>VFFE01008974.1:204605-266113 GCA_008921705.1 Burhinus oedicnemus
ATGGAATGAATGCGTATCCATACTTGCCCTGAACTCTCCAAAGTGCATGCTAATAAACAGAATGATAACCTACCATCACTTTTGCCCTGTAAGATTTACAGTGCAAGCACTTTTTTATGTGGTTTAATTCAAGTCAGTTTGTCAACTTAAAGCTCTAGTGTTTTGTTTTAAAGTACAACTTGGTGAGTGATTTTCTATTACTTAAAGAAATCTAACTGCTTTTTCCCCTCTATTTCAGCCAGAGTCAGTGTCTGTAAATTTTTCTAGTCGTGCTGGCATAGAGCCATGCTAAATGATGCTTTAATTCACAATTAGAAGGAAGTGGCAACTGTGCAGAGCAGCAAACCTTTCATTTAAAATAGCCATTATACAAGATCATGATTCTACAGAATGATTAAGATATTGAAGAATAATTAAGATATCTTTAGATTTTTGGCCATTTAGAAGTGCTAGGCTTATTTAATTTTTTTAAATCTCCCTGAAACGGCTTTTTCCGTAATGACAGTAGTCCAGGACTCTATATTATCACAACTTGGTGTTTACTGGTATCTGAATTGTCTAATGGTAACTTGTTTTCACTGATATAGCTGACAGGGCAGAGATAATTAAGAAACAGAAGAATCTGAGTGCTGGATTTTGCTATTAAACACTCCATGCCACAGCAGAAGAAATTAAGCTGACAGGCAGGAGAGAAAAAAAATCATGAAGATCCACAGGAAGAGTTGATGTTTAGGTACAGCAATTGGCTTTATGTAAAATATTTCGCAAGGACAGAAAAAAAAGGAAAAGAAAAAGGTAAAATAAATAATTTCCAAGCATTCTCTGAGGCATCTCATTTCCAGGGTGTAAAATAGAGAGCTTGCATTACCTATTCACCCTGATCCAACAAATTGCAGCAAGCAGGGAAGAAGCCCAGCCCCAGTGAACCAGTGACAGAACTTCCATTGGCTTCCACAGGGTCACGATTCCACCCCAATATATATACTTAAAACTACCACAATCCGATTTAGCTCCTCTGCTCAATGGGGTTTTAAATCTTGCACAGCTAGTAGCAGTTCTTGCCACAATGGTTAGAAAGTCCATGAAAGCTTACAGTTCAGTAACTAAATGACAAGGTAAAAAACTTTGGAATCATAAAATGGCTATAAGTGCTTGACCTCAAACTATGCAGATCTCCCAGTGACTGTACAATTGAAGCAAAAAATTAATTTATTACCTGGCAGGCTGGGAATTTGGACTGAGCTTGTGAAAAAACATGGGTTGCTAATCCATGTAAATGGTGATGGACTTTGTAAGCAGTATGTGGTGAGGTCTTTCTTCACCTAAGCCATGCCCCTTAAAATTGTTTTTTACTTACTTAGTACCCACAAAGTACAGGATGTAAGAGAGTCCCAGATTTGCTGAAAGCACACTAGGAAGAGATGAAACATGAAAAAGAAATAAAAACTAAGGGGCAACACTGAGAGTGGCAGAGAGGAGGTGCAGAATTGCACTGTGACTTACATATGCAACCCTTTATAATGCACTAAAGCCTCTGACAAAAGAAAAAGCACAATTTTAAAGATGATTCATTGAATTAGAGTTTGCTCTGAGGGGACAGATGCTTGGGGACAAACCTGTAAGAGAAAAATATTGAGAAGAAACGCTGTTAAGACAGGAGAAGCAGGGGGATGAGGTATGGCAGAAAAGATGATGATGGCTTAGTTTTGGCCCAGAACAATAAAGGGTGAAGATCTTGCTGAAGATACGCTGTGATGACAGAGCGCTTAAATGGAATAAAAGCTAAGCATGCTCTGAAGTGCAAAGTTGCTATGTAATATCACAGCAGAATCAGGGCCCCAGGTGCTGTACATACACTGAGGTTCATTTTCTGATGTGAAGAGCTTTCAGACTCGATGAGACAGGAATGAGTGTGTGGGAGGGGAGAGGAGGACAATACAAACAGAGTGATTGCAGAGGTGGTTGTTAAAATCCATGGCAGTTCTGTGGTTCTGTAATTTCTTTTATACTAAGACTTCATTCTAAATTTTTGTTCTCTCACTGGTAGATCTGATTTAGAAGGTTTCTTTACTTCCTAGCACTCATGTCTGTGTTCACTCTCCCACTTCCAGAATTATTACAACCTCAGTTACACCAATTCAGCTGCCTGCAGCCAAATCTTAAAAGAAATTATCTGTTTTTTTTTTTTTATTGTTGCTTTTTAGCTACTAAAAGCACACAGAGACTAAAACAATGAAGAAGCCCTTTCAGTTGTATTTGACAGGTTGGCAACATGGCAGCAGAGTCTGAGCGAAAGTCCGATGTGGAAATAATAGAGAAGGCTGAGTTACCCATGAGCAGAGAGGTAGGATAACTGAGGATTGGGAGCATTCAGACAGGAGTGCAGAAAGGTGAGGAAAGCAGGTGTTGGTCTCTGACTGCCAGCTAAGTGAAAATGGTGTGTTTGTATAGCAAGGAGGAATGAGAGCAGCAGTAACTGTTATTTCAGTAATGACAGCTGGTTGGATGCTATCACAGGCAAAGCCAGGGTGAAAAATGAGGAGGAAAAATCTCTTATCGGCCCTGCCTTAGGTACAAGTTTTTTGAGATGCTTTTGCTGGGTCTAGTGTGTCCTTTAGTGCACTGGCTCTGCTTGGTATGCAAAAGGCCAGGGGCAAACCAGCAGTGCTCAGCCCATTTCAAGGCCAAGTCCTCTTTAGCTTTTTACTACTGTTTATCGCACTGGGGAGGCAGGGTTGTCCCATAACACTGCCCATCACAGCTCATTTTGGTTAGCAAAGGTTAGCTGCTTCTCTCCAAATTTGCACAGGAGCGCAAAGGCTGTAATCTCTGATGCCATTTTCCACAAGATGTAGTGATAATTGTTAGTAACCCCACAAAACGAGGCATTGAGCTCATTGGTGTTGTAGGTCTTGCAGCATACAGCAATCTGTTGCAGTGCGGTGTATCAATACATACACATGAGAGAGGGACCGGTGGAGCAATGAAGCAGCAGCAAAAAGGCCATTGTCATCCGAGTCCTCACAGACAAGCATTGCGTGAGTGCTGGAGGGAGCTGATCTCCTCTCTGTTTCTGTGTAACCCCATCAGGGCAATGTGGTGCTCATTTCTGGGTGATCACTTACTGGAAAGATACTGTCAAAGATCGGAGGAGAGTGGCAAAATCTGTTGTTATGTTAGAGGTATTGATTTATGAGAGAAGATTAGAATATGTGTGGCCCAGATAAATGTTGACAGAGACTGGAGCAGAAGGGAGAAGTGTAATATTGTTCAAATACTTAAGAAGTATTTGCACCAAAAAAGGAGATGGATTGCTCAGTACTGTACCAGATCTTTAGCTATAACTAATAGTGTGAAGCTGGGAGGAAGAAAATCCTTTTTGTTTATCTCTAGCTGACTATCAGAAACGTGTTCTTGTTTGTGACACATACCTTTTCCTCCTACCAAACTCTGAAGCAAAAATTCATTGAACATTTGTGGTGCTTTCCATGCTATTCTGATCTCCTTAATTGTACGTTGTATCTTTCCCCTGAACTTTGACTTATCTATTTAGACTGTGTGCTATTTTGGAAAGAGGATCACTCTTACAAGTGGTTGTAGAGTGGGTCCCCCTGATCCTGATCAAGGCCCTTTAGGTTATACCGTAGCCTGTAAATAAGTTAATACTGGTAATGATAGCATAAGATATATTTGGCTGTGGAATGACTTCCCAAGGAGAATAGTGAGAGCCTGATTGTTAGCAACAAATGTGAGGAAGGACACTGTAGCGAATGGTTCTCCATCAGCAGGGAGGTGGCTGGGTGATCTAATAACTCTTTTCCTTCTCTAGATTGTGATTCTGTGAATACTGCCTTAGAGTTCTCTAAAAGTCTCTGATACTGTAAGCTCTCTATTATGTGGGTGTGGGTTTTACAGTGCTCCAGGAGGCTCTTGCTGAGGACACTGTAAATATATTCTGTTTTACATTGTGTGATGTATTTTAAATAAAAGAATCGGATCTTTCTTTAATTGCTTAGAAATATCCTGCAGTCTGATCTTTTTCTTTAAGAATTAGGAAACTTTGAGATGCCTTTGCAAAATACAGACCCATTACAGGCAAGACATATGTCCCAACCTGGAGCTGGTTTAAATCATGTTGAATTTTCCTCCTCCTATATCTCACAGTGAAGTGTCTGCTCTGAGTCCCAACCTGCATGAAACTAAAATGGGAATCTCAGGCTAACTGGCACAGTCCATTTGTCTTTAATTCTCAATTTAATGTTCATTCTCTTGATGTTTCAGCCTCAAGAATTGCACTTCTATGTGTTCTTTTTTTTTTGGTTTCAGCATCTTGAGAGTTAGTATATGGGAATACCATCCGAGGATGGTTTTTGGTCACTGGAGATGCAGTTCACACATGAAAGGCGGCAAGGTCCTCTGTCTTGACTTGTGGCCTTTCAGGGAATGACTGCAAAGTCAGCTTCTCTTTCTCAGCTTTCATTTCCTACCCAGCCAGTCTTTAATATTCATTGACATATTCATCTCAGGCTTGCTGGGCCAAATAGTATGCTGGTTAAAACCTGGCTTATACAGCAGGGAGGGAGAGAGGAAAGAATCTGAGACATCAGCTCAGAGCTATGGATCCTGAACCCAGAAATCTGGTGACACAAAGAGGATCCAGTGGACATAATACATTTGGATTTTCAAAAGGCCTTTGCTGAGGTTCCACAGCAAAGGTTGTTAAAGAAATCAAGTTTCTGCAGGATTGGAGGAAAAGTCCTTTTATGGATTTACTGCTCACTAAATGATTGCAGGCAAAGGGACTTAATGTTCATTTTTCATGGTGCAGAAGAATCAGCACTGGGGTCCCCCAGAAACCCACTGGGCTGGTTCTTCATCAGTGACCTGGAGCAAAAAGTGAACAGCAAAATCTTCTGGATGACATAGTAAGTTTGTGGATGATACTAAGTTCTCTCTAAGGTAGACAAATGCCATGTCAGTAGCAAGAAACTCCAAAAAGGTATGCAAAATGAGTGAAAAAAAGTTAATTTACCTAGGGATGAGTCATCAACACCATGCCTATATGATATTGAATTCGGAGCAGGTTGACAATTCGTGAAGTACAAAGCTTCCCAGAGCTTCAGAAAAGCTTGTGGATACACAAGCCTTGGTATACCTGCATTTTAGATTCCTATGTGTACTTTTGGTCTCTGCCTCTCAAGAGAGACAGGGGAAGTTAGGAAAGGTGCACAGGACAAGTAAAATGATCAAGGGAATGAAGGAGTTGCCATACAAGGGGAGATCAGAAAGCTATGCCTTTAGACAGGAAAAGACTGAATGAGAAAATGATCAGGGTTTGCAAAGTTCTGAGGGTGGTGGATAAGTTGAGAGTGCCGCAGTTGTTCAGCAGATCCCACCACATGAGAGACTAACTGCAGTCAATGCTTAAAAAGCACTTGAGGACACTATCAGGATATCAGATTATAACAGATAAACAAAAGTATGTCTTTCAATAGCAATGAGCTTCCTGAGCTTGCTATCACAGGACATTGTGGAAGCAGCAGGTTGAAAAAGGCATTAGGCAAATTTGTGGACAACAGATTGCTACATGGATATTAAAAGGACAAGCCAGCGACATACCTCTAGCATTCATAATGTAACGATTGTGGATGCAAGAATAAAGATGGCAGAAAGTGGCTAGGACTCTTTAATTTGGTAGAGTTCTGCCTGTCATCCATAGAGCCTGGGTTAACTTTGGGGGTGGGTGATCAGTCATCCCAGCCAGTTTTTCAAGATAACCTCAGGTTGTATGACTAGGGTGGTGTCTGCAGGTCTGAGGTAGTTTGACTGCTGAGGCTGCTTCTTATTTGCATCTGGGTTTTTGTCTGCTTTTGTTAGCCCTGTTTGTTCCAGTCAAATAGACATTTGATATTTGCTTTATAATAACAATGAGCTCGGTTTCCTTTTCTGTAAAATGGGTCTGTTCCCTACCCCTTGAATGTGTTTTTAGCTGCATTTAGCATTTGTAAAGTGCTTAGAGGCAGGCGGTGGTTTATGAATACAAAATAGCGTTAGGCTTTGTACTTTGGCACAATACTGTACCGTAATTCAAAGGCAATTCATGTAACACTAGTAAATCACTTTGAACTTTATGTTGAAAATATAAGCAGTAGTATAAAAATAAACCTTTTTATTTCCTCTGGTATATACAGTTAAATAAAGTAAGCCTATACAGCTACTGATCTCCAAAACTGTATTGCCAGTATGCTTTGTTGAAATACCGTCACCTTGCAGAAGAGACGTTCTGTGTGTTTTGTACACATTTATGGTTGAAGAATAAATTTTCAGAGACTGTAAATGAAAAGATCTCTGATCATTGTGATCAAATAATATCTGACGCTGCTTGTTTAAAGAAATATACATCTATCTCACTGCCAGAGTATTTATGACTCTAATAAGTTTAGTTATTTTGCCTCATGGGGAAATTCCTGCTCCTCCAAATATCAAAATTCTTTGGGGTTGTGCTGTTTTTCAGGAAGGAACAAATGATATTATTAGTTAAATGGCACTGCGTGATATGAAAATACAATAATGTGGTTTAAAAATTGAACAGCGTGTAAGAAATATAATATAGTACCAGCAATGGGAAATAGACAAACATTAAAAATTCAATGATGTATCCCAAATGTCTAAATAAATAAATAAACATTACTGTTTAGCCAGTTGATGCAGGGGTGCTCAAGAGCACCGTCAAGAACACCATTTTCTCTAATATCCTGTGCAGTAATCAGTTCTGTGCATCACTTTTGCACAATCTGACTGTTTTTTAGGTACTATACATTGTGGCATTGTCTGAACTCTGATTGCTGAGCAGTTTTTATTATACAGAATACCAAGTGGTTTCAGGTGATTTCTCAGCAACCATCCTGGGAATAAGTGGTCTTATGGTTCCCAGAGCAACAGCCGTATTTGCGTGTTTGCCATAAAAATGCGAGACCCTTCCTTCCCATTCAATTTGGAAACAGTGCAAAGGAAGATTCACCTGTAGATGTTCAGAGAGTTGTATTCCTGCTGCACAGGCAGTGAAACAGACATACTGTGGGAGGAAGGATTGGGCTCTCTGCCAACATGTGTTTATTTTTGTGCTAATTTCCTCTTTAAAACATGAACATTTAATGAGCTGTTCTGAATTGTAATGCTTTATGATGTTTCCTGTTGCCTTAATGTAAAAATGTTTTGTAGTCCATCACTAAGTTTATAAACTCTACTAGATACTTATTTAATTTGGAGGCAAGGCTGAAAGCTTCTAATAAAACTTCCAAAAGTGCTTTAGTGGCTGAGGAGCCAAATTTCCAGCAGCCTGTGTTAATTGTACAGAGGAGATTAAGGGAATACTGTCCCAGAACTGTGCAATGTCTGACCAGGATGGATTTAGCCACCCAGGTCACAGTTCTGCACTGACCCAGCTATTCTGGCTTGATCCTGGTGGTACCTACCTCTTGGATAGTCTGGGCATCTCCATGCTGCTCTCTGAGCCATATTTGGAATTTTATTTTCTATATTAAAAGCAAAGGTCAAATTTGTCATTGAAAGAAGAGCTTCAGAGCTTACCTTGGTCTGTTCTCTCTGCTCCTATCTTTGTCCTCTTGCACGTGGCCCTGCCTTCCTCATGCTTTATGCACTAATTCTTTGTGTTTCCTCTCCTGATGGAATTTTTTGAGATTTTTAAGATCAGATTACTTTCACCAAACTTTAGCTGTATAAATAGTTAGAATTCTAATCCAAACTTGTAGAATTTACAAATTTTCTTCTCCCGCGACGAACCATGCAGACTTTCAAGCTATGGAAGTTAGATGAAAAAAATATACATGGGGGAAGTGTCAAAACCAGGCCTAGAAAAGAGATTATTTTCCAGTCTGTTGCGGAGGTGCTCGTTGACTTTCCAGGATACTGGCAAATGTACCAAAAATGTGAAGACAGACTGAATTATCACCATCCTTAAAGGGACAGTTGCCCACCTCATTTTCCTTCTCTTGAGAGGGCAAAATCCATCAAAGAAAATGTGTGTAAGCATCTAGCACTGATGGGACATTTGGTTGCTTGGTTGAACATCTGTCTATACGTGAGGAATTTCTGTATGTAGTTTAGTGTACAGTGCTGGTACTTCCACAGAACATTTGGGAATTTTTTTCTCCTTGGGAAGTATGAACAATACAAAAGCATCCTTGGCTGTTCATTTGCATTAAAAGAGCATCCGTATTCAGAAGCCAAGTTTCCCAGATCAGTTTTCCTGTTTGAAATATTCTGACTCTTGGGTGCCTGATCCTGCAGCTTTGACTTCACTGAAGCCATTAACTGTTGTGTTAATAATAATGATGATGATGAAACCTGTTTTTACTTACGCATTTATTCAGAATATATACCCTGGTTTTAGAAAAAGTTGCATGTCAGGATTTGAGCATTCTAACTGTGTCTCTTTAAATATTCGGATACAAATAAATGTTGAGAAAATTGTCTTTCTGAGCTTCAAGCCATTCTCGGTCTACTCTTTTGCCTCCAGCCAGATGCTGTCTGATGTTGCCTAGACAAACCAGGGCAAACCATTATCATGGGATTAAACACTAAATACCTGCAAGGAGCATTCTCTTTATCAGATAGCGCTCTGTTAGCAGAGTTCATTCAGTTTATTGCATATATAACTGTGGTGTCAAATAGACTGATTTACAACACCTGGTCTTTTACATAATCTTTGCTATTTGCTGTGCTTGTAATCTGCCAAATCATTTAGCCTTCCTGATAGCAGAAATGCTGTAAAACTTAGATAAACTTGCAGAAGAAATGAACTTGAAGGTACTGCTGAAATCTAGGGCCTGCACATTTGCTATAAATGCACTGACTGGTTTGGTTTCCCCCTACCTAATCTGTGATTGAATGTGGCTGCTGGAGAAATTGAAATTTTATGATAGCACTACAGTCAGAGGAGATAAGCATTTGTATGCTAGACTAGATTAATCTAAAAAGAAGGTTTAGGTGTGGCTAATGAAACCAGTGTATGTGTTAACTGGGTTTCTCTGGGGTTCAAAGCATCTGCGTATATCTATATAGAGTCTAGTCCAAAACTTTTTCTACATGGAAAGTCTAATATAGCTATGTGCTGATTCTCACTATCAGTGTGGCTTATTCCATCTTATGTTGGAGATATCTTTAAGGAGCCTCAGTTTTTAGAGAGTACTTTCTGAATGCTAATACAAACAACAGACCCCTCTAAAATGGTCTTGCCTGGCTACCCAAAATACCCAATGTCCTTCTGAAATTCTTGGTTAGGGTAACTGTAATGCATCACATTTGCGTGGTGTTAGCCACTTACACAGTCCAATTGAAACAAAACTAAAGCTGTATTTTTTTTGTTTTGAGTCGCTCATTTTTGGCTATTAGGGCTGATTTAAACAGACAGATAATAGCAAGACATGTAGACAAGCTTAAAATGTGAAAAAGAAATTTGCAAAATGGGTTTCTGATTGGGTGAAGTGCAAGCTAGTACATCCGAAGGAAGATAAAACAATCTATAGATAATGAAATAAAGGAGAGAGCCCTGCGAGGCAGTAGTGTCAAGTCGGACTGTGTTAGAAACAATGCGGACCATCAGATTGGAAGAAACAATAGAAATTGAAGGAAATGAGAGCTGACTTTTCCAAGCAATCATAGCATAACTCCAGTGCTTGCCATTAACATCAGTATTAACCCATCAGTACCACAGTTAACTCCTTTGAGCTGAGGAAGTATTTCTGTGTCTCAGATATGAGTTACCTTGTCACGGTCAGTTTTCTGATGATGGTTGGGACATAATGCTCACCACTGGAGCTAATGAAGGATATTTCGCATGGCATTGCTAGTTTAGGGAAGGAGGTCTTTTTACCTGACGCTGCTGCTGCTGCATGATGCTGTTGGACAGCACAAGTGGCAGTCTGCCTCTGCGAGATACATTGGCCACTACTAATCTTTCACATCAATAAACTGTTGTGAATATTTGTACTTAAGAATTTTTCATCCCATCTGAGTTAGGGAACCTACCCCAGCCATCTGACTTAGTTGCTTAGTCTTCCTAGGCTCCCACTGTCCTGAAAGGAAAAACGGGCTTTTTTCAAAGCAGGAAACAGCTTGAGATGTTTCCTCACGCTGTGGATGAACTCCTCCTGTTACAAGAGAGGGACGATATGGAAACCAACCACCTATGCTGATACCTTAGGTTGGGTGCTGTGAATAGCGTTCTGTGCGTGTAAGTCATGTGAATTATTTCAGCATGGGGAACATCAGGCAGATTGTTGTTGCTAATAACAGAATGGAACAAAGGGGACTTTTGGGTAAAAATCTTGAGTGATATCTCTTAGACTGGAGAACATCCTCCCTGGGGAAGTAGTGGAAGTGGAATTGTTTAAGACATTTAAAATTGGACAGGAGAAAATATATTGTACTGATCAATCCTGTGCTGGTATTTAGATCAGGTCTTGTCTTGTGTGAATATTGATAGGAAGTCTCTGTCTGAAGTAACTGTCATTATTCAGTGTGCTTTACTGGCTAACATTGGCTTGCAACCTTCCCCCACATCTGTACTCACGCTTAAAGGACAGCCTGAGTAATGTTTAGCACCTTTGCCTTTTCTCTTGGTGCCTCAATTGTTGATTTTGTATTGCCTTGCTTAGATTATATTCCTTCAGTGCTTCCACCAGACAGACCATATAGTATATAGAGATTTACAGGAAGCACGTGTAGTTTGTGGCAATAATAATAAAGTCTCCTGCTGTTTTCAAATCCCTGGGAAACTAAATCAAGTGTAGAGGTCTATTCGAAAAAGTGCAGCATGTGTATAAGTCACTTTACCATTACCTGTGTGGGTCTGCCTTGTACTTGTTCGGTGTATTTGGCTGTCATATCTCTGAAGTCTGTCCTCAGTCTCTGGAGTGTGACTAAGACATTACACACCTCAAAAGGAAAAGCTGATTAAGCATCTTAAAATAACCTGAGCACCCCTGCTTTGCCCGCCTCTTTTTCACTACCTCTGTGTTGGCATTCCTCATAGGAACCCATACACCAAAATTTGTTCTGTGCTGGTGGTCCTGATCAGACAAATCTAGGTCTAGTCTGAATTATGAAGGCAGGAAGACTGGTTTCAATTCCTGCGTGATGTTGTGATACTTAATGGAGCTCTGTTTTCTTGGTGTGTTTCTGTAGGTATGAAGCCTGTCTTCTTGACCTGGTTGAAGCTATGAGTCCGATATCTGCCCCGCGACACCTCTGCAGAGAATCTTACGACAAGAACAAAATGCACACGCCTCGTCGTGCAAGCCACAGGCCATCATCTTGGTACCAGACCCCTCATAGCTCCAGAAGCAGAGCAGATGAGCTAGAGGAGAGCCGGCTCCTTGAGGAGATTTTCTTCATTTGACGTGCCTCATTGGTCTACGGCCCTTCTGTAGAATTTTTAGGACCTTTTTATTGCTGATTTGTTTCTGTTGAAGTACCTTTTTTAAATTATTTGAGCTTGTCTTCCCTTTTCTAAAACATAGCTAGTTAGTATCCAGTTTCATTTTGGTTTTAGTAATCATGGTGCAAGAACATTGTTGGGATAGACCAATCAGAAAGTGTTAACCTTTTTTTTTCCTAAGCCTTTCATGTGCCAAGTAATCATACTAAAACAGAATTTTTTTTTAATCTACAACATTTCCTAATAGATTGAAGTCACAGTTTTGCCAGCCTCATATTGGAAGTATATTTCATTATCGATTTTTAGCTCTAAAGCAGTTTGCAAGAGCTGCCTAACAGTCAAGAACCACCACGTTCAAAGTAGATTATTTTCTAATTAAACAAGTCTGTTTAAAACCTGGCATATTATAAAGTTACAAGCACTTTAGTACTGTTTTCAGTGATTTTATGATCTACTTTTTCCTTCAACATTCTGATATTTAACACACTGGGTTTTTAGAGAGTATCGTAAGCTCAACTATACAGTGTCTAATAATGTTAATAGACGATGTTGCAGGTTGATGTACTAGGCATCTGTTTGAAATATATTCCTCTTTAAATCAGTGCTATTTGACAGAGTTTATGTACTGGGTAACCTAACCCTGAAATAGCAGAACACAGTCAGACATTGTAGTGGTCCAAAACCTATTTGATGTACTTTTCAAGATGAAATTTATAGTAGTGGTAGTATAAGAACAGTCTTAAGACATTTTCACTAACTTGCACTATTTTGATCCTGTATCCAGGCTCCACTGTAAATAAGACAAATCAGTAATTATTTCCACTAGCGGCTTACAATGCACATTTCCCTGCCGACTTTAATTATTCATGCTGTATCTATTTCAGTTTATTTAAATGCACTTCCATCTACTGCATGTACTTGGTTATTTAAAGAAATGTGCCAAATTGGTAAAAATAACTGCAGATTACAGGATTAATGGTCATTTTCTCCACAATGCAGTGTTCATACTTTATTGTAACAGTAGCCACCGGCATGTGTTCCTAGAAATATGAGGCTAAAATACTCATTTTGCACAGTAAAGTTGCAGCGAGGGAAAGGTAGAATTGAGCCAGTACGGGCAAGTTCTAGGCCATTTGCTCCCAAACATGACTTTGTGGGCCAGTACAGCTTTTCTGACAGTCTCTTTAGGCAACCCTGCTTTATCTTAATGGCAGTGAGTTGCGGTACTGATCCTTGGGGTATTGCTGCTTGCTTGTCCCATGTGCTTGCTCCCGTGCAATGTTTGGTGCTCTGCGAGGAGCTAGTGAGTCTTGGCAATGAGGCCCGCAGTGCACCTCTAATGAGAGCATCAGTGCAGGATACCTAGCACGCACCCTTGGCAGCACTGTGCTCTTATAGCAATGAAACAAAAGGAGAATGAAGGGTAAGATGAACCTCAGGTTACTCTGAGCGGTTTCATTCAGACCCAGTCATAGTCAAAAATTAGGTGATACCCTTCTGTTGCATCCCAGATGAATTTTAAAAGCTGCTTGGAGGATTTTAAAGGAGAGGAGCAGCATTACTAGACCAGAAAATGACTACTGTGGAAAGGCTCCGCTTGGTCTGTCCTGCTCTCAGTGAAGTATTATAGTTCTTTCCAGTATGTCCATCTGCTGTTGAGCGTCCCTCTTGTTCTACTCCTTGAGCCTGTGACGGCACAGGTTTCTGCTTAAAGCCCCGAAGATGTATTCAGTGCCCTGATCCAAGTACGGCAGGTGGCAAAATAGGTTTTCTCATTCTGCTGGCTCAGTAGTCTGCTTCTTTAAGAGGGCAGGCAAAGGGAGGGGAAAGAAGAAAAAAATTTACAAGGAGCAGCAGGAAAACTGACAAACCATGAAGAAAAGACCATCATGTAGATCTTAGGGTTTCGGGTTGGGTTTTGGTGTTTCTTAGTTTTGTTGGGAGTATTTTTGTTAAGGTTTGGCATTTATAAAGAAACAGTTCTCTGATTTGAGTCCAATTGCTTCTCTTCCTTTTCCAGGTTGACTGAAACTTTAATTGCCTTTTCTAATAAGTGCTAACTGACCTTTTGAAACAGCAAAAAATACGTGTATATCTCTTGAAAGGTGCCTTTGTGTACCCAGTTGAGAACACTGCGTGGGAGCATTCTGTTCTTTGGTTCTTGTGGGTGCCAATATTTAACTGCTTTAGGATTCCTTATGATCCGTTTTGTTCATTAACAATTCTAATTCTGATGGTGACTTTTGACTTGAATCTATATTTTGGTAGTAGTTCTTTTTAAAAAGACATTGTCAGGGTTGTGGGCTCTGTGCTCAAGGTGCTGTCCATCAGACAGAGCTACATGGGACGCATAGTTTTATGAAGCCAAGAATTGTAGACTTAAGGTGGTTGAAAAGTCTGATGGGTGAAGACTTGCCTGTTTTAACTGGCCGTGAGATGTGGATGAAGAAACAAAAGCTATTAATTTGGGAGACTCTGTGAAAAATCATTTTTTATAATGCTGGCTCTTACTCTAGTTATCATCAGTACATTAGGAATAGTGTTTAGCAGTCAGTGCAAGCAAAGATATTTTGCCATGAGGCACTACAAAGTTGAAATTATTAAAACATTTATAGCCTTAGAAAAAAAAAATCAATGATTGTCAAATAGGAAAGGACAAAATCAGTAGCTGGGGCTGGGAGGGGAATTGTTTCCCATCTGCTAAAACAGTAGAGGAAATGCAAAAATTAAACTAGCGAAAGTAATCACTTGACAGTGTCCTTTTAAGTTTAAGCTCCTATATTAGGAAGCTGCCACTGGGGAGTTAGTCCAGCCATAGATTGTTTGTCCAGAGTGTTCCCAGTTAATATGCTTCAGGTACACATTTGGCTGCGTTTTACATGAGGCTTTGTGGAGTAACATGACTTCTGCTAAGGCTCCCACTCATGCCTTCACTTTGTGTTCTTCCCGAGTGGCTTGTACACACACTCTTGCCAAGTGTTTGTGTAGTCATTGCGTTTGTGCACCTTGCACCTGTAGCAATCACACCCTTTCCACTTCTAGCCTCTCCAGTGTCACTATTGAATCCCATTTTGAGCATACATTTATATATGTATGTGAGGTCTTAATCTAATAAATTATCTAGGGGTTTCGTTTAATCTTCAAGACTTTTTGTTTATTTGACTTATCTCCTGGTTTGTTTTGTCCAGCTCAGATGTCAATTCTTTCATTGACAATATGTTCCGCTTTCCACATCATCATGTCATATATATTGTGAATCTCCAGTTTGCTAAGATACGCAAGGAACTCATTTTAAGGCTTCTCTTCCTCTCCAGGACATGGTGGTTGTGAGAAGGAGCAAGACCTCTTTTGGAGCATGAGGTGGCGGAGAGGTCTCAGAATACAAGAGAAGAGAAGGGGAGAGCCAGCACCATGCTTTGGGAAAAAAAAAAAAAAGGTGGAATTAAAGAGTAAGGAAGAAAGGATGGCAATAAAGGCAAGAAAGGACAAGGAAGCAATGCAGAGAACTGTACCAAAGGATGACAGAAGGTATAGGTTGAGTGGGGCTGAGCCAGAAGGTAGAGACGAGTTGTTAAGTATAGTAATTTGATGAAGGCAAATTTTGTGCCTGTATCCTGGAGGGAGAAATGTCTTCAAGCAGTGGTTCCCAGAAGAGGCTTATGACTCCACTTTCCTTTTCCAAATCATGTTCCTGCATTTGCGGAGCTACTGTCCAAAGGATACCTGATAAATCAGGGAAAGAAGGAAATGACCTAACTTTAGGTGCTCCCCTTTAGAGCAGCTAGACAGGAGGCCAGAGCACAAGGAGGGTAATAGGGTGGAACCCAGGTATAACCCAGACATGGACTGAATTTAATTGCTTGCAAGGAAGGCTGGTGTGGACTTAGATCACAGAAGAATGTGAGACTGGCTATAGCGAGAATCTGAATAAGGAGAAACAAGCAAAACAAAATTTGCAGTGATCCAATGAGCTGTGGAGGTTTGGTGTTAAGGAAGGAGAGGAAAGGGCTTAGCTAAGCTTGAAAGAGATTGAGCCTGAGATATCTGAAAGATATCCCTTGAAATGCACATGAGCCCGGGGTTAAACTCTAAAAGTTGCAGCAGAGATTTTCTGAAATATGACCTCCAGGCGGTGTTCGAATTTGTACTGTCTGAGGGGGAGAGAGCTCAGCCTGGTTAGCTATAAACCTCCTTTTTCACTGTTACTAAATTTATGAAATTGTGTGCTAATTAGTGTATGATTTATAAATGTACATAACTGCATGCTACATAAGACAACACAGAATATTGAATGAGGTGATTTAAACCAGCAGAAGCAGAGAAGTCTGATCTGACTGGGTGACACTCCTCTGCAAAATGCCTCTCCTGATCCATAGCTACTCCCTGCATCTCTTGAAGGCTTATCTGCTCACAATGACAATAAATGTTTTACAGTATTGTGGCTCCATGTAGCTGTGAGAGAACAGGCTACCTTGAGCATCATGGGCATGGTTGTGTAGCAGAGCTTTCACTGTGATCCTTGGGGAAGGTGTTGAGAAGCAGAAGTCAGCTAAAAAAACATCAAGAAACCCAACTTGGTCTGGTCAGTGTTGGTGCTTGATGACTCCTACAGTTGTTCACGGGGGATGCTGCTGCGTCCCAACTGCAGCAAGAGAATGGGGACATGGGGGAACTGGATTTGATTCCCAGATCTAGGGAAGCCATTTGCCTCCCTCCTCAGCCTGCTTTGGGTTCTGCTCAGAGGGGCTGTGACTTGTATTAGCACCTGCAGCAGAAGGTGCTGGACATATCCACCAACAATTTCTCTGAACTGTAAGCTGTTAGAGCAGAAGCATATGGGGCAGTCATTCCCATCTAACAGAAACTGAAGTTCTCAGACTTTCATGTATTTTGAGGCTTGAAGGGGTGATTTCAGGCACTGGGAAACTAAACTGGAGAAACTCAGATGTCACTGACAGGTGAGGCCCTGACATGCATGAGGTTAGAGAAGCCCAGAGGGTCCCAGCAGACAAACCAATATGCAAGCTGCAATGAGAGCCATAAATTCCTAGTTTCCTTAATTGAGGAGTCATACTGAGTATGTGAAAAAAACCACTTCATTCTCTCATAGGGTTCAATAACCAGTCTTAGAGTGTGAGCTCATTCTTTCTGGTCTCCTGTCTGCAGACAGGAGGAGAGTGAAAAACTGGAAAAAATTATCTTTTCTGGTTGCTTACTGGCAGCTACCTTAAAACCTTGAACTGTGGATTTGATTAAAGCCATTATCCAAACACAAGTGTCGAGTGTTGTGAGCATTAAGGACATTGTGGGACCTCCTCTGCTAGACCTGGTAAGGAAGGAAAGGGCAAGATGAATTCACAGACACAAGAGCTGGTTCTTTCTCAAGTTAGAGTTGCCTGCAAGGAAGTTGCATTGAAATTTTAAAAGCACCTTGTCAAAATCTTCCAGTGTTTAATTATCCTTGCTGCTATGAAACTGCCTTATTTTTAGGTGGAGTTTGTCTAATTTTCAGCTGCTGGACTTAGTTGTACCGTTGGAAGCAAGACTGCAAAGTTCCTCTGTTGTCAGAAAGTGAGTACCTCACACACAGTGCTAAACTTCTCTTTGATGAGATGGAGTCCTTTATGCCTTGTGTCCTAATGTCGGTTTTCCAGCCCCTGGATGGTTTGGGGGGCTTGTGTTGGAACTTTCCCCAGCATTTAAGCGTCTTGAAGCGTTTACACTAGAGCAGTTGCTGTTGCTGTGAACGATGATGGTGTGGCCTCATCTGCACAGTATTTACCTTTTGACACTTTCAGGAGCCTTGTTTGGAGGTGTTGGGCTGGGTACCTGGTCTCATTGCTCAATTTCTTGGAAGCAGAAAGTCTGGGAGTGAAACCCAGGAGACCCTGCTAAATTTAGAGGAATTGAGGAGGAAGAAATAACGTGAAGTAGAAATACCAAGCAGAAAAAAAAAGATTGCAGGATTTGATTTAGGATGGAGCATGAACCTGGGGGTGCAACATCTGTGAACTCAGCCACCTTGAAAACAATCTGAAAGACACATGCTTGATGGGATGGGGGAGACCCAGGCAGCAGAAACCATCAGAAGGGAAAGAGTGAACAAAGCATGAGGCGATGACATCTGATAGCAACAAAAACAGACGAGAAGACTTTTGAGCTGCAGATGAGGAGGCGATGACATCTCCAAATTGCAGAGGAAATGGCTCCTTGTCAGTGGATCTGGTGCCCCTCTATTTGCACTAGTGTCTTCAGCACAGGGATCTCATTACCAGAGTTTACTGGCAGATTGGAGGGATTTCAGTAAGGAGTAATAAAAATGATCAGGGACTGCTAGAATTGCCATAATGAGGAAACAAGATGAGAAGAGTCAGATATTTATAGCTTGAGTGAGAGAGACAATTAAAAGATCGGGTGGGAGATGGACTGGATGACCTGAAAGCGTTCTCTGTATCTAATAACTTCTCATTGTCTACTGTACAGAGGACTTGAATTTACTAAGGCTGTCAATCTGACCCTTAACAGCCCTAACTTCCCATGGTGAAAAGCTCAGGTGGGTGTACTCTGTCTGTATTGACACTGTCAGAATGTCACTGGTACTGTACTTTGTTTAAAAAAATAGTCATCAGCTGTGTTGTGGAAAAAAATTGACACACTGACAGTAAAGGGAAAAAATTAGACCTTCATAAAATAAAAAGCCATTGAAGACCTTCCTGAGAGCAGGGCTGATGGGGAAGGGCTCCCAGGTTGTTCAGCTGGTGATGCTGAGCACTTCTTGCTGCCTGCACGGTGACTTATCCAAGTGGGAAGGTCCATGTGGAGGGAGCAAGTGCGAGCCTTTTTCTGTGCAAGGCAGGTGCTGCTTCCTTGTATGGGCAGATGTGCACAGGCTGTTGCCGCTGAGAGCTGCTGAGCTCCATGGATGGCTCCTGGGGCAGGCTCTGTGCCGGCCGCACTTGTGGTTTCCCTTCTTACTGCCCCTACGCAGCGGGATCCAGCCCAGGGGGACAGACAGACTCTCCCCTTGACGTGGCCCGACTTGCTGCCTCACCTGTGGGGATCCCTGCACCCGCGTGTGGGTGGGTGTTCGTGCATATAGTTTTGCCATACAGATAGTTCCCCTATAATTTTGCACAAACCCACTAAATGTGTATTTTGACACATATCCTACCAAACACGAGCAGTCGTTGCATTCTTTTTTTTCCTGAGTTGGAGACCCCTGAGAAGAGGGAAGGTGGCATGCTCCCCTGTCTGAATAATTACACAGCAGCCGTGCAGTGAGGGTCATTTAAAACCTTGACTAAGATCACAGCTGTCTTGCACGGTCCCCAGTGGTGCAGAGGAGAGAGCCCTGGGTTTGCTCTGGACTAGAGGGACCGCGGCAGAGTTGGAGGGAGCCAAGCTGGAGACACCTCAGTTCCTGGGTCTGCAGTCAAATTAAAACGCCGCTACTGAAAACAAGGGGGCTGTGTGTGTTAGAGGCACTTTGGGGAAATATCAGAGCGGCGTTTGTTGAGTCTGATGTGGAGTAGCCGCTCTGTTTTAATGATACCTGTGTGCAAAGGCCACAGCTGCTTTAATCCATTTCACATTAGTCTGACTTTCACAGAACAGATATAGCCTAGGGTGGTGGAAGGGAGAGAAAGGTGACCAAAAAAAAAACCCCATCCATTTTTCACTACTTTTCCCGTCCTTCTGAGCGGTGATACCGAGCTCTAGCTGAGCAACAGTAATCTTATCCAGCATACTGTTGATTTAAGCCTCTTGGATTTATATAACTTTGGAAATGGTAAACTATTAATTTGCTGTGTTTTCAAGGGAAAGTTATTTATTGAGAGACATTTTTAACTCAAGTGCCAGAAGCCTTAAATCATTATAATAAATTCATGCTATTCAGGGTTTCTTACATTGTAATAAATTTGTTTTAAACATGAATGAGGAGATCCATGATTTCTTTAATATACTGTTATGTATTTCCTTTCAAAATGACACGGCTCACTATATCAAGTGGGAGAATAATAGTGAGAGATTTACAGTACTTAAGAATAACACAGCCTGGGAATGTGCCATGTGAACCAACACTGGGCAGGGGGCTGGCAAGTGCAGGGAGCCCACTGCCCCTCCCGGTGGCGCGGCTGAGAGTTCAACGAGCCACAACGGGTCAAGTCAGCGAGCGGAACCGATAGCTGGGCGAAAAGCTCCCTGCAGGCTGGGAATCACAGCGCAGCCTTAGAGTCGCCTCCATTTTACTGTGCCACGTGTGATCGAAACACCCGAAAGGTGACGCGGACCGCCCTGCCGTGACCTGACTGCTGAACCACTGCCTCGCCAGAGGGGACCTGAGCCAGAGGTTTGTTTCCCAGCCTGGGGTGACCTTTCCCTTCCTGACATCAGGCACCCCCAGCACACCTTTCACAGGGACCTCACCCACCCTGGCTATGATGGTGTGCGGGACGCAGATCCCTCACTGGCCACCAGTGCCCCTGAAGTGTGGCAAGCAGGTGCCAGGTAAGCACTTAGATAACTTTCGGTTGCCATTGTTAATCCTTGACCCCTCATTAGACCTCTACTGGCCCTGCTACTTGCTGTTAGGCACATGGATGGCTGTGAATGCGACGATAGAATGCGCAGCTGGCTTTACATCATGTCCTCCTGGCTTCATGGGAGTTCTTGTGGGTGGGCAGAGGAGGAGCTGGGCCAGGGACAATCTTGGTGACACTAGCGTCCGAGGTCTGAGACAAATCCACTTTGGCAGTGCAGTTGTGGCTTTCTTGGAAAGCTGAGCCCCTCTACACTGTGTAAACATCTGCTGAGTGCTTACATCCCAGCCTGCTTCATCTCTTCACCGAGCGCCACAGGAACGGCGTCTTGTGTTTGGGGGTGATCTTGTGGTCAGAGTTGAGTGGGGCACAGCATCACAGTGCCCGAAACAGCAAAGGCCAGTTTGTTCCCTAGTATAT
Source organism: Burhinus oedicnemus (assembly GCA_008921705.1). Classification (NCBI taxonomy): domain Eukaryota; kingdom Metazoa; phylum Chordata; class Aves; order Charadriiformes; family Burhinidae; genus Burhinus; species Burhinus oedicnemus. Next base: position 225,027 of record VFFE01008974.1, read on the forward strand.
AATGAGAGTGATTACCCCCCTGAGATACCTAGAAGCCTTCCATCTCCCCAATGCACAGCCTTGCTGTAGAGAAACAAGGAGCTGTACGGAGCCATCCTGCTGTGATGTGAAAATCTGCCCCCCAGGATGCCTGTGCACAGACACAAGAGCATATTCCTGGCTCCAAAGAGTTAATAGGTCTTTGGCAGATGTGGCTGTAGCAGGATTCTGAATGCTGCTGTTCTCCAGTGAGGGGGGATGGTCCTGCCTGGCTGCCGATGAGATGTAGGACACCTGAGGAGTTCCCCGGGGGATGGGGCTGGCAGGACACAGAGGATGGACGTGGGCTGCCCGCACCACGAGGCTGGGCAGCTCGGGAGAAGGGAGGAGAGGACGGGACAGGGCCCCGCCTGCTCACAGAAGTGATGGCAGGACCTCATCTGTCAGCGTAGAAAAATGTCTGGCCAATAAACTTGCCAAACGTCCCTAATAAAGGGCTGGATGTGTTATCATGTAGAATGGTTTTATAGGGGACGGCCATAAAACGTGCACATTGCCCTTTAAAATGCCAGGACGAGGATTGATTCCAGCGGGGTAGAGGGAGAGGAGGAGGGGGAAGGAGGCTAATTGGAAAAGGAGGATAAATCCAGGGGCTCATTTCTCTGCTGGAGATCCCCAGGGTGTCAGGGAGCAGTAACAAAGCAGGAGTGGCTGCTGGGCTAACCAGGGCTTATGAGCTGTGCCTGGATCGGGGCTTCTCTGCTCTGTCCCCTCCACCTTGTGCAATGCTCAGTGCCCTTTCTGGAGTCTGTTTCTGCTGTTGGCTCAGTCCCGCTCTTGCTACTGATACTCAGCCCAAGGAAAGCTGTGGTGATACCTCCATCAGCCTTTCCACTGGTTCCTCCTCTCTTGTGCTTCCCCTTTTAATCCTATTGTCTCCCCCTTGCCAGTTCCAGTAGATGTGTCCTGCCTGCCCAGCAGCCCCATCACCAGCTCATCTCTCCCTCTCCTGCCTTGTGACTCCATCTCCCTGGTCCCTGTCTGTGGAAGTCCACTGCTACTGAGAGATGAGCAACAGAGGTTTGGACAGCAGTTTCAGGTCCCCTGCTCCATGGACAGGGGACAGCCCATTCTGGGGATGCAGGTGTCTATCTGTGCTCTGGGCTCTGCTTGGATAAACAGATGTTTTTAATGCTGCAGAAAACAGGCAGTGATTTCACTTAATAAATGTAGACAGTCTTGTGGAGCTACAAGACCATCTATTCTGCTAGACAATTGCTGCACAACAGGACTGCACATGACCCCATGCCCGGCGTTTATCTACAGCTGAGGTTCACTGGCTGCCATGGGTGGAGGGGCCTTCCTCTGGTTATTCATTTTCTTGTTTTAATTTCCCTGAACAGAGATATGGGGCAGCCAAACCCCCATGAGATCTGGAAGAGGGAGAAATAAATAAAAAAACTCCTTAAAGTCACTGGAGACACTGTGGTTTTGGCTACTGGGTGGGTGGTGGGCAGGTACTGGAGAGATAGAAAAAGGAAGAGACAGGAAAAGCCAGATTTTTGTTGGCAAGGACTGGTTCAAAAATGTTTGTCAGTGTGCATTTGTTGATACGTGCCAAATCTCACTTGTCTGCCTACTCTGTGTGTGTGGTGCTGCCAAGTTTCAAATTTGCAGTGGCCCTGGCAGTCCCCGTTGGAGCTGGTGGTGGCACCTGTGGGAGGGAGAGGGAGTGCAAGCAGCGCGCCTGGGTTTGCAGTGGGTCCCTTGGCTCGAAAATGCTCTTTGGCCACCAAAGAGCATCTTGGTGACCAAACACAGGAAACACTGGAATGCCTGTTTGCTTCCATTAGGCATACAAAAAAATAACACTTTTCCCATCAAAGTTAGAGGTGAGTCAAGATGTTATGGTACCGGACCCGTGTCTACTAACATGACTCATGGATGTGGTGTATCGTGAATTTGGGTGAGAGGATAGCTTTTGCTGTTTAACTGATTTTTCTGGAAAGCAGAATTATGTGAAAGCAAATTATGTGAAATGCCGCCAAAGCTGATGAGTCTCATCTGAATTTCTCATAGTGTGGCCCCACTTAATGCGAAAGCAAGTTAGGTTTTTTCAGCTGAGGAGCTTCAAGTCTGACACAGATTTTGAGTTCTCCAAACTAAGAGGTGCTTAAATCTGGATTTTTCAGTCTTGTTGCACAGTTGTGAAGTTCAGAGCAATTTCCAGGCTCCCAGCCTGACACACATCTCTGAGGTCTGGATTTGCTTCTTTGCTACCTTTTGACTCAGGCCCATCTCCACTATACCCACCACAGTGAAATTTGCATTGAACACAATTTTAGTTCTGGATTTGTAATTAAATTCAAGGGCTGGTAGATTTTGCTATGAACATTTTTCTGGCTCCCTTCCAAAGCATTTGGTCTATTCAACTAGTACTTAGTGTTTTGCAGAAGCTATTGTATGTTATATTGCCAGCCACAAGTATGAAAAAAAAGTGTGATTTAGAAAAGTACTAATACATTGAGGACAAAGCTTTTTTTTTTTTTTAATGTTTGTTAGAGCTGTAAACTTACGGGGCAGGTGGGAATATCATCCTACCACTTGACTCCAAGAGCTTTGACCTTTCCACTACATCATAAAGCTTATGATCAAACCATGAGCACGACACTACTTCCTGTAATTGCTCTCAATTAAAACATTTCCTCCAACATCCAGAAATAAAGAAAATTAAATCTTCAGGTAGGGTTTAGTAGCTCACCTTGAAAGTATTTCATCTCATGCTAAATATTAAGCCATGTAGTGATGTCTGGGCACTTGTCTACTTTGAGACCCATGGGAGAATTAAGTCAAATTCACTTTTAAAGGGGATTAATTAAACTGCATCAGGACACTATTTCAGCACTCAGAATTGAGATAAATTGAAGTAAGACCCCTTTAATTTACATTTAGGGAATGAACTGAAAGAGATGAGAGACCTCTTTGACATCAAATGAGGCTGTCCAAGGAGCTGCTGGTTTGACTAATCTGTTTTACTTTATACCTTATTCAGTTCAGACTGAATGACCTAGTATAGACAAGCCCCGAGACTGTTGAGACTGGGTGTGATTGTGCTGGGAATATCTGCTGTCCCAGCTGTTTTGTGAGGGGATAGAACGTGTGTAAGAAGCTCGATATGCTATAAAATGAGACAGTCAAACTTGGTCTGTACAGACCCACAGTGATGCTGTGGAGCTTTCACATGTTGAGCAAATGCCCAGACATACTCTTAAAAAATCAAAATTACAGATCTTTTATCTGGGATGGGAAATCTCAACAGAGAAAGTAAACTGGAGATAATAGCCCCAAAATGTTTGCTGTTGTGACTGAATTTGTCCTGTATCACCTTGATTGGGATCTCATTTGTTAATTTTTTTTTTTTTAAAGTTTAATCAGTTTTTTTTGAACATTGGGAAAAGTTTACTTTTGAGTGAAGGCTCAGACTCATTTAGTTAATTAGATACCAAGGTGATGTGTGCTCTATCTACTCTTCTGACAGATTCTTATTCTTATCCCTGCCATCAGTTACTTGGCTGTGAAGTCTGTCTCAACCCTTGCCAAGATTTCTGAATGGAGTTGGTGTTGTGGGATTTCTCTACCTCTTGGTTCCAATTTCATTATAAAAGTCTTCTGTTTACTTTTATCTTTTTATTTCCCCCTTTCTCTTTTCTTCTGGAAATCAGATCCCTTCGAACTGAGGATCTGACATGAGTGACTGAATGTCTTGGAGACAATCTGAAAACTATCCATGGACGCTTCTTTTTAAGAGGAAAGCTGCCCAACTAGCCTTTCTGAGGCAGAAGGGTTCAGAGTAGGAGAAGCTCATGAGATTGTTCCTTCAAGCCTTGTGCCAATGCACATTCACATAGGATTTTCCCAATTTCCAAACAAAGCTATTAAGTTCGTGAGTTTCAGTGCCTGTGGAGCATCTGAGGAACATCCTGTGGCTTGGAGCTCAAGCTCCACCTATGTCATGAAGCTGCCAGCAGGCCTTCGAGATCTCAGTGTAAAGTCCCAGGTGGGGAAGGACACATTCCACAAAGCGCCACACAACCCCAAAACCCACTCATGTGTCTCCTGATCAATAGTCAAGAAGCCAGTGCAAGACACCAAATGGGGTGCCTTGTGGAAGAGCTGCCCAAGCCCCTTGTGTAGCCCCTGGAAAATGCCAGGAGCAGGTCTGGCCCAGCCTTTGTGGTCCTTTGAGGAGCCTGGGCACCTGAGGTGGGTTGCATCAAGGCCACCAGGGAGCCGTGTGGATTGTGAGGGCTTGCAGGGTCTCTGAAAGCCCTGAGTGGGGTGTGCTGCACTGACAAGTCCTGTGAGGGGCTGGAGGTGCTCAGGACAGAGGTCATCCAATGTAATGTGCTAAAGACCATTTAGCAGGTCATGGAGGAGCTAAGACAAATCCTACAGGTCATCGCCTGTTTTCCCTGTTACCAGATTATTCTGCTTCTCACTTGGTTGTTCCTGTGGGTGCTGTACAATGTTCTCCTAGCACAAGACTGAGCCTGGGATTTTATATTGAAGGACACTTGGAGGGCAGATGAGCTGCAGGAGGAAACCACCCAGGAACAGCCTGGGAATTGGTGGTTTTGCTGGTCCTGGGCAGGGAGACTGGGGACCTCTCCCATTCCTTCACTAGAGAAACAGCACAGAGTTTTCTGAGCTGGAAAATTACACTCTTTACATCAAATGAATCCAAAGCCAGGAATTAATTTTGGAAGAAGGCTTCCCCATTTTACAAGCTCCAACTGCATCCAAACAGGTTCAATGTGGCTTTGCTAAATGCTTTTCTGAGCCCTGACAATCTTTGGAAGGGAATCCAGTCCTCCCCGCCAGCTCCCCAAGAAGGTGAGCATCAGCGCTGGATGTGATTTCTACAACTTCTGCGCAAAGCAGCTTAGCAATGGGCTCAGTGTCTGGTATGAAAAGCTCCTGGTGCTCCACTTCATTGCTCTTTCCTGAATGTCGGCCATGGCTTTGGGAATTGTTGTTTGCAAAGAGCCAGATGGGTCCAAAGAGAATATAGTAAATGTAGCCTTGCATTATACTGGGGATTTTTAGGGTAAGTGTTCTCTCCCCTCCCCCTAATATTAGCACTGCCTTGTGCAAAGTGTGCTCGGGGCCATATGCTTTAGGAGCAGCCTCATGATTTTCTCTCTTCCACCACCCAGCACATCTACCCCTGGATAGGATTCAGCCGCTTGGTACATGGGACTGTACCAAGATAAAGCATGAAATCCCATATGTCAGTGCCAGATAAATGTTCTCACAAATTAAACTGAAGCCAAAGTCTGTTGGTTTTGCTTTTAAAAGCTAATGTTATTTTCTTTTTCTCATAGAAGCAGTTGATTGACCAAAGGCTGTTCATGTGGAGTTCACTTTGAGAGAAGGATGAAAAAAGAGAAGGCCTGGACAGGATAAGGAGTTGAGAATCAAGAGGAAATTCTTTGAGCTTTCGTAGAGCTGCAGAAGTTTTAAGGGTACTATTCAGTTAAGGGGCTAATCTGAGAATGTTTCATTTTGACACAGAGCGGGAGGAGCATTCAAACTAATTATGGCCTCCTTTCCAATTTGGGTTGTCACAGAAGAATTTCTCAGTAGGAAAGAGCCATTCCCAGAGGCATCAGGATGTTGGAGCGGACAGTGATACCCTGGCTGAGCAAAGATGGCAAAGTTGGCTGCATGACCCAGGGGGCTACCTGAGAGGAAGAGTCATCAACATCTGATCCAGATCACAAAATAATTCAGGCTGGGAGGGACCTCAGGAGGCGTCTAGTCCAACCTTCTGCTAAAAGCAGGGTCAGCTATGAGTTTGGTCCCGGTTGCTCAAGGCTTTATCCAGTTGGGTCTTGTAAACCTCCAAGGATGGAGATGACATAGGGTCTGAGATGGATAGGCAGCCTTCTTCAGTGCTTGGCTGTCCTCACGGGGAAGAAGTTTTTCCTTATTTCCAGCTTGAACTTCTGTTGTCTCAGCTTAGCTCAGATTGGTCCCCCTAGTCTGACATCATCTGCAAAGTCCGTTGCCTCCTCCAAGTCATTGCTGAAGAAGCGAAACAGGACAGGTCCTGGAATAGACTACTAGAGTACTCCATTTATCACTGGCTTCCATGTAGAGCATGACCCTTTCGCTATGACACTCCAAGCCCACCTATTCGACCATCTTTTTAGCTATCTGGTTGTGCACCCATTCAGATTGTCTGTCCTAGCCTGGATCCAAGAATATTGATGTAAATGGCATCTACTGCTCTCTGGGTGGTGGAGCTCTGTGTAGATAACAGGAGATACAGAGATCTGCTCTCCAGACAGGCAGATCTGGGCTTGTGCAGGACCACCTTACAAGGCTTCCAAAGCAATCCTAGACATCTTCTGGAGAAACTAGATTTTCCCCTCCCACTGTGTCACATGTCATGGGGTGTGGGAAAACCCCAGCTGTTTATCATGTGGGCTGGGATCATCCAGCCAAGAACTAGAAGATCCCTTTTTAATCAGTTAGCACCCTCAAGAGCCAGCTAAAGATGATGGCTGTTTTCACCAAATAATTCCATCTCCTCCCTCACCCTCATTCCCTCTGCTCCCCAACATCAAATAAAGGGAGAAGAAATGCTCATAGGAGTGGTGACTGCAGAAAGCTGGACTGAGCCACAACTGGGTGAGGCAGTATTTACTGGGATCAGAGGGTTATGGAAAGCAGAGCACAGAAATGCTAAGAAGGAATTACAACTGCTTCCTTCCCTTTTTATTTTTTTTTTTTTCCTCTCCTGTCACTGGTTTTTCCTCCTAGGTGTTGGGATCTTTTCAGAGGCAATCGTTACTCTTAATGATTTTAGCTTGTTGGCTATTATCACATTTGTGCCTGGGGACTGTAGCTGGCTATCTGGGCTCTGGCAGACCTTGACAGCAATCAGCTCCTTCCTGCTTTGCACTAATTTTCTCAGGGGAGCTCAGAAGAAAATATTTTTTCCATTCATTTTTCCCTTCTTTCTGTGCACCCCTCCTTTCCCTCTTCTTGGCATCTGGCCTCCCATGCCTGGGAGCTCTGCCCCAGGAAGGGTCTACGCTGGGGAGGCTGGTGGAGAAACCCACAGCAAGGTGTGGGGCACTTGGATGTAACTGGGAGAGGAAGCATTTCCTGGTAAGAAGCACCCTGGCTTTTGTTATTCGTGCTGTGTTTGGACCCAGCTCTGCATTGCCGCTGATCCCCCAGCTGTTATGGGGAAAAGAAGAGATCATTGTAGTTATTTTATGAAAAGCGTACATGGATCTTTTTCAGTGGCTGAGGCTGAACTCAGAGCTTTTACAGCCTTGAGTTTAGTATTCTCTTTTTTCCCTCCATCATCATTTTATATTATTCAAAGCAAATCAGACGGCCTTTGAAGAACAGCTCAAAGCCTTTTTTCTTTCTATTTTTTTTTCTTTTTTTTTAAAGGTGGGAAAGAGTTGGAGCCACCTGGTACATTCCCTTTCTCAATTCAGTGATTTTTATTCATTGGGGAAAAGATTGCTTAGCATCTCTTTCTTTAAAGGAGTGTAAAAGGCAGGTAAGATCTGTATTTCTAAAAGCCCCCAAAGAGAGTGCTTTTCTGGAAGGATGACCAGCATCGTCCTTGCACTGAAGCAGCCTGGCCAGTGGAAATGTGACTCCTCATGTGTGGAAGGTCTCTGGCTTGGAACCACTGCTGTACTCAAGAGCTGCTGATCAAAATCATTGCTCAGAGACACTCTGGTGACGATCCAGGCTAATCTTGCAGGCTGAGAGGCTCCAAAGACCACTGAATCAAGTGAGGCCACCATCAGAAAACAGGTTTCCCAGCTGTAAGTTGCCTTCTGAAGGGTTTTCTGTGCTGAGCAATGCTTTGGGAAGGTGAGCATTTCCAGAGGAATGTGTCCTTCCCTCTGGAGAAGTGGCCTGGAAGCAGAGATCCCAGGTTGCAGCTTGCAAAGGGTCAAAGCATCAGCTCCCATGTTTGTCCTCAGACCCACCAGGGAGCTTGATAAAACCATCACTTCCACAATTCATAACTGAGACCTCTTGGTTCTGCTGAAATTTCGACTTGTGAAGGCTGAGAGGCTCTGTGAAGAGATTTTGCCCAACTCCCTGTTTCTTAGATAGACATCAGTGCCCTGTTGGTATTTTGTCAAAAGAACCCATTTCAGCTCAGTCAGAGTTAAAACACGCACCTTGCTCACAGCCTGCAGGAACATGCCACCCTTATGTGTGTCCAGGAGGAAATGTACAGTTTTACTGGGTTTGTAAGTGTCATGCTGTCACATCACTCCCACCTGTTACTGGTGCTAAGAGCACTGTGTGCCAGCACCAGAGGATGTCCTCTATGCTTCGGTTTAGCTGCCACCCCTTTTCCCTCCTGTTTTGGGGAGCACAGATCCCTGAGAAACAGTAGTGCCATCTCCCATCTCTCTTCTTCATGTCTGCTTGCCCTCAACTTAAGAGGCCACTGCTTGGGGCTTTCCCAGGGCACACGATGACTTTGCATGGTGGTGGGGAGAGAGCACCACCCCACCAGTGCACTGAAAATGTGAACATGTGGATCTTCCCCCCACCAATTCAGGAGCTTCCAGACCTGCTGATCTCTGCTGCTCTCACCATTCTGAGAGAAGAAGCATAAAACAAGCCATCAACCCCAAAGGTAATGGCCTCTCTGGGCAGGTTGCCAGTCATTTGATACCTTCGCTAATCATCTAGAAGTGGAAGTAAACTGCATGTTAATGAAATGTGTGGGTGATGCTAAACTGGGAGGAGCTAAAGGGGCTGGTGTGGACAGAGGAAATAAAAGGATTTGGGGAAGTTGGAAAGACAAACAGGGAATTACAGCTTGATGTTTGGCTTGGGAATAACTTGAAGGAATACAAGTGGGCAGGGGAGCAGAGATAAGAGGCCATGTTAGGACATTTAGGTGCCTGGGAGTTGACTTGAAGAGCAAATTCAAGTTCTTATCTGTCATACAGCTCAGCCATAAACTGCTGCAGTCTGTGTCCATAGGGTGGTGGACATAGGAGCACCCATCTGCAATAGATTGCGATGCCTTTGGCCAGGAAGTTGTTGGGAAGGCTGGCAGCAACATGGAGGAGAAGAAAAATCGTAAGTAATGCCAAAAATACTGCAAAAAAAGTCTGTGCCCGACATGAGTGGCCTTTGATGGAAGGCCTTTGAGTGAAAAACACTACCCAGCATGTTTGAAATTGCAGTCCATCAAGGGGAGAGTTACTTGAGCAGAACAAGGACATTTAGAAGCTGCTGCACAAAATTGGGAAAGGAGGAACTTCACTCGAATGCACCATGTCAGTTCCTAGCGGCAGGATCTGCTGAACCGTGGGCTATTAGGAGACGCATGGTAGTTCAGGTACAGAGCGTCTAAAGAGTTTGGCTTGCTTAACCTAGCTAACTGTGGGCCCAGAGGGGATCCAGTGGTTCCCCATAAGTACCCTTGTGGGCAGAGGGGAGGAGAAGAGGTTTATGGCAACGCTAGAGCAGAAACAAGCTGGTGTAAACTGGTCTTGAGTTGAGTGAGGAACCTAGATGTACTTTTCCAACCCTTGCGTGGTGATGGCCGGCAACAGCCTTATCTTGAAAAGAGAAGGAGTGAAGAAGGAGCATGTTCTGAAGATGGCTCAGTCTTAGCGTTGGAAATTATTACGGTGATAACAGAGGCTGAATGATTTCAACAGCAGGTCCCTGCAAGTCCTATGTGGATGGTATTTTTAGTCTAAGTGTGCAAGGGGCACAAGATGTGCTAGAGTGCACTGGCCCAAGGGGCCAGCGTGACAGCACTGGAAAAATCATGATCAGAGATGGTCAAAATTGTCTGAATTAAATTTTTCCAGTGACTGTTGACATTTTTGTCAGATATTGGAAGATTTTGAATGTGTCAGTTTCCCTTCACCCCTCCTTCCCGCTAGCTTTTCCTGGCCAAAGCAACCCAAACCCCAAAACCATATTAGAAATAAAAGGGATGAATATCTAATGAAAATTTTCAGCCAGTTCTCTGCTGTGTTCACAACAGAAGAGCTGTTGCACAACACCAAGCCCCCTTGCCCTTGTCTGAGCTTCATCCTCACTCAATAGATTGCCTTGGGTTCATTTTATACTTGGTCTGGGTTACTAAAAAGATTTTCTGAGTTCGTGAGTTGAACCTAAACTTCTCCTGCATCTCTGCAATGTTCCGTGGAGGAATTTGCCTGAGGGAAGGATATGAAAATCTCAAGAGTCTGAGTCATGAAGGTGGGTTTTTCTGCAGGGAGTTAAATCCTTGAGCCACAGCAGGTTAGATGATGGGCTGAAATTAGTAAGTTTTTTGACTCAGCTTTCAGCTGGAAAGCAGGAGGGAATTGTGATACAAGGAGCCTGGAATGAGATTGCCCTAAAATTCAGTCCCAGATATGGAGTCATTGACTCCAAACCAAGGGATTTTAAGGGGCTGAAGGGCTGGCAGGGGCTTATTTCAAGCGAAAGATCCACATGAAGGTATCAGAAGAATGTCTGTGAGGGGAGGACCTGACTCTGAGGAGTTTAAAGACAAACCAGAGCAGGAGATTTACTAGTAAAGGCACTAGGAAGCCTCCTCTCTCATCTCTGCTCGTGGCTCAGGCCTTTCCACGTCCACCCATCTCTGCTGCTTTTGCTGCTCTCTCAGGGAGGGAAAATAAAACAAGTCATCAACCCCAGAGAGAGCAGCCTCCTGGGCAAATTGCCAGTTGTTTAATATTGTTGCTAATGATCTACAAGCAGAAGTAAACAACATGTTAATGAAATGAGTGGAGGAGGCTAAACTGGGGAAAGCTGCAAGAGATAATAAAATACAAAGGTTTGGGGAGGGCAGAAACACACTGAGGAGAATCAGGACAGAATTGGTTTGGGAATGGTTCAAGGGGATGTAAGGGTCGGGGGATGAAGAGAAGGAGGATAAAGCAGTGCCAGGCATTTGGACTGCAGCGAGTGGCTGGGGAAGGCCCGTCAGCAGGAATGAAGAGGTGTTTCTTGGTAGAGGGAGATCAGGTGTGGAGGTTGCTCATGATAAGCATAGCCCAGCCGGTTGTCTCTTCTCCATTGTGGTGACTGCCCATAAATTTACCTCTGGCTCACAGGAAAGAGCCTGAATCTGAGCAGTGCATAGCATTGTTGTAGCCTGGTGAGGAGAACCTTTTGTTACAGCTTCTGCAGCAGCATGTATCACGGTCCAAAGCTATTTTCAACAATAACTATCTAAAAGGAAATGTACTTGCCCAACATCATCGCCCGGGATTGAATCAGGGACTCTTGAGTCTAGCCCAGTGAAGCTAGCTGTGAAGATAGTAAGCTTTCTGTTGGCATGGCAGATCTGGGACTAGCTGGGTTTATGGGTTCTGCTTGTCTTGACTATACATAGTGGGAGATGGAAGCTTTCACTGCCGCCACTACGCTGAGCCAGCAGTGGGACAAGTTTGTTAGCATCCAGTCCTTGTAAGGTCTGCAGGGAGGGGGAAGTCATTTTGGATAAACGTTCCCCCAAAACATTTCATTTCTCTTGCTTTTTCCCCCTCCCTCCCCCTTATTTGAAATTCATTTGCTCTAATTGCAGAGGTAGTCAAACTTTGGCTGCATCTGAACTGCAGGTCTTTAAGGGGACTTGCACGCTAGACAGCGAGATGAATGATTTATTATTATATTATTATTTATTCATTTAAATTCACAAATGCTTGTCCAAATCAAAAATTGCCCAATTTCATCCAGATCTGAATTTATAGATTTTCAGGCCAGATGGGACCGTTCTGATCAGCAGCCTGACCTCCGGCATTGCACAGGCCAGAGGATGCCACACAGCAATTCCCGCAGCGGGGGGAAGCTTTACCGCTATGTAAATCAGCATTATCAAGCCCAGTGACTTGTCTGAAATGGTCTCTAGTGAAATTTGTGAAATTACCTGGTGGTAATTCAGCTCTGCTTCTCAGTACATGGCTGTGCATCACAGAAAATGCAGCTTCAGCTCTCCCCTCTGTCTAGAAGACAACTGTGGAAAGGGCTATGTCGTGGTTCAGCCCCAGCCAGCAGCAAGGAACCACGTGGCCATTGGCTCATTCCCCACTCCCACCCCCATGGTGGGATGGAGGGAGAATCAGAAGAAAAAGCAAAACACATGGGGTGAGATAAAGCCAGTTTAACAGAACAACAAAGGAAAGAGGAAAACAACAACAATAACACTGATAAAGGAATATACAAACTTAATTAATGTACAACCACTCACCAACCAGAACCCAGAAAATGCTCCCAAGCAGCAATTCCTGCCTGTCATGTTCAGCTCCCCCAGCTATATACTGAGCATGACATCTCATGGTATTGACCCCTTTGGCTAGTTTGGGTGAGCTGTCCTGGTTATGTCCTGTCCCAGCTTCCTGTGAAAATTTACCCTGTCCTCACTGGAACCAGGACATTATCCACACCTTATTCTATACCATCTACATCATGCCCAAATCTTACACTTTCCAGTTAATCACCACCATTTTTCCCTGTCTTTGGTCGATCTATCTATCTATCTATCTATCTATCCATCCATCCATCCATCCATCCATCCATCCAAATACCATTCCCTTAGTCTGTGGTCCATCCCTCTAAAATGTCCGTTGAGTTCATTTAATCCACGACTTCGGGCTCCATCTGTTAGAACAGCCTTTCAGGGCAGGAGATATGGTGCGTGGTGCTGGACTGTTGCATGCTGTATCTGGAGTTTGCAGCTGGTTTATATGGTACAGCCCATGCCCACCATCTGCAGGTTGAAGATGATCTCAAGGAAGTTTCTGGGCACCAGTTGCTGTAGGCAGTTCTGGTCCCATCACTGCTGCATTTTACTCGGTTTCATCAAAGTTCATCTGTCTAAGTTTGGGTGATTCTTACTGTAGTACCATTGATATGGCATATAGCAATTGTGGTAGCGATGACATACAGTGGCAGGGTTATTCAGCATTTAACATCATACAGTTTGATTTATTGGTTATTGTCACCCAAAATCAGATCCCCACGAGGTACACATTGGACCTCCCCATCCTTCCACATCACCCATCAAGTGCACCCAGGTCACTGAGTGAAGGCAGTCCTGTGGATGGGTTTGCCTTTGCTTGAGGCAGGACTAACCCAGACTGTCTTCCATAACATATTCTTCATGTGCACTACGGGGACTTGATCCCCTTCTACAGCACATGGAAGTTCTGATTGGGCAGGGCCAGCTCAATTGGCAGATCCCCTGGTTTTAACTAACCTGATAGCTCTCGCAGCTATATACTGAGCATGATGTCACATGGTATCGACCCCTTTGGCTAGTTTGGGTCAGCCATCCTGGCTGTGTCCTGTCCCATCGCCTTGTGAAAATTAACCCTGTCCCCTCCGGAACCAGGACAGGCAGCAGGTAAGGGCCGGGGGGATCAGCCACCCTTCCCTACAGCTCTTCTCATATAAATGCTTGAGCAGGAAAATACACAAGTCTAATATCAGCTCCTATAGTGCTAACATGAAAGATGTTGCTTTGGCTGTAGAAACTGTTCCAGGAGCCCGTGGGAAGTGGACCCCTCAAGCCAAGGTGATTGCTGCCAAGCCAAGCTCAGTGCCTGGTTGCTCAGGGGGAGTCTACGTGGACATCTGATTTAAGGACAGATAGGTGTGAGCTTTACTGTTCCCATTTCCTCATCTCTTCAAGAAAATCCTTTTCATTTTCCTGACTTGTTTCACTACTTGCAATGAAGTTCCTGAACAGTGACACACCACTGAAACCTCAAATGGAAATTAGCAACTTTTGTGGGTTGCCAGGGTTTTGAAGGAGTTTAGGGTTTAGGGTGTGTTTGGGGAAGAAGTTGGGAAGTCACACAGGAAACCTGTGAGTAATTAAAGGCAGACAAACTTAATAGCAGGCAAGTGGAGAATGGGATCCAGCCTACCCTAAACAATGGGATAAGCACCCTATCTCCCAAAAGCTCATTAAAACGTGACTGTGCATGTCTCAAGAAGGGGTTAGAAATTACCTCTGGCAGCAAAAACAAGATAAAGGAAACTCTAGAGAGATTACCTTATTCTGTTTCCAAATACTTTGTGCTTTTGCTGTAAGCCAGCTACTTGGGAGTCACTGAAACACTGATTCCCTTCTCCTCTTTGCAAAAGGGTCTGGGATGAGTTCCTGTCTGCTCACCTTTGGTGCCACAGGTCCTGCAGTCCTGGACAGCAAGTGCAAGCTGTGGACTGAATAGACAGGAGGGTTGAGCAGGGAGACCTGTTCTGCATTCAGGCAGTGGTCCCATGCTGCCAGCACCCTGATTTACTGGGCTTTTGGTGAGATGAAGCCCAAAGCTGGAGAGCTGAGTTTGCACGCTGAAGACAGCACTTGCAAGAAGACCATATTTATCCTTACAAGTCCATTAGTTTTTTTCCCATCCATCCAATTTGTGTTCTTATAAATCATAAACTGGAAAGAGATCTGTGCTACCGTGACACAGGTCTGTAGATTGTTCTTATACCTCTAGCTTGGTTAATATTTGTTATCTGCCAAATGACAATAATAATTCTGGTTGTTGATTCTCTGTGGTCTTCTGGTGACCAGAGCTGGCTTGGTGGGCTCAGTAAGAAAGATATGACAGTCTTGCAGAATGAAGTACTGTTTTGAATATTTTAGCACACATGAAACAAAAACAAGATAGAAAGCAAAGAGACCCAAGTGGTTTGTGCTGCAATCATATCTCCTGTGGCCCTTCAAAGGAACCCCAAAGACTTCATACACTACTTAACTTGCAGAAATTCAATCACCTTATCCAGGATCAAAAGATAGAAACGTTTCAACAGTACACAGCAGCAATTAAAGATTAGAAGCATTGTGGCTTTATTTTGCATTTCAGGTTGATGGAATTGAAAGAAGGAGGATGCAATCATCGGCTGGATGTTATCCAGGACTCTGAGGCTGCGTCTATACCTGTAAATTAACTGTAGCTGGGTCTGCTCTCTTGCGCAGAGGCCAGCTGGCACAGGATATCCTGCATCTGTACTATTAAATTCTCTCACCCTCCAAAAAAGGGGGGTTGCATCCAAATTGCCTACTGAGAATGGGCACTAGTCTGTGCTAATTCCCAGGCTGTGTCTAGGCATCATTCGGGAAAATGCTAGTTAGATTGTGCCAAAAACATGCCAGGTAGTGTTTTAACAACTTACAATACAGAAGATCAAGTTCTAATGTCCAGGGACATTTTTGCAACTGTTCACTCTGATGGTAAAGATGTAGTCTGGGAGTTTATGTTATAGCTCTAGCTAGAATACCTCCAGGTCCTTTGTGAGTACTGCTGATCAGTCTGTTGTCCTGAGGTGCCCTCTGAAGGCCAGTGAACTGCTGGGATTCTTCCCATTGCCAGCAGGCTTCCTCTTATCTCCTGATGGCAGTCACATGTATGGTTTTGCCGCGGCATGGGCAAAGCAGAGGCAAAAAGGGACTCAGGAGAGAATCTGGCGTTGCAAAATACTTCACAGTAGTGTTGAGGCTATGGAAGTTGTCAGAAGGTGCTCATTCAGGTGTGTGGTGTCTTTCCAGGATGATACAGGGAGAGACCTGGAGAATGCCGAAAGTAATCCTTGGGTGTAGGGAGCTGCACTGTGGCGAGCTACACCAAGAATATGAAACAGCAACTTGCACAGGCTCTGGACAAAGTTCATACCATAAAGCTATCCCTTGTACAGATTTGTATTTTGCACTTTAATGTGCTATCTCAGAAATCTCCCATCCGAGAGTGTTTCCCGTGTTGTAGGAAAAGATGGCATGATAGTGCAGGATCTGTGCTGTAAGTTGATGACATCTCCCTGGTCCGAAGCTGGGGTGAAACGAGGGAAGAGTCACAAGCTTGACTGTGAAAGCTGTGACGGTAGCTGTTAAAGGCTTTTTGGGAAGGAGCAGGGGGTGAGCCGACCCCTAGCACCCTCCCTGACATTCCCGCACCCTGCTAATGGCAGCTGAGACGACTTTCTGCTAATGCAAATGTTCACAGCTGTATGCTGGATGTTGCTGAGTGGATAATGGCTGATGAGGTTGCCTGTAGACAGTCACTCCACTACCAGTGTGTAATTAATTGCTATGTAAAGTGCTGTGAGATGCGGTGCTGCCGAAACGCCGGGTATATAAATGCCATGCCCACACAAAAGGGAACAACATGCAAATTCTCTCAATATATTTTCTCAATATATTTTTAAATACAAGCATTTTTCAGCTGTTTGCTCTTTTGTAAAATTTATTAGACCCGCCCGCCCCAAGGGGGGAAGGCAGCAAGTGCAGTGCGCATGGATGAGCTGGCTTCCAGGAGCTCCTACTGTTCATGCCACTCAGCCCCAGACTCCAGGGGGTCATCTGTTTTTCTTCTCCTATTCCTTTAACCTCTGTTTAACTTCTGTTTCCCCTTTCGCTTGCTTGCTCACATGGTGAGCTGCTGCCTGCCTGCCTGGGGAGGGCAGCAGGGAAGAAGAATGCTTTTCTGCAAAGGGTAGAAGCTTTGTAAGGGCTCCAGCCCCTGTTTCCTTGTGAACCAGGGAGGTCCCTCGACCTGCTTCCAAAGGAAATGTGTTGTCCCAACTGGATGCAACCCAGAGAGAGATGATTTCAAGCCAGCTGGAGCTGGAAAGGCAGTGGGGTGGGGTGGCAGTTCTGGCTCCAAAGGACAAAACCCTGCTTGTCTACCTGCAGAGGTCTAATGCCAGCCCTGAGGAAGCAGTGGGAAGGACAGACTGTATTCCCTAGGAACAAGTCTATCACAAGGTGATTGACAAGTCTTAGCAAGGTGGCCTGAATGGAAGGCTATGAAATCTTGAGTGCTAGAGATTACATGAAGAAGGCAAGATGACTCACTGCTTCCCATACCACCGAAAGGAGAGGACACGCAGCAAAAATATCATGTGATTTTAAAACAAAAGACGGGAATTTGTTTTCCTCAGGGCACACAGTCCTGTTAAAGAATTCATCATGACAATGAACAACTAAAGTGCAAACAGTTTAAAAAGAAGTAGACTAATTCAGGTCCACTGCTGGCCACCGCTGGTTTGTTTGCTACCACTGCTACAAGAAGTCCTAAACCTCCAGCTGTCAGAAGCTGCAAGAATATGTGGGGTGGATGGATGTGTCACAGGTCTTGCAGTCATTTCCTGGGTGTCTGTTGCTGTTAAAGGATAGAAAAAGGACATAGAGACTATATGGACTGGAAATCTATGGGGGTTTTACGTGCTAATATTCAATAGATTAAGCAATGGGTAGAAATTATGAGCAGGAAATCTGTTTAATGAGCACTTTTCTATGGTGTTCCTGAGAAGGTGGTCCTAGCTTAGATGCGATTTAATGTTTCCATCAATGGTCTGGAAATAAATAAAAACAGCATTGCTGGCTAAAATGTACAGATAACCTGAAGTTTGGAGGAGTGCTTAATATGGCTTGAGAATGTGTGGAAAGGAATCTGGGTCCGTCAGTAGTCCAGGCATGCAGAGTACGCGTTTTCACAGCAACAAACTGGGAGACAGAATAGGAGGAGACAGGAGGACAGGCTGAAGCTGTGGAGTGGTGAACAGCAGAATCACAGAACAGTTGAAGTTGGAAGGCATCTCTGGAGATCATCTACTCTAACCCCTTCTGCTCAGAATAAGGTCAACCAGAACAGGTTGCTCAGGACCATGTCCAGTTGTGCTTTAAGTATTTCCAAGGATGGAGACTCCACAACCTCTCTGGGCAACCTGTTGCAGTGTTTTAGCAACCCTCACAGTAAAAAAGCTTTTTCTTACATTTAAATGGAGTTTCTTGTATTTCAGTTTGTGCCTTTTGTCCTTTCACTGGCACCACTGAGAAGGGTCTAGATCTGTCTTCTTGACTTGCCCCCACCAGATATTTATACATATTGATAAGATCCCCTTGACCCTTCCCTTCAACACACTAGCCAGTCGCAGCTCTCAGTCTTTCCTCACATGTCAGATGCTCCAGTCCGTTCATTGTCTTTGCGGCCCTTTGCTGGACTTGCTCCAATATATCTTGTACTGGGGAGCACAAAATTGGCCCAAGACTCCAGATGTGTCTCACCAGTGCTGAGTAGGGGAGATGGATTACCTCCCTCCACCTGCTGGCAATGATCTGCCTAGTGCAGCCCAGGAGACCTTGTTTGTGACAGGGGCACATTGCTGGCTCATGGTAAATTTGGTGTCTACCAGGACCCTCAGATCCTTCTCTGCAAAGCTGCTTTCCAGCTGGCCAGCCCACAGTGTGCAGTGGTGTGTGGGTATCCCTCTGGAAAGCAATGAATGAAGAAGATTGAGAGGTCCTAAACGGACGTCCTTTACCTGGAGCTGTATTCTTAGTGTGGTGGTGGGACCAACTAATGCCACCTTGAAGGAGACTGGTGAAAGGACAGGACTAATTTTAGCTCGGTGTAAGTCACAGATAACAGAACCCATCTCCAGTTTGGGGACATGTGCTTTGTCAGGGACAATGAGAAATTGAAGAGGATGCAGAAGCCCACACAAATCTGGGCTGGAGAAAATGCTTCCAAGAGAGCAATTTGTTCAGCTCGTCAACAAGCTCAAGTGGCGGCTTGCTGGGTGTGTGCACCTGCTATAAAGGGACTCTTTAATCTAAAAGAAAAAGAAAGGCCTAAAACAGACCAGGGCCTGCAAGCTGAACACAAATAGATGTGAGCAGGAATACAGGCACCTGTTTCGTTGGTCATTATCTCTGGGAACAAATTACCAAAGATCTTGGTAAAGATTTTATCTGCTGATATCTTTGAATCAAGACTGTGCAACTCTAGTTGAACCCAACTTGTCAGGTGACTCACTGCAGTGTTGTAACCTGTGATGTCCAAGATTTCAGGCTGGGCCCTTCTTGCTGTAGTCTTCAGCTCTGATTAGAGTGGTCCCTGAAGTGGTCATGAGCACAACACAGGATGTATGGTGTTTGCCTGTTCTCCACATAGCTGACAGGCTATAGGTAGCCCCTTTTACTGCATGGGCTAGGATTTCAGGTAGGTCAGAGGGTGGAGTAACAGAGGAGATTGGTGTGGAGGGTGGATGTCACAGCTGTTACTTGAGGATTGAAGAGGAGTCTTCATTCACATGAAAGGAAGAAGCCTACTGAAGACTTCTAGAGCACCCAAGGGGACAGCTGGTTGGCTGTGGTCCTCCTGTTCCAGGGGACACGAGATACCAGTAGCAAGAGTCCATCAGTATCTTTAGGCATTGTTTGGACTACTGAACCTTACAGGAAAAATCTTCGGAGTCTTCGCATAGCATAAGGGTCACTATATGGCAGTCCTGATGGATTTCTGAACTCTATCAGGCCTATTTTGCTTGACTTTTCCTTGGGATCTCAGCTATTGCTTACAATATCAGTATCCATGTCTAGTAAGAGATGTCCTCTGTAAGGAAGATCATTCATCCAATGATGATCAGACCCCAGATTTTCAGCCAAGTGCCTCTTTAAACCAGCAAGGGCCACTACCCATTGGTACTGCTGTGGCTTCCTGCAAATGAAGCAGAAATAGAGCTGCACATCTATGATGGGGAGAAATCCATAGGCACAAATGTCTTTTCCTTTTTCTGTGCTTTTACTCATCACCCACAACAGCTTCTATTTCTAACCCTGTGTCTAAAAAAACCCAAAACAAACCCTGAAAGTCAATATTTATGTTTCAGGCTCCCTCTTCCCTGCAGTTTGTCTCTGAATTTAATGCTTTTGAAAGGTGAATGATTGACGATTTACTGAAAACGAAGTTAAAATATAAATAATTCCACGATTCGGCAGCTGTATTAAGCAGGCATATGAGAAAAGCCCAGAAGACCAAGGTTGGCTTTTATTATTAACAAGGAAAAAAATTAAATTTAAATAAATGTAATATTTATTAAAATTTCCTTTCAGGCTGTTACCTGAGGTTCATAAAACTTTTGAGCTGTGTCAGCTTTGCACTCCCCAGTACATTGAACTCCAGGGAAAACTATAAGCAAATTCTTAAGATCAATGCAAACTACTTCTCCATTACTCAAAAAAGGGAATTTTAACTATTTTTGAAGGCCCCAGGACTCCACTAATCCAGATATAAAGACTTTTTTCACCTTCAAACTTCACAGTTCCAGCTCCCCTTTCACCTTCTCTCCTCCCATCACCACCTCAACACACACAGCCCTTTACACACTGAGGAAAGTGAATATACATCCTTTTGCTCATTTTCCTTCTTTCCCATGGCCAACTACCAATCGGAATTTGCCAAAAGGTGAAGATAGCTGCACCAAGGCTGCTCCTGTGTCCAGCCTTTCCCCATGACAGTGCCAGTACCAAGCAGAGGAGATGTAAAGCTCTAGCAGGTGAGGATGGTAAGAAGAGAAACCTGTTTTCCTGGGATGAAGACACTAGAGTGATAAAGCCAAGTCATGTGCTGTAAGCAGGCCAGAGGAGAGGTGGTTGGGGATGAAGGCTCTCTTACCATCCAGTTGGGATCCAGGTTTGGATTTTAAAGACAGCCAAAAGATCCTGTAGGTCTTGTCTTAGTGTTTTTAATGATAATAACACACTAGGAAAGCAGACCTGCATGGGACAGTTTTGTATGGAATACAGTTAAAAATCAGTGCTGGACATCAAAAATCTTCCTACTTATGCCATGCAAACACACTCATGCTTCTAGTGCTTGATGGAGCGTAGCTGAGCTCTTCCTTAAAATGGAAGAAATTGGGGAGAGGACGAGTAGTTTTAACAGCAGATTCTCAGCTTTGAGGGCATGGGACTATAGGCTTAGTCCCATGGGTCCCTGGGTCCAAGTTTGCCTTCACGTCAGCTGTGTAGACACATATTCCTAGAGTAATTGTCACCTGAGGAAACCTGAGGACCACATGGGAAGGAAACACATGGTTGCAACACCTTCAGCATACACTCAGCCATGCCCTGGTGTGTGGATAGGCTGGGTGTGCTGTGTGCAGTCATGAAACTGGTTTGGAAGGACTTGACCATTTCTTGTCATTATGGCAGAGGGGACTTGCAGGTTACCCGAGCTCAGGCTGCCTATAGGGCAGTGTGCTGGCAATAGGACCAAGTCTTAGGCGTCTCTCTGGTGATAACAGCACAGAGCTAGAGCACTTTTTTTGTCTGGGCTGAGCATTCTGAATGCAGCCTACAAGTATAATCTGGTGTGCACCTCTGGTTTGGTTAGGGAGGGAGGAAAAATGCATGGAGGGGAGGGTCGTTAAAATTTATCCCAGGCATACTGGAGTCTGCAGGAGTATCAAAAACAAATGTTCTGTCGAGAGGAATTCACCTAGATGTAAAGGATCTGGGCCCTACATTAGAATGTCGAAACTGCCCAGACTTTGAAGGAGGTTTCATCCACAGAGGCAAGTTTTTCTCCCGGTGAAGACACTAGGTGTGGAGAGTACTAGTGGGTTTGAACTTCGCAAGAGTGGATTCAGAAGAAAAAACTGAGCTGTATGAGAACGTGCTTTGATGTTGATAAACATGCCTTGTGGAGGCATTAGAAAAAAGAAAAAGTGAGAGAAAGAAGGATGTTGAAAAGGATGATAAAGCAAGAAAAAGATGCATGGGATTTGGAAGCATTTGAAGAAACAGTTTTATAAAGCTGTGCTAGGCACGTCCTGTCAAATCTCTCCTGCTGTGAGGAATTTTCATGTTACTTTGCAGATAAACTTGTTGAGAGTGCGCTGTCTGCCTCCATGGTGACAGAACCGCGTCTCAAAGGAAATGGCCCTGCATCATCATTTCTTCTTCAGTTCCAGGCAGCATCTGCCACGGCAGAGCTGAGCTGCAAATTAGACCCATGTCCTCCCTGGCCTGGGGAAGCTAAGCGAAGCTGAATTTTGTTCATTGCAGGCTGACTTTGTCAGGGTTTCCTTTGGTCTTGGTTAGGCAGAGTATCACTTGTTCATGAAGGACTTGTTGCTTAGGTCTCTGTTGCAGAAACCGTCTCTTGATAATATTTTTAACTGCTGTTTTCTGTCTCAGGTGGCTTTGGGAGGGGTAAAGGGGAAGGGAGGAAGCGGTGAGGTTGCTGGAGGATATAAGATATCCCAGGTCTGGAGGCAGCCAGGCAGGATGCATGAACTGACTGTCAGGCAGATGGAGGAGGGGATGTGTGTCACCAAGGTCCAGCTTCTTAAGGATGCAAGGATTAATGGAATTGTACTGCATGTGCCGGTCTGCTGCTTGGTGCCTCTCTCATTTTAATGTGTAACACCCTTGAAGAAGTTGTAGCTAGAGGAGGAAGAAATCTGAAAGATGCTAAGCTCCTGCATGGAGGAAAGGTCTCCTCTAAGCTGCTACTGATGTTCACAGGTATTATTCTCTCTGTCTCCTCCTACTGATGCGCAGGTCATATAATCATAGAATAGTTTGGGTTGGGAGGGACCTTTAAAGGCCGTCTAGTCCATCCTCCCCAGCAATGAGCAGGGACATCTTCAGGTAGATCAGGTTGCTCAGAGTCCCCTCCAACCTGAACTTGAATGTTTCCAGGGATGGGGCATCTACCAGCTTTCTGGGCAACTTGTGGCAGTGTTTTGCCACCCTCATGGTAAAAAATTTCTTCCTTATATCTAGCCTAAATCTTCCTTCTTTTAGTTTAAAGCCATTAAGCTTGTCCTGTTACAACAGGCCCTGCTAAAAAGTCTGTACATATCTTTTCTGTAGGCCCCCTTTAAGTATTAAAACTGGGCAATAAGGTCTCCCCTGAGCCTTCTCTTCTGCAGGCTGAACGACCCCAACTCTCTCAGCCTGTCATGGTAAACACAAAATTCCTGTAAGACAACAAAGGGCGCGTGTGTGTGTACGCATGTGTACACAGCACACACACACACTTTGCCTTGAGTCATGAAACCATGGCAAATCAGTCTTGGTTCTTCATTTCATAGAAAATCTTATTTTGGATAGTTTACATTAAGATGAGGAGGAGACACAGGGACAGGGAAAAATAAAAGAAAGAAGGGAGGAATGTATAACTGCACCTGAAGCTGATCCAAGAGAGGTTAATATTTTGGATATCAGACGATTAGGAAAAATGCTTTTCCTTGGAAGGGACTGAGAGCTCAGTGCTTTTCCTGCTTGTTCTCAGTTCACACAGAGATACATTCACTTTTTCCGAATGAGACCAGCAATCATGGCAGTTCTCCATGGCCTTGCATTACAGGAGATAAGGATGTTTGGCTTACCAAGGAGCAGTGCAAGTCAACTGGACATGTGTCTGGGAGGAGGACGCAGCTCACATCTCCTCTGTCTGCCCACTGTGCAAATCCAGTGACTGCTACCAGGGCTCCAGGGTCATGGTTCATGGTCCAACCTCATCGCATGTCTTTCTGTACATTGCTGACACTGCACTGCCTTGAAAGGTCACAGACCCTTTCTCAGTTCAATCTTTTCTTAAGATCCCACTGAAGACTATGCCAGACATCTTTGAGGTTACCTGCATGGAGTCAACCAAGGCATAGCTGTCTGGAAGGCTATTTGTTTTCAAACTGTTCTACCCTTGGGTTACTCTCACGTGTTGGCTGCTGTATCCCTGGGATCTCATTATTGCACCTCCACCCCATTTCTTGTTACACCCAGCTCTTCCCAAAATGATATCACAGCTCCATAAGCCAAAGATTGCTTATTGTGTCTTTGCACAGCATCTAGCACTGGGGATGTGAGCTAGGGCATCAGTCAGTGATTGAAAGGCAAGTAACAGCTGACAGTTCTCACTGAAATGTATCCCCTGAAAATATTTCTCAGCAGAAAATGGACTTTTTCATTAAATGTAATCTTTCTATAAAGCATTATCAGTTCTGTAGAAATTTCCCTTTTTTATTTAATAAAAAGTTTTTTACCTTTTGGGTTTTTTTTCTTCTGTTGGCATTTTGAAAACTGTTTATGTTGTTCAGGGTACAACAAGAAAAATCCTACAAAAATGTCTAACTGACAGAAGTTTTTCAGTTTTTCCTTGCTTTGGGTTGGAAAACAGTGAATAGATCTCAGTTGCCCCCACTGTAACTCTGGCCACACAAAGATGAACTCATCTTCATCTAGTGAATGTCATGTGCTCAAAGTAAATGGACGACAGTATTAGTTCGATAGAGCCCTGTGTGATTTTGAGGGGATTTTTTTTTTTTAATTTGTGGGCTCAAATCCTCTGTTGGACTGCAAGACATTTGAGCTTTGCTTTCTTTAAATTGGTAGCCTGTAAAGGGGAAGGGGAAGGGGAAGGGGAAGGGAGAGGGGAAGGGGAAGGGGAAGTGAGAGGGAGAGGGGAAGGAAACGGGGAAGGGAGAGGGAGAGGGGAAGGGGAAGGGGAAGGGAGAGGTAAGGAGAGCAGAAGAAGAAAGTTAGGAAAAAATATACGTTGCCGGTCTTGTAATTCCTCCAGCTTCTTGACTTTTAAGATATCAAGCCTTGCAATTCTTGTAGGATAGTCCCTGAGGCCATGTTAAGTCACCCTTGTAATTACTGTCTTTAAAAGAAAATTTGGAGTGCTTTAAAAGCAGATTCCCTCATATTAAGAGATGGTACAGGTATGAAGCAGCGTGCTCCAGTGAGCTGAAGTTAACTCCCCGTTTTTCCACCTCCGTGCCTCTGGTACCAATCTCTGGTAATTTTGCTTTAGCGGCTTGGTTGCAGAGCGTTAACTTCTGCTTTGTGTGGTGAGAATAAGGGCTATATCACCGAGGACCATTGTGCTGTTCTCTCTTGCAGATACACTTGGCTGGGAGGGACTGCAACTCTCCTCGCATGTCACATGGAAGGATTCCATGCGAAGCCTTTATGATAAATTAGGGAATGTGGTCAGCCAGAAACAGCCGGAGAGGTGTTTTATTAATCTGCGGGTAGTTAACAATAAAAGTGATGAAAGATCTAATCAGCTACATTATTAGCTAGAGGTTGGTGGAGCCTGGAGGGAAAAGGGGTGTGTGGGTAGTGTGGGTGCTGGGGAGGGCTCAAAGCCAGGGAGAGACAGGAACATTGTCTGCAAACACTGTCAGCCAGAAAAACTGAGAGGTGAAAACATTGCTGGAGGTGATACCTTCAAAACTTCAGTCTTCAGCACCCCTTTCTCATTTGCCATTTCCCTTGACGGCTTGTTTAATCTGGGAGCACCGACGTTTTCAGCAGCCAAGTTGCTCGTCAGTACCTGATGCTCTCTGTCTCAGCTGCACCTTCCTCCAGTCCTTGGTGCCTCCTGCAGCAAGGCCATGCCAGGACACCAACAAGATGCTCCCTTCCTGTCTTGCAGAAGGTGGTGAGATACCTCCTTTGTGGACTGCATTGAGGGGTGAGATGCTGTGCTTTCTATTGGTGTGTCTTTAACTTTTCCAGCAATACCTGGGAGACTTTGCTGATAGAAATGAAGGACGTGGGCAACTCAGGCCCCTTTGGCATTCAGTATTAGCTGGTGGAGGGTTGTACCTGGTGGGTGGGATGCTTACAGTCACAGAGAAAGGCTTTTGTGTATTATTTGTGCCCTCTTTCAATTTGGGTCCTATTCTCTTTCTTTTGGGGTAGTACAGTAAGCAAATACAATACAGGAGGGCCCTGTCTAAGTACCTGTATATGGAAGAACTGGAAGTCTCCAAGTCTCCGTTAGAGCTTTGATTTGGTAACATCACAAAGTCCTACAGTCAACACACCTGTATGCAAATGCGTTATGGACAGCTAAAGAGCCTCTGTTCTTCACTTTCTCTGTCATATTTTGCAATGCATATTATTTGCTTACAATTCAAGTCTGTCTCATAGTCTCTGTGGTAAAAGCATATTGAGGAAAGTCATCTCCTTTCCCAGCAATTTTCTCAGCTTCTCTTGATCATTAACATGCTGGAAATCACTTGAAAGAAACACTGCAATTTTTTAAGGGATTTTATTCATTTATTCATCAAGGTTAAGGACCCTGAAAAACTGCTGTCTACATCTTTTAGCACTTACTTCTTTCAAATCTCATATACACTATAGTCCTCAATCTGAAGTTCTTATTTGCTATGAGGTTTTCTCTGTCTGTATCTTTTGTTGCAGTCTTAATGTACAATAAACCCCTTTAAAATTAGTTATACTGCTACAGTTGTCAGGAGAACTCAAGTGATCTGATGAATTTAGTAAGAATTCCAGGCTGTGAAACAGACAATGAAATTCTCTTCTTCAACCTACTTGCCTCATTATTAAGCCTCCAGTTTATAGTGTGCAGACAGTGGTGCACTGTAATTGAGGTTGAATTGCCATTCTCATTATAAATCCCCTTTTCTCGCATGCTCATAACTTCAGCCAACACATGGGCTGAAACTGTGCACACTTACTCTTAGCCCACAGTAGGATATTTAACTCCTTGATCTATAGGCTTTAGCTCTGCTGCTGTGCTCTGCTGCCCCATATATTTCACCATAACTGGAGCTTCTGGTGAGGTTAAATATGAAAGCTGAGTATTAACAGGTCTGCTTGGCTTAGGCACCAGGCTTGCATCTATATTTTAGGTAGCTAGTGAAGCCATTGCCCTCATGGAGACATTGATACTTGCTAGCCAGCCATACGAGAGGGTGTATTTTCAAGCTCCTATCTGCCAGCCTAAGTAATAGAAGTCCCTCCAAAGCCTTGAAAAACACCTGTCCTGCCCTACTGAGTAGACAAGAAATTTAGGCATTTCCTTCATTCACTGCCTGGAACTTAAGTACAGGGGAGTCCCAGCAAAACTTTTCCTCTGTTTCCTTCCTCTGCACCACTGAGGTCTATAAGTTCAGTCTGAATTTCAGCAGGGAATTTAGAACTGTTGGCTGGATCCCCTTGGGCCCCGAGTAATTCTGTTAAGTCCTCGATGTCAGGGGCGAGGACCTCCTTTCCTTTCTCTTTATGCTGTACTTGTTCTGCATCCTCTCTACTTTATTACCAACTCTAGTACGCAGAAGGAAGTGCTTGGATGCAGGCTTATACTGCATGGGCCAACTTGGTGTCAAATCCTCCGAGAAAGGGACAGTTCAGTGTTGCATCTCAGCTTGCAGCCAGGAAGAGTGGAAAAGAGCAGCCTTGTGGCTGCAGCACTCAAGGCGGATGTGAAGATTTGGGGTTTGGGGGTTGGTTCTGCTCTTTGCCACAGGTTTCGTGCATGCCATTGGAGGAGGCAGTTAGGCTCATTGACTGGAGACGTCTGCTGACCCAATTGCTAGTATAGACCTCAGGCTCAGATGTAGGCACCGAAAGCTAGATGGGACCATTTTCACCATAGTTGTGCTTGAAGGGATGTATGCAATGGAGGAAACCAAAATATCTACAGAGACGGAGTATGTTACAGATGCCAACTCCCTGTCCTATGCACTCTCCACAGGCAGAGGAAGCATTCTCCTTCCCTAGCTTCAGCACAGTGACTTCTCCTGTGGTGCTTCATGAAGAGGACTTGAGAGCTCAGAGTTTGCAGAAACTCTTGCTGAGAGTTTGTGGAGAGGAGAGACGTGTGAGGGATAAAGAAAAACTAGCTCATATTTGTCAGGAAACTCAAGCCAAAAGGATTTATGCCAAGACATCTTTTTTTTTTTTTTGGCAGTTATGAGAGATCACATAAAAAATAATAAACACACATACTCGTATATTTATAATGGGGAGAAGGAGGTGGAGGAAAGAGATTTGTGCTAAAAGGAAGCTGTCGAATTGGGAAGTATGCAGTAGAGAAATAAATGACATCCTACAGCCAGACAAACCATGGAGCAAGACCAGTCCTGTCTGCAGATGGCTGGTGTAGGAGACTGGTTTTGATGCATGCTGTCAGGGAGGCCATGGCTGCTCACTAAATCCCTCTCTCTGCCCTCACTGTCACAGTCCAACAGCTGCTCATGGCGTAGGCAGCAGTGGCGATGGAAGGCGCTGCCGTTTATCCCCAGCAGTTTATTACCAACCCTTCATTCCGGCAGGAGAGAGGGAAAACTCTGCCTGTTTCAGGCAGTCTGGCATCTCATCGATTGCCTTGGTCAGCACTCCAGAACCCTCCTCCACCACCCCTGATGTGTGAGGGAGCCTGTGGCGGGGGCTGAGGATGCAGAAGTACATGGCAGGACCTGAGGACATCACGGCAATGTCTGCAGCACTCATCTGCCAGTGCCCCAGTTCCCTGTTCTCCTCCAGGCGTACGGCTCAGCTTTCTCACACCTCTCCCACGCTTTCTTTGCTCTCCAAGTGCTACTTGTAAGAGTTTTGACTACAAGTAACACTTGTAGTTGAAGTGACGGAGCCTGAGGGAAAGGGGAAAATACAGTCTGTGTCTCTGAAAATGTGAAAGAGACCCTCCTGCATACTTTGTTCTTCTCCTGATACTCATCTCTGTCCCCAGCTGAACTGCCGTCACCAATTGCACTGAGAATTTTGCTCCACAAGTGGAGTGGAGATGAGGAAAAAGCTGAAGAGAGAGAAGTAAGGTGACTCCTACACTGTTAGCGTAGGGGATTTTTTTTTTTTTTTGGTATAACTTGTATTTTGGGTGACATGTTATAACATCTTCCTGAATGTCATTTGCTGCATTTCATTGCACCCATGAGCCTGCACTCTCTGGAAGATGGTGGTGTTTCCCTGTGTGGTACGTGCATGTTTTGTGAATGTGTCAGGGATCCTGGCTCTAAGACAAAGCACTTTCTAGTGCTATATTCCTACATTGTAATGGCAGCAGGGGCTGGGCATGAGCTCTTCACATTGTCCTGTATCAGTAACCTTAATAAGTCCTTTCAAATCCTTTTCCTAAGAAGTACTTCTGGCAATCACTGGCCACATGTGCCTGGACTGGACAGTTTTAAGAAGTAGGTTGGCTGGAATAAGGTAGCTCTGAGCTTTGCTGACAGTTATCCCTAGGAATCCTGTGAAGAGTTTCTGCAGCCACCAGAGCTGTTCTGAATTTGTAACGAATTTGAAAATCATCCCTCAAGCTTGATCTGCTCTAAAAGCAATGTTTAATGAAGAGTCAACTCCAGCTATCACCAGGCCCAGCAAATGAATATAGGGCATACACGTAGAGTCCAAGATCTCCTTTGTTTAAACATTTTCACTAAGAAAATTCTGCTACTCTCCAGTTTTAACCATCTGCGAGAAGGCTACACCCAAAACCACTAAGGACACACATTTCAAGCTGAGTGGTTGTTCTGTTTCCAGCGAGTGACCGGAATGGATGGATTTGTATATAAATTTATAGGTGCAGGAATATAAGAAATACATGAAGATAACATATGGACCTAGGATGACAAGTCCCATGGTATTTTACTCACCCATCTCCACCTCATAATTCTGTATCTGTGATTCAACCTTCTGCTAATAAACAACTCATCCTATGCAGAAATGTGGTAGCAAACAGGCTGGCAGCATATTGTATCTGTTGTTTGTCAGGCACTTAGGGTTTTTCTCTGTTGACCTGAATAGCTGGCATCTGTTGGTTTTGTTGTTGTTGCTGTTGTTGTTGCTCCTCAGTTAGATTTCAAACTTTGTGGGTCATGCACCATCATTTTATTCGTGCAATGCAGGGTTTTAGGCACCCATACTGTGTGACAAGTCAGATTATGGCCACTGGAGAAGGATAAATCTTTCTTGCTGAAATATTTTCCACAAAGAAAGGTCAGTCTTGACTCCTCCTCCATCCTTCACCTCCTTGATGATTACTAATAAGAAAAAAATTTTCATCTGGAGCCTGCTGAACTTGAACAACTTTGTTGTTGGTTGCATGTGTCAAGGTCCACATGAATTGCTGCAGTACCTAACAGGAGACATAGTTCATGTAAGCCATGCTTCCATCCTCTGCCACTGGTCCTTCTCCATCACTGAACGCTATTTCCCATGAAATACTGAAATATCTTGCTTGTTGGAAACTTTTCTGGGAAGTTTTACTGCTTGTGAATCAACAGTTTACTTCATTAAAAGTTTCTATATTTTGAACATTTTGGCCTCATCTGGGCTGAAAAATGTACATTTTGCAGGCTGGAAATAAATTTTTTTTCCAGTGAGGTCTGCTAGGGAGATGGGTGGGAGATTTGGCTCCCTCCTTCTTTCCCCACAAAGATCAAGTAGGTCAAATGTTACTATCGATGATCTAACTTTAGCTTTACTCCTTCAAATCCCCACCAGTCTCCTGGACTTGACTTTACAAGTCCTTTCATGTCACTTCACACTGTAGTGGGAGGAAGTGAAAATTACGGGCCGCAGGCAGGGTTCCAAAAAGTGCTCTCTCTTTCTCAGAAAAGGGCTGGCATCTTTCCATGGGCCTTCATTGTATTTTATAGCCATACTACAGTATTTAACAGCATAATTTAGTAACTGTCTGTACTCCGTTGCAAAGCGTGGAGAAACAGTCTTACTCAATCTCTGACGACGTGCGCTGATTCAAATAGTGCACTGTTAGGTAACGTTAATGTTTTCTGGAAATGAAATTGGAGTCAGAAATGCCCTTATTGCCATCAGCATAACTACTGGTGTCATCCTGATCGGCAAGCAGAATTCAAGACCTTTTGCCCTTAAAAGGTGACTATCTCTCAAATTTTATTTAATTTCCCATCAAATTACCTACTCCAAAGTGCAGACACATATTCCCCTGGTTTATACCTGAGACAAAGATGGTTGATTTTGTGCTGCTCTTCATGTCACACCTTTTCCAGCTTTTGAGCACTAGTAAATCATTTATTCATTATCATTGCAGATGATTCTTTTACAAAATATATGAAACTATGAAAGAAAATCAAAGTCCTTGACATGGGTTAAAAATATATCCTAAAGGTGTCTGCAGACCTGCTGCAACACAAAATCTGAGTGAAACTGTCCCATCCTTCCAACTACAGTGTCTTTTTGTTCCTTGGATGCTTTCAAAACCTGGGAGAGTTAGGTCTGGCTGGGATCCTACACTGCCTTTTGATTTAGGGTGTTCCAAGCATAGACGGACGGGAAAACAGTGACTCTGCTGCACTGTCAGAGACCATTTCGTGTTTACCTTGGCTGTGCAGCTTACCAGAGTATCAGGGAGGTTAGCTGCCAAATGGAGTAGGAAGAGGCAACAGTTGTACAAGAAGTTGGTCAGATATCATCTCCCACAGAGATTTTAATGTGTTCTCCAGCCCACAAGGCTGCAGTAGTCCATCATAATTCCTACCAGCTGTACCAGACTTTGTACTCAACATAAAAAAAATTGAATCCTTGTAATATAATTCTTCACACTTGCAGTCACAATATCAAGCCCTTCCTGCAGGCTTGGTGCAGTTTGGTCTACAATGTACTGATTTTTGACCTGCAGCTAGGTCTAAGTTCAAGCTTCCTCTGCATATCAGCCAAGGGGTAACAACCATTCCTCAAGTCACTCTTCTCTCAGTTTGGACATAAGTTCTAGTATCGGGGCTATGTGTGCATCGTGTCCTGGCTTCAATTCACAGTTAGTAAGGCTGGACTTGGCCTGACGAAGGCGGCCAGGGATAAGCTATCCACTGAGCATGTGGGAAACTACCTCTTCTCCACTGGGTGGAACTGGAACTACAGTGCAGGGCAGAGTAGTTCCCCACAGTGTGCACTGAAGTCCTTGTCCCTACATACACGTCAACACTTCTTTGGTTAAAGGCTTTTGTTGTCTCAGCACCCTTCCTACCCACATCGGTTTTCCTGAAAAAAACAGTCCAGAAAGGAGACGCAGTAAACCCTGGTAGATCTATCAGGTTGGACAATGGTAAGGAGATGGCTGCACTGGGTGCCTGTGCCACAATGTAGGTGTAGTTGAGGTTGTGCAAATCTACTTGTATAGCCTTTGATAGATTTATTTCATGAGAATATCAAGGGGTATGGCCAGAAGACAGACCTGCTTTGAGTAGGAAGTTGGATGGAATACCTTCCATCATCCCTTCCCATCAGCATTGTTGTGATTTGGGTTCTATGCCTGCTCTGTTGGGGAAGTTGAGGGGTGGTGTCCATAGTAGTAACATATGCACATCTATAGTAATCATAGGATCATAGAATCTTGGAGCATTCTAGGTTGGGAGTGACCTCGAAAGATCACCTGGTCTAACCTTTTGTAGGAAAGGGAACCTAGATGAGATTATCTAGCACCCTGTCCAATTGCATCTTGAAAACCTCCAGTGATGGGGACTCTACCACATCCCTAGGGAGGTTGTTCCAGTGATTGATTGTTATCACTGTAAAAAATTTCTTTCTTATAGCGAGATGAAACCTCTCCTAGTGCAACCT
Source organism: Burhinus oedicnemus (assembly GCA_008921705.1). NCBI lineage: Eukaryota > Metazoa > Chordata > Aves > Charadriiformes > Burhinidae > Burhinus > Burhinus oedicnemus. The sequence continues at coordinate 257,218 of VFFE01008974.1, forward strand.
GTAGCCCTTGTCCCTTATCTTCCCCATGTGACTCCTTGTGAAGAGAGACCCTCCACCTTCTTTGTAGCCACAGTTTAAATTGATAACATATTTCCTCTATAGCCTTCACCTGAAGTTATCAAAGCAGGCAAGGTAGTATTTTGACAAGAATGAGCTAGTCGGGCAATGGGATCTCTTTTGTATTTTTAAAAACCTCCTTTGTAAACCTCAAAAGCAATATGAGGCAAAGGCATATGTCATTTCACAAATGGGTAAAGTGAAGTGATGCAACCCAGAAATGATGATGAGCAACACTGCCATAAGCTAAGCACTGGTCCATACACTCCTCTCAAGATGGCATGTGGCTTGGTAACTGTCCAGCTCCACCATCTGCAAAAACTGTAACTCAATTGCTGCTAATGAGAATGAAATTATGGTGATATTAGCATAATTAAAATGAGAAGAATCCTAGTTCAAGGATGATTGATGCCCATGGAAATCTTTGGATGAAGGCAGAAAAAGCAGGTCCAAGAATGTTGGCTCAGACTTTATTTACCTGTACAATTTCCCCAGGTACAGGAGGAAATGACCTCAAAAAAAAAAAAAAAGTTTAATGTGGCTACTGACTGGTATTAAATAAATGATGCACGTTGGCAGAACAATAGATGAGAACAGCGGAAAACACATTGTGAAAGGAACCAGAAGAATTGCTGTCATAAATCTCCGCAAACTATTCTAGTCGGAGAGAGGCTAAAAACTAAGCAGGTTACTGGGAGCATAAGGAAGAGAGCTTTAGAAGAAACCCGTGACTCTGCAGGTTCATTGACACAAGTTTTGCCCACGTGTCCACCTTCTTAAAATAGGAGCAATGGATGGCCAGGGAAAGGGAGGGATTGTGAAGGTGTGACATTATAACTTGTGTTGTCTGGCTTTTGAGTTTTATTTTTTATTTGAAGCAGGTTAAAAGAGCTCCAGGTGTTCTCTCTAGAAAAAAAGAGATTAGAAGGCAGCATTAATCAAGTTTACAACATAGTCAAACAAGCAGATAAAGAGGAGAGAAAAAAATGCCCTGAAATGTTTTTCTAATGAATGCATATTTTAGCTGAAGAATTCACAGGGGTCGACATGGAAAAAGACATCTACATGTGCAAAACTAGGGTTAGAAGACAAAGTGGGATTATTTTCAAAGCTCATAAAAAATTTAACTATTGGAAGAAAAATGCAGAGGTTTCTGTTGATCTTATTGCCAAAGGAATGACTTTAGGCCCGATAAAGTAAGGGGCTAAAGGGGTTTTTCACACAGAAGAATGGCAGAGCATAGCTGTTTGTCTATTACAACTTGTCACGCCAATCATGATTTTTCTTAGGTAAAGGATGGGCATGTTGGGACAGGATATTCTGGCTTCTTTGACACACTAAAATGCCTGTATCCAATGCTAAATGACATTTACGTTGGAAAGAAATTGCAGTTTCTTGTTGAGGTGTAAGGTGTTGTAAGGTGTTCACTGAAAGCAGTTGGAAATGGTGCTATTAACTTTTTTTTGCTGCAGAAAGAGGCCATTGCTGAATGCTTTTGACAATGCCACTTGCAGAAGCTGGGAAGGAGCTTCACAAAGGATCAGCCACTGAAAAAGTTTGAGGACCAGAGTGCCTTCTTCATTTGGATTTCTAGTTACCATGAAAACTGTGCAGCTTTACAGTGACCAGGGCAGGCCATATAAGAGCTTCGTTACCTATTTTGCACGCGCAATTATCCATGCCACTGTTGCACTTAGTCTCCACATCAGTCGCTTTGTACAGTTTAGTCATGCAGTCAAATTGTTGAAGTTCTCAAAGTCCCTGTTCCATATAATTTCTGTTCCTGCCAAGTGAGAATGCACAATAACTGCCCCTCTGGCTTGTATTTCAGTTTTGTTTTATTGAACTGGTCTATATTTGTCTTTGTCTTTGAAACAACTTTTCTGGACAGGGAGAGAAGCCAGACTGATAGCCCTGAAACCTGTTTTCTGTGCACCTATGGTCTCTTTGTCTTAAAGCACCTCAAGCTGGAAGTTGCTACTGCTCAGCTCACTGAAGAGGTGCACGGAAACTCCAGCACTTCTCTCCGGTACGCAGAACCTGACCATGTGTGCCCTCTCTCAGGCTATTTCAAATGGTAAGTACAAACCGTGGCTAATCTGTTTTACTTCCCGCTGCACTTGGTTTCTCTCAGTTACTACCTCCCAGCTGGGATGTAGTGGTTTTCATTCCCACTGAACTGAAGTGTTTCCTAATTCAGCCAGGTGTAATGCTTGGTCGTGACCATCCGTCCATCACGTGTGGGACAGACAAGGTGAATCTGTCTGTGCAAGCCCTGGAGGATTAATCTCTGGAAGTGAGATCTCATCATTTTCGTGGCTCCTCTGCTAAAACTGCAACAAAAGCACCAGCTGGGCTGATGAACAGTGATAGAGACCCCTCTGATCTGGGACCATCAAGAAATTTCACATAGGAAGGCTTACTGACCAGCTGGATGGCAAGTAGCCATAACTAGTGATCTGGTATAGAGGCAAAGCAAGCTCCAGTCAGGCCAAGTTTGTCCTCTCACCCCAGCTGTCCCCAGCTGCACAGACCTCTACCCATTTTTCTTCACCATTTGCAGCTAGTGGGGAGGGAGTGCTCCTTTAAATCTGATGGGTGAAAACCCTTCCTAAAATTCAGCATTTGGTGGTGTCAGCCCTTTCATGGAAGGAAAAATTCCCCAGTCTCCGATTAAACTGGATCTGGACTGTAAGTCTTTCAGGCAAGTGTGCTGGTTTGTGTGGATTCCCTACCTCTAGGAAAATAAAATACCTTAAATGTCCAGTATTTCACCCAAATTCAGCTTTCTCCCAGCACTGCAAAAGCTTGGCCGTCAAGGAGAGGAAATATTTACTTAGTAAAGCTTTAAGATCAGGCTTTTGCGCTGGAAACTGAAAGATATAAATAAGCCAGATATGGGACAACTCCTGCTTAAACTGCAGAGCTTAATCTACACAGCCGGGTAGCTCTCTAGTTCTTCACGCTCTTTTGGCTTGGACTGCTCTGTGCAACCAAGTCATCGGAACAGGAGTTTTGACATTCACCTGCCAAACTGTCTCCTGAGTGGGGTGCTCAGCCTGGGCAGAGGAGGCTAGTAACTGGTACCACACATAAGACCAGCCTGCTCTTCTCAGGTTGCTATGTGTCTCAGTCTAATCTCACGTTTCTTCTCATACCCTAAACTTGGCTGCTTGCTGCTTATCAGCTAGCAGAGGTATGCACAGGGACTCAGACCCCCTTTGTCTTTGGTATTTGGGCTGTGCAATGCTAATGCTGATATTCTGGATAGATGTCCCTTGGGGTTGGGAGAGTCGGGTCTAGAGGGACAAGTATCTCTTTGTCATCAGTCTCCTGGTTGCCTGCTCTCAAACCAAACCAGGCTGCTCCCCAGAGCCAACTCTAGCGCACTTGGGTGAAATCTGATACAGAGTGTTAGTTTGATGGTGGTGGTGCTCCAGTGTGCTCTGGGGTTGCTCCAGAAAGCAGCAGTAACAGAACAGACCAACAGGAAGGAGTTAAAACAAGGGAAAATTGGGCTGACGCTTTCCATCTGCCTATATGTCATTGTAACAGTGGCTGGGGGCTTCTATTGGCTTGGCTTAAAAAGATATTGCTAATGTCTAACACTTGATGACAGACAGTTCACCAATACTCATAAGCCCATTGTCTCACTTAATAGCTCTTTGTTCTAGCTGAAAGAAGGTAATCATCTTCTCTTGTAGGAGTCGGTAGGAGGATCTGTGTACAATGTGCCTTCTGACAACCGTTAGTTCCAGTTTTGGAGTCTGTTCTGTAGCTCACTGAAGTGGAATCATCTCCCTTAGCCTCCGGAGGAGGGACTCACAAAGGAGGCATCGCAGCCGTGATGCCTAATTTGCGGGTGTTTTGCTATCTGATAGGCCTCACAACACTGAATTAGGCTATTGCATTCTCTGTGCTGTGTATGGAAAAAGTAAAACACGTGATCCGATCTGCCTCAAAGGGTGAAGAGAAGTTTAGGGCCTCTGTCTCTTTGAGGAGGAGAAGCACGCATTTTTGGGATGTCGTGCTGTGGCTCCCCACTGGGGAGAGTTAACCCACCCACTCACCAGCTGCCTGCAAACTTGTGTGTTCATATCTCTTCTTTTTAAGAGCTAAAAGCAATAGCTGTAACCCAGCAATGCGTACGCCCCATGAGAGTGCCCTGAGCAGCAGACTAAGGCGTACCAAGGGGGCAGTCTGTGTCCCTTTCTCCTGGCGAGGTGTCCTGTGTGCTGTACAATGTACACCAAGTTCATGGGAGCAGTGTTAGGAGGCTGGGTCTCCTAGGAGAGGTTATGGAGTCATTTGCTCCCTGTTTCCATTTCTATTTCCACCTTTTAAACAAAATGAGGCAGAGCAATGAGAGGAGTTGTGAATACCTACCTGGACTGCTCCATGCTTGTACAATCAGGGCCATCTTCTGCACCATGGAAGTCTCAGGGAATAAATCCCACCTCCCAGCTGGTCAGAGGAAGAATCTGAACTTGTGCTTATCATATCCCATGTGAATGCACTGCACACCAGGAGGCTGCTGCTTTCAGGAAAAGGGCATGCTTATCTGTATGTGAGCAAGGAACCTCCTTCCCCAGTCTGTGCTTGCTCGAGGTAGTCCATGCCTCAAACTTACCGGATCGAGACCCAGAATTCAGGGTGGTTTATGAATGCTATGGTGAGGGGATGTTTGCTAGCAAGGTGTTTCTTGCCACTAGAACTCGTTGAGTGTTTACCTGTAATAGTGCTACACAGGCTCCTTAGCAGCAATGTGGGAATGTTTAAGACTGGGTGAGCACTAGCAAAGGCTTGTACAATACCAGTGGTGAGTGCAAGTGTGCAAAGAAACTCTGAGCAACCTGATCTAGTTGAAGATGTCCCTGCTCACTGCAGAGGGGTTGGCCTAGATGATCTTTAAGGGTCCCTCCCAACCCAAACTATTCTATGATTCTATGATTTCATAAGACACCAGAGTGACCTCATTCCCTTAATAAATGGAGAACAAGGGCTTTGATTTGGTACCTTCCAAATGTTTTTTTGGAATATGTTTGCCTTATTGTGAGTGCTTACTGTAGTGAGAGGGAAACTATGGGATTGAAACCTGTTTTAGGGGCAGATTTCCTCAACAAGTAGGACAGCAGTGCTATTCCAAAAGGCATTTTCAGACTCCACAGCTGGGTAACATGAGACTGTGGCCTATTCCTATTTCATTGGCTCTGGAGTGGCCGTACAAGCCAGGTAGTTTGAACACTTCCTAGGCAACAGCATCAGTAACTTCCTTCTCCAAGTGATGCTGTGCACAAGCTTGCGCAAGCTGCTTGGGCAGTGTTTCCACATTGCACTGAAACACCCAGTGATATGTGTTTCCCCATCTGCCAAACTCCTGTGACGTGTGAGTTCTTCCTGGGACCACAAACATGAACAGCTTGCATGCTTCTAGACCTATGGGGCGGTCGCTGCCCTGGTGTATTCGGGACCAGGGGAAAAGTGCTGTTGGAAACTGGAATATTCAAGGTGGAAAAGTCCTCACCATGCTTCAGAAGGACATTTTCAAATGGTATCACAATGTTAGTTATATGAAGGAACAACAGGCAGAGCTCTGTAGCCTCATTCAAAGCCCAGATCATGTCTTAGTAAAAGAAAGTTTTTTAATGGACACCTGCCTGGGGTGGGGATGGGGTGGAAGTGGGGAGAGGAATCGTTTCCTGTTGTGTGTGCAAAACAAGAGTGGTTCTGTGGCTATGTCAGGCAATGCTGATATGGAAAAGAGACTCCAGGAAGGGATTTACTGCTTTCTTAAAGACACAGAAATGTGATTAGTGGTTAAGGTGTCTCCATGGGACTCCAGAAAGAATGACTGCAAACCATGCCTTCTACTTGTACCAAAGTTTGCCCCCAGCTGTTCATGAGGATGGGATTACAGTTTACAGTAATCACACTGGTGCCAAGGGGCACCTTGGCAAAGGATGGATGTTTGACCTTTAGTAAACTTTTTGTTTCACATGATGTGATTTAGCAGCTACAAGTAAGAGAGAGGAGCCAGCATCAAACGGCCAGTGGCTTTTGAGCCTCTGTAACAGAGCGTTCCCGATCTGCTGTAGGCTGGTGCACGTGGGCAGGCAGCTACAGGTTTTCAGGTTGGCTGTCCTCTCTCTTAATTTTCATTGCTTCAGGCTGGGGCTTTTCTTTGGCTGCTTGACAGACCCAGCAATACAGTCCCATGCCAAAACAAGCCCATGCTGCAGAGCTTTATTTGTTTTGCTTTGCAGCAGGTAGAGTGTAAAGAGATGAAATTCCTTTGGAAAGAAGTATGGAGTCTCTGTATGATAAGCAGTTAAATCTTAAAACAGGGCTGGTATATTTGTACAGCACAGAGAAGGGTGTTTAAATCAACCATAAGGCCGTATCTGCATTTGTGCTTCGGCCCATCCTGTCTTAGTCCGGGTGTCTACCATAACGAGAGCGTTGAGTATGGCGAGTAAATATCACATAGTTCAGGCAGCAGCGTAGTCACAGCAGTGCTTTCTACCCCAGCACACCAACATAAATGAACCTCCAGTGGGCTGACAGTGCTGTGGTGCCTCCCTTCTTTTTGGGGACTGGACTTGGAGATTTGCCCACTCTTTGAGCTTGCAGTGTAATGCATGGGGAGTGCTTGGAGAAAGGTGAGGACCACGCATGGTCCCTCCTATTTCACTGGTTGTCCCTGCTGGTCCTCATAGCCAGATTCCCCAATTCAGTAACCCCAACGGTGTCTCTGCAAAGCCAAATATTTTTAGGGGTACTGACCTGGGCCATAGAGGCAGCTTTAATAGTGTTTCCTGGCCTCCCCTTGGGAGCCAGTTGCTCCCCAGCACCGAATATTTTATCCTCTGTGTATTGCAGGGTACCTGAAATCTTGTCTCACAATCACCAGCCAATAGCCCCCAACTGCGTCTCAGCAGCCAGAGGTGTCCCCAGCTGGATGCCCCAAGGACGTAGCTCATCCTACTCAGACCATATGGCCAGGATTGCAGATACATCAGGATGTCCCTCACAGTCCCAAATCCACTGCAAAGACATAGCACCTACCTCAAGGCGGGTATGTAAGGGCTCTGGGGGGCTTGAGGGTTGCAAGGAAGAGGGGTGAAGGCAGCCTGAGAGATGGTGAGGGAAACAGGCAACACATTTTAGTGCTACCTTTGCTGTGTCACCGTGGGAAATTGAACTTTGCCTTTTTATTGTGAGGTTTTCCTTCTTCAAAGGATGATCTTCACCAGCCCCCCGCCTCCTTAATTCTTAAACTGGCTTAGGTTGGAGGATGTGTCTCTGTCGTCTTCATCCCTACAGCTCAGGGCAGGACGCAGAAACCTCTTCTTAGTGGAGCTAGTCCTCATTTTCTAGCTCAGTGACATTTGAGGCCAATTCCCACATCTTTAGCCTATTCAGTCCTCTACAGAGCATCTTCTCTGCCAAAGGCAGAGATGAGGTTGATGTATATGCTCTTTCTGTATTTGCCTGTACCGTCAGATGAAAAGAAAACACTGACCATATTCCCTCCTTGTATTCATCACCTGATTTACATTTCATTTATTTCTATAGCTCTGAACAGACATTAGTAACTCATAATAGTAATAATAGGAGTTTCTACTAATAGAACTGTGTAGAGTTCAAATTATGGACAAGCACCATTAGCCCCATTTAGAGATGGATTTAGCTGGTGCAACTTGTCCAAATGCACATGCGGCTGCAAGAACCGGGAAGAAAATGCAAAGGCTCCTGATTTCAGCCCTGTCTTCAGCTCAGCTGATCTGGTACAGCCATTTGAGGGGGAAAAGTATAATCATTCAAAAGACAAGATGTGAGAGATGCTCAGGAAGAAATTGAACCTTATCTCTGGAGACTGCTGCATTTCACAAGGTTGTCCCAAAGCAGCAAAAGGAACAGTGTCCCGAGCTTTGGCCTCTATACTCATCAGCATGAAAAAACCATGAGTGTGAAATCAAACAACAGGCTTCAAATGGGAGCTACAACGACTCTAATTTGTATGTACCATTATTTGATCTTCTAACCTACTAGGTTTAAGGTAAACCACAGTGGAATATCAAGCAGACATCAAATGAAACAGTGTCATTAATTCAGTCCAATGAGGTACATTTTATATAACAAAGGGATTTGTTCTGATACTCAAACAATGTATATTAATGAAAGAGTCGAAATAGATTCATTTTGTTCTCAAAGCAAACACATTAAGGAAAGCCATCAAGAAGTAAAGAACATGGCATTTTTTTTTTTTAAACTGTGCTTTATTTAGGGCTAAGCTGGAAAGCGTCATTCAATAATTACAGAAGATTACAAGGAGTTTTAGGGAATTGAGAGTGAAAGAGCAGTTGTATGGAACTGCAGCTGCGTTACACATCTGTACTTCCTAGCTGTGGGCTCAGTCTGGCTGTCCTTACTCGGGCAAAATACCCGCTGCATCCCAGTGGGAGTTCTGATAGAGTAAGGACTGCAAGATCAGGCCCAATAGGGAATTAAAATTAAAATAAAATTAAAAAGAAAAGAAAGAGAAAGGAAGAAAGTTCAAGATCAAGATAAAAAATACTAAGAAAAACAAACAAGAACATTAAAACAGACTAAAACCAAATAAAGAATCAGAAACAATTATCACACTGCTCAATCAATGCAAACAAGTGTGAGAATGATGTAAATCAAGTTTTAAGACTGTGAAAATAAATTATAATAAATATGATATACTTTAAAATATATGTGTTCTTAAATAATTCATTGTTTTTTCTGAGTCAGATTTTTTAAAGCAATGTCTTATTTTTTAACTGCTCTAAAGTCATTTACCAAAGATAAATAT
>VFFE01008974.1:271793-286908 GCA_008921705.1 Burhinus oedicnemus
GTTATTGAAAAAAAAAAAAAAAAAAAAGAAAAGAAAAGAAAAGAGAAGAAAAGAAACCAAAAAAAAGAATGTTTTTGTCAGATGCTTCAGTTCTAACTTCCAAGGGTTAAAAAGGAGGCAGACAGTTTATATGAATCTTTATATACATGAATATGCCCACATACATATCATACATATGTATATGTACAGAGATGCCATATATACATACGTATCAACAGCGACAATTACACATATACAGACAGAGAAGCTAATGTGATCTAACAGGGAGATGGGAGTCCGCATTTCAAATGCTAATGTTTTCTGTGCTTTGTTTTTTTTAAGATGCTTGATGGCCCTGCTTAATTTTTCCCATTTATAAATTAAAGGTGACAATAAAAATTAGCTCTTAAATTGTAATGCCCTTCTTTGAAATAATCGTATGACTTACTTGCTGTGCAGTGCTGTTACTAGGATTGTTCTCACTTAACGATGTTACATTAAGAGCTGGTTGAAAAATGACAATTATTTTCCAGGGGAAAATTGTCATTATTTTGGCTTTCTTTCCTGTGAATAATTTAATGAAAAAAACAAAACAAATCTGGGTTGGGGAGGTGGCCAGAGGAATAGATTAATTTTTGTCTTTTTTAATCAATCTGAAATCCAGTCCATTTTTAACAGGAATTTAGTGTTTTGAAGGCCAACATTTTTAATCAAGACAGTTTTGTTTTTTGTGCTGTTGGCATTTCTTTTTTAATCTACTAGAATGAAAATTTGCTGTGGAAACATCCAGTTTGGTCAGAATGTCACTTTTTGGTCACCCCCTCCTCCTCCAGCGGGTTTGATGAAAAAATGTCAAGCAGCAATAGCTGTGTCACCTCTGATATATCTATTTTTCTAGAGCCATTAGTCTCAAGCAGTGGATGAAAAAGCACCGCAACGGAGCTTCTGCTCCTGGAGAAGCCAGCCCAGACAGTCAGAAAATGTCACTGGTTCCCCGTGCAGTGCTGTCTTTTCTTGCCCTGTCCCTGAGTGGTGGCAGGAGAGGTGAGCACAGTGTGATGGGGATCACAGGGTGGTGGAGGAAGCCCGAAGGAGATGTAGGGGTGTGTGGTGGGAGGATGAGTGGGGCTGGGGTGGGATAGAGTGAGGATGCAGGGTGGGCTGGTGCAGGAAGGAGCTCAGGTCTGCCCGGCACCAGGGATTGCAGTAGGGAGCAATGGGTAAGGGCTGAGCAGTCACAACCCTGGTCACCCTCCTCAGCAACATCCAGAATTTACTTGCTCATGGAAACATAGCCATGGCTCCCTATTCCTCTCTCAGCTGTGCTTTACCAACCAAGAGCTTTGCAGACAAAGGTCAGTACAATAAACTCAGGCCATTTTGGAAAACAAGGTGGTAAGTGACTGTAAAGGTCAAATGTACAATATGTGGTGACTTTTCCAGCAAAGCCTGTAGCCTCTTCCATTCCTGTTGGCCAGCTCAGTGGGTCCTGTGCCCTGAGGACCACTTGTCCTGCATCATATAGAGGGCTTACTCCTGCTTTTGCTGCTGGTTAACATTAGGTGGGAGAGGAAATTAAGCTGTGTGGTAGCTACCTTTCTGCACATAATGAAACGTTCTTTATTACAAGGGGGCCTCAAGGAGTTTGCTATCTCCTGAGCATTGTACCAACAGTTTAATTAAAAAAATGTACATGCTTGAGAACCAAGTCTAATTGGGAAGCTGTGAGCAAGCCTCTGTGCCTGCTCTCCACTGGTTTGCTTTGTTCCCTCTGTAGATAGACTAGAGCTTATCAAAATGCTGGTGAACCTGATGCTTCACTCTCCTTTTCTTGTTGCTGAAGGTTAGATAGAGATGCTATGTCCATTCCCCCCCTCCTTTTCCCCACCAGACAACAGCATCTCCTAGGATGGTCTCAAGACCCCTAATCAAGCCCAACTCATGGACCTCAGCCGGTAGGGTTATGTTGCCTGTGACCTCCAAGTAGGTTGCCAGATACACCCTACCTGGGGCTCAAGTGCCTGCCACGAGACACGATAGCCTACAGCTGTCTGCCAGGCTTAGGATGAGGAATCTGGTCTGAAATTTCTCACTTGGAGCAAGAAGGAGTTGTTGGGGTTGCGTCCAGGAAAGGAGGACACCCTAGCTTTCCTCTCAGCTGAAATTCCTGGCAAGGGTCCCCAGTGACTCCCCCATGCCTGGTCCTGTGCCAGTGGCAGGAGGCAGAGCTGGACTCGGGAGCTGGCTGGCCTGCCCATAGCTGGGGTGGCAGGGGCACCCTGTGCTCCATGATCATTCAAGACTTCCCAAGTGCAGCAAATATACTCATCCATACGCACTCCAGCCCTGCATGTTAGGACTTGTACCTTACAACATCTCCCATGTGAAGCCTCGCGCTTGTGTGTCTGCTTCCCTGTGATATATAATGGGACCGTTCCCCAGGGATGAGACTTCACCCTTCTTCTGCCAAGTCTGTTCAGCATCTCACCCAGCCTCTGTACCCCTCTAAATCAGAATGCAGCCAGGAACACATACTCCCAGCTTGCAACACTCAATTACTCCTTCTGATATTTTATTTTTTTTGCCTGCAGCTTCAAATTACCTTCAAGGTGCACAGTGCAATTAGCTAAAAATATTTCCTGCTTCATTTTAATTGCACTAAAACTCTAATGTACCTCCAGCGAGGAGCAGTAAGGTGGAAATTGGTGCCCCAAATATTTCAAATTGATTAAAGCCCAGGATGACTCAATAAGCTTAGATAGTTCTATTAATTATTAAATGTTATTAATTTTTTGTTAACACCCCCCTTCCTGAAGCCACATTCTGTATGATGTTTCTGAAACAAGATACTTTCGCTAAGGTGATGATAACTCTTTCTGAGTTTGAGAAAGATATGACAAGAATTCCTCCATACGGTTGGAGTGGTTTCCATCTGAAAAATTCACAGCTCTTGGCAAATTTTAGTATCTCAGAATTTGATTCTGAAAACACTTATGTATGTGACTTATGTATGTGACTCATTTCACTGCTATAGCTGAGGTATTTATACGGTTCTAATGTAGAGCCAGATTATATTTTTGTTCAAAGTCTTTCTTGGTGGAAAATGCAGGTGATCAGTCAAACATTATGATTGCTTAAAAAATAATCAAAACTTTTTGTCTGAGAATTTAAAAAGAAATCCAAAACAAAATAAAGCACTGAAAACCAGTGTGCTGGTTTCTTCATTCCCATGATGGCTGGTTCATAAAATTACTTCAATGTACTTTGAAAAAAGTATAGAAAATAAACCCCAAATTCCATTTGCATCCTGTGAAGAGTCTGATCAGTCTTAGTCGTTTGGGGTTTTTGTTCACTGTCACCTCAGACAGCCTTGTGCTTATGAAGCCTGTCCGCTTGTGCCTGTAGCTGTGCTGGCTGGGAGTGCTGTCATCCCCTGATCCCTCAGAGCTGAACCCCAAGGATGGACCCCTTTAGCTCTTCTGCTGAGCTTTGCTTTGTAACCTGCTTTATTCTAAATCCACCTGTGCACCTTAAATGACTGAGACAGCAAGTCACTGCTGGTCTAGCTGACTTTAAACATGTCAGGAAGCTATCACATGAGCCGTTCAGCTGGCAGAAGTGAGGTGGTGGGGGAGACACCGAGCATCCTGAAATGGAAACCCCACCAGCTGATCTTGCTGCAGCTGAAAGTTGAAGTGTGGCTATGACCGTAAGCTGTAGAGGGGCGTCTGATATTCCAGCCTCATATCCTCAAATGCGCTTGCCAGCTAGGTAGCAATCAGGGCTGGCTTGTTATAGAGCTGTGTTTAGGAGGAACCAAGGTGACACCCAAGAGCTCATTTCACACTGGCCATCAGTGAGATGTCAGATGAGGCTTTCTATGCTGCAATGAATTCAGCAAATTTCTCACCAGTTTCACACAAATGACAGGTCCACGTTAGCCTAAGCCTGTGCCTAACAGCTAGGGATTTACCTGAGTGAGGAATGGTGCTGGGCTAGAGGTGGGATTGAGTGCATGTCTCACCCGCTTCCATGGCTGTGAATGAAGCTTGCTAGTGATGGTGGAGTCCATGGCAAATATCAGAAAGATGCTGCCCATCTCTGCAGTCTCTCCCCCTCTCCTGCACTCTCCAGGGCAAGAACAACCTCTGACCATCTCCGGAGCAGCTCATGTCTGCAAATGTTTCTTACACAATTTCGAGGGAAATTGAAGGTGCTCAGCCTCTCTGTCAAAGGGCACATTGAGAAGATGAGTCTCTGAAAAAAAAAAGCCCAGCCCCGCACTGCTGGTTTGCAAGTCCATTCAGTTGCTTCCTCTGAAGCAGAACTCAGGGAAGGCAGGTACTGGCTCCTCCTTCCCCATGGGAATACAGGAGACAGATTAAAGAAAAGGAGGGAAAAAAATAATTTCACAGCTAGTCTGCCCTGAACAAGAAAAGGTTCCTGACACCAACAAACTAATCAACGCTGAAAGCTTATGAGGTCAAGGTTTCCCTTCTCTTCTATTATTCTTTTGATTTTTTCTGACTGGCAGAGACTTGAGCGCTGCCTTAGCAAGTCCATAAATATAAAAGCCTTTCTTGCCTTCCTCTGGAGCACACCAAAGACCATTTGAATACCTGTGGGGAGAAGTTAAAACTAAACCAAACCAAAGCAACTTGCAAAAAACAACTTGTCCAGCCAATCTTCAAGTGCTGACCATAAATTGCTGTAAGTCAGGCCCAAGAAGCTTGTCTCTGCTCAATGTGAAATGGGAAAGGCAGTTCTCCCTCCTAAGAGCAGGCCCTCTGGATTCAGCGTTTCATGTGAAGACTTACGGATGGGAATGCTAATGCCAAGCAACTGGCAGAGCTGGCAGTGGGTGTGAGCTGTGCTTGAAGGAGGCAGATTGGGACCATGAGGGTTGAGCTCCAAATGTGTGAGCTGCCTGGAGCTCCTCAGTGCCTCTGCCTCCTCCCCTGTGCTCCATGAAATGCTGCTGAGCTGTCTTGGGCAGTCATCAGTGCACAGCTTCTAGGAGTTTCCCTGACCTGGCCACCAGAAAGATCCCAGCCTTTGTAAAGTCCTTTCCACTGGCACATATAGAGTGTAAAATGCTCCTGAAGCCAAATGAGGAGTGTTTATAAACCTCCTTGGTATGAAGGGAAAGTGGCAGAGGATCTGGAAATAGCTACAACTGGTGCTGCATTGGAAATGTCGAGGGTCCCTGTCCTAAGGTGCTGTCCATGTTCCCTGCACTGCAGCACAAGGAACTTTACTCAGCAGTCTTTTTGTGGCAAAGGCAGGGCTGCTCCCTCCATCTTCGCTGTCCTTGGGCTTTCTTTTGGGCTCTGTGCTCCTTCAGTGCATATGGTTGCTCTGTTTGGTAGAAAAGGGGAAAAGAAAAATGCCCCATTCCCTACCAAAGTCTGACAAACAGGAATCATAGCTGCAGCATAAGCTTCTCTGATGGATTCTGCCTCAGCAAAATGAAATTAAGATTTCAGCAAACAAGCCCCAGTTCCGTGGTACCAGTAGAACAAATGACATCTGATAATTGCTAACTCCTTTTGCTTATTCTTTGCTCTGTTCACCCCATCAGTCTCTCCAGATTATATTTTCAGCTGAGTTTAATGAATGCCATTTATTAAACTAACACCAGGGTTCTGCTCTGGCCTCAGACAGATGTGCCTGCTAATATGAATCATTTTGTTCAATTGGATTATTCTGATGGAGAGCGGATCCCCACCACTCTGAGGAGCACGAACAAATGGGGAACAGCTCGCCTCCAGTTGTGACCAGCCACTCGCGTTCGTTAGGAGGCAACTCCAGGCTCCGCAGGCAGCTTGGCAGGGTGGTGTCCCTACTGCTCCCATCAGCCGGCACTTCTGCTCCTTTCCATTTCCCCCTCACATACAGAGAGACCCCAGATCCTAGTGTGGCCCTGAGCCTGGCTTGTCAGTGGGACATGAGCACCACTGCTACCTTTCCTGTGTTTACCAGCTGCAAGGGTAACAGGATTCACCTTCTCCTTTGTCATGACAAATGGTCCTTATCTGAATGCAAAACAGAGCCCCCCTAACCGTGTATTCTTCCCTTCCCAGTGTGCCACGCCTGACCTGACACCTGAGAAAACGTAGGCTACTTATTTGCCATTGATCCTTCTTTACTCTGATCTTCTCCAATTATTTGGGCAAAGAGACAGGGATGATATGCTTTTAAGGGCTTGTATTAATCAGATAAAAGAGATAAAATCCATCTGAAATCTCCCAGACAGAGATCCCCTCAGTCTATTGTTTGGGATTGTAGTCTTGAAAATTTTGGGTCAATCTCTGTAATATGTTGTGTTCAGGCACCAGACATCCATCTATCTGTCTATCTCAATACAAATCCTACCTTCTGTGAACCATAAAACTCCTAGCAGAGTGACATTACCACTTCTCACATCGACAGAACACACTGAGCACACATAACTTGGGGAAAAATTACAGAGGCAATTTGAAAGATCAGAAGAGAAAAAGCAGAAGATTTCTGCTCCCTGAGCCTAAGTGGCCAAATCCCACAACATGTCTTTAGCTGGCACAAATCATCATGGCTCCATTAAAGCCTGTGTTTTTCCCAGGTGAAGGGCAGGCCCAGCACTTCTCCAACTACCTGTGATCCTCAGGCCAACTCATTCTAGAGCATTTCTGAAGGCAGAAATGATTTTCATTTTAATCCTACGCAGCACACTGGAGTTACTTCCAGGAATCACTGGTGAGTACCAGATGCCAGACTGCCAGAAAATGGGACTACACTGAAAGAGAAAAGACCCCAAAGCCAACCATGGTGTCAGTCTGCATGCCTTAACTAACAGCTCCTGAGCATGCTTCTCAACAAGGCCATCTACTGAGAAGTTAATTCTTACATTCAGGTTTAAGTTTAGGAACGCTTTTCCAGGACAGGGGTATTCCTTTGCTCCTGATCAGGATCTGTGCACCTTTCTCTAATTTGCTTTACACCGGTCTTTACGGGGAACAGGAAAAAGACCTATAGGAATTTTCCTTGCCCATCTCCCCTACCCAGGTGCCTCTGTACAATAAATATGAGGCTCTGGATGAGGTAGGCCAGCCCATGGATGATGTGGAAGATGGTCCAACTACACCAGAGGAGTTGACAGGACCGGAAAGGCCTACCCCCTGTTTAACGACCACCTCCACAAGGAAGAAAAGATGAGTTGTAGTTGTGGGTGACTTCCTTCCAAGGGGAACAGAGGGTCCAATATGCTGGGCAGACCCTCTTCTTAGGGAAGCAGGCTGCCTCCCTGGGGCCCAGGTTAGGGACATCACTAGGAAACTTCCTAGCCTGGTACAGCCCTCGGACTATTACCCACTGCTGTTCCTTCATGTGGGTGGTGATGAAGTGGCAACACGTAGTCCCAGGGTGATTAAAAGGGACTTCAGGGTCTTGGGACAGTTAGTAAGGGAATCTGGGGTGCAGGTTATCTTTTCCTGTCTTCTTCCAGTTATAGGCAGTGATATTGGAAGCAGCAGAGGCACTCAGTCTGTTAATACATGGCTCCATGGCTGGTGTCACCGCCACGATTTTGGGTTTTTGACAATGAGATGGCCTACATGGCACCAGGCTTGCTGGTGTCAGATGGGGTTCATATTTCTCAAAGAGGGAAGAGGGTCTTTGCTCATGAGCTAGCGGGGCTTATTGACCAAACTTTAAACTAGACTTGATGGGGGGTGGGGGTATTATTGGGCTTGCTTGTGACAAGCCAAGGGACGACACTCCAAAGTATGAGGTATGGGTCACTGGGGAAGGGCCTCAACCTATTGCTCTGAGATGTGCTGGGTACACTGCAGCACACTCAAAGTCTTATGGAGGTGAGCCAGGGGCTCCTGAGGCAATAGGAGCCAACTGGGAACGAACTCAAAGGAAGGCCACCTGGAGAGTAGCACAAAGGATTTGCAGCCACTCCAGCCAGTAAGTCAGCTTCAACCCGACTTAAGTGCCTCTATGCTAACGCAGGTAGTGTGGGGAAGGAACAAGAGGAGTTTGAGACATGTGCATGCCTCCAGGGCTATGATCTCATTGGCATCATTGAGACGTGGTGGGATGGCTCCTATGACTGGAGTGTTGAAATGAAGGGATATAGGGTCTTTAGGAAAGACAGGCAGGGGAGACAAGGAGGGGTGTTGCCCTTTATGTCAATGAACAGCTGGAGTGCATGGAGCTTCACCTGGGGATGACTGAAGAGCTGACTGAGAGCTTATCGGTCGGGATTAAAGGAAGGGCAGGAACAGGTGATGTCACAGTGGACATCTGCTACAGGTCACCTGACCAGGATGATGGAGCGGATGAGGCCCCCTATAGACAAATAGCAGTGGCATCACATTCACAGGCCCTGGATCTCATGGGGGACTTCAACCACCCCAATATCTGTTGGAGGGACAACACAGCAGGGCACAAGCAATCCAGGAGGTTCTTGGAATGCATCGATGACAACTTCCTTCTCCAAGTGGTAGAGGAGCCAGTGAGGAGAGGAGCTATGCTGGACCTTGTCCTTACCAACAAGGAGGGTCTAATGGGGAATGTCAAGCTCAAGGGTAGCCTTGGCTGCAGTGATCATGAAAAGGTAGAGTTCAGGTTCCTTAGGGTAGTCAGGAGGGTGCACAGCAAGCTCACTGCCCTGGACTTCAGGAGAGCAGATTCTGGTCTCTTGAGAGATTTGCGTAGTAGGGTTCCATGGGATAAAGCACTGGAGGGGAGAGGGGCCCAAAGAAGGTGGTTAGTATTCAAGGATCTCCTCCTCCAAGCTCAGGAGTGATGTATCCCAACAAAGAAGAAGTCAGGGAAAAAAGCCAGGTGGCCCACATGGATGAACAAGTAGCTCCTGGACACACTTAAAAGCAAAAAGCAGGTCTACAGGGAGTGGAAGTTGGGACAAGCAGCCTGGGAAGAATACAGAGAAACTATCTGAGCAGCCAGGGATCAGGTTAGGAAAGTGAAAGCCCAGATAGAATTAAATCTGGCCAGGGCCATCAAAAGGAACAAGAAGAACTTCTATGTCAATGATAAAAAGAAGACTAGGGAAGATGTGGGCCCTCTCTGGAAGGAAACAGGAGACCTATTCACCCAGGATATGGAGCAGGCTGAGGTACTCAATGACTTTTTTGCCTTGGTCTTCTCCGGCAAGGGCTCTAACTATACCGCCCAAGTCACAGAAGGCACAGGCAGGGACTGGGAGAATGAACAACCACCCACTATAGGTAAAGATCAAGTAGAACACCATCTAAGAAACCTGAAGGTACACAAGTTCATGGGGCCTGATGAAATCCATCTGTGGGTCCTGAGGGAACTTGCAGATGAAGTTGCTAAGACACTTTCCATTATATTTGAAAAGTAGTGACAGTCTGGTGAAGTTCCCACTAACTGGAAAAGGGGAAACGTAACCCCCATTTTCAAAAAGGGAAAAAAGGAAGACCCAGGGAACTACAGGTCGGTCAGTCTCACCTCTGTGTGCTGCAAGATCATGGAGCAAATCCTCCTGGAAACCCTGATAAGGCACATGGAAAATGAGGTGATTGGTGACAGCCAACATGGCTTCACCAAGGGCAAGTTATGCCTGACAAATTTGGTGACCTTCTATAATGGGGTTACAGCATTGGTGGATAAGGGAAGAATAACTGACATCACCTACCTGGACTTGTGCAAAGCATTTGACACTGTCCCGCACAACATCCTTGTCTCTAAACTGGAGAGACATGGATTTGATGGATGGGCCACCCAGTGTATAAGATACTAGCTGGATGGCCTCACTCAAAGGGTTGTGGTCAATGGCTTGATGTCCAAGTGGAAACCAGTGACAAGTGGCGTTCCTCAGGGGTCAGTATTGGGACAGGTGCTGTTTAACATCCTTGTCAGCAACCTGGACAGTGGGATTGAGTGCACCCTCAGCAAGTTTGCTGACACCACCAAACTGTGTGGCGTGGTCGACGCGCTGGAGGGAAAGGATGCCATCCAGAGGGACCGTGACAGGCTTGAGAGCTGGGCTTATGCAAACTACATGAAGTTCAACCAGGCCAAATGCAAGGTCCTGCACATGGGTCATGGCAATCCCAAGCACAAATACAGGCTTGGCAGAGAATGGGTTGAGAACAGCCCTGAGGAGAGGGACTTCGGTGTGTTCGTTGATGAGAAGCTCAACATGAGCTGGCAATGTGTGCTTACAGCCCAGAAAGCATCCTGGGCTGCATCAAAAGAAGAAGCGTGGCCAGCAGGTTGAGGGATATGATTCTACCCTTCTTCTCCGTTCTTGCAAGACCCCATCTGGAGTACTGTGTCTAGCTTTGGAGTCCTCAGCACAAGAAGAACATGGACCTGTTGGAGCAAGTCCAGAGGAGGGCCATGAAGATAATCAGAGGATTAGAACACCTCTGCTATGAAGACAGGCTGAGAGAGTTGGGGTTGTTCAGCCTGGAGAAGAGAAGGCTCTGAGGAGACCTTATCACGCCAAGGGGGCTTGTAAAAAAGCAGCTTTCCAGTATCTGAAGGGGGCCTACAAGATAATCTGGGGAGGGACTTTTTACAAGGGCATGTAGTGACAGGATGAGGGGTAATGGCTTCAAGCTGAAAGAGGGTAGATTTAGATTAGATATTAGGAAGAAATTTTTCACTCTGAGGGTGGTGAGGCACTGGAACAGGTTGCCCAGGGAAGTTGTGAGGCCCCATCCCTGGAGATGTTCAAGGCCAGGTTGGATGGGGCTTTGAGCAATCTGGTCTAGTGGTAGGTGTCCTCGCCCATGGCAGGGGGGTTGGAACTAGATGATCTTTAAGGTCCCTTCCAACCTAAACCGTTCTATAATTCTATGGATTCCTGATGGGATTTTTTCTAACAAGGTCTGTACGATCGGTACCAAATAATACCCTTGTAAGCTAAGAGCAGAAGACAGAAAACCCTCAAATATAACCCCTTCTGAACGGAACAAATCTCTTAAGAAATGACATGTAAGAGCCCAGTTTCCTACGCAGTTTTTGGGCTGCTGCCTGGTTCCCTTTCCCAGTGACCAGTCTGCCATGGTAGAGCAATGTCTGCCATGCAAGGAGAATTCACAGAGGAAAATAAAGAGCATGGTAAGCATTCCCTTGGCATGTGTCACAGGAGATGGGATGCAGCTTCTACTGATGAGTAGATATGCTTTAAGAGCTGAGAAAAAAAGATAATTTTATCCAGCAAATTTGTAGCTGACTGCACGGCCTGAGGGCTTTATGGCCCAATCATTTCCAAATCCTTTGAAATCAAGGTAATGAAAACCTATTTGCTTTTGGAACAACCTGTTTTTTAGGACAGATACTGCATTACAGCACTCTACCATGATAACGAGGGCCCTGGTCCACAGCACACCCAAATCAACCAAAAGATGTCTGTTGGCTTCAAGGACCAGGCCTCATATAGTCAGAAATCTCAAAGGTAGGCACCTTGTTGCTGTGAGGATTTTAAAGACTTACCCTGCTTTGGATTGAACAGCTGCTTCAGACAGACCAGCTGTCCTACACAGGAAAAAGGGGACATCTGAAGAGGTGGAGAGGGAGAATATCTCTTCCAATAATGGGAGAAATCTGCTTTCTGAAGAGGATCACATGGGTGTGTAACTGCATCTTTCCAGGGATGCAAGAGATTTTTTTCTGTTTGCAAGTCATTATTGTATAAAGGGATTTTTAAAATAAGCCACAGGGATGTGTTTGGTGAAAGGCATGTTCATTCCCTAGTCTCTCTGCTCTAAAAAGACCAGAGTGGCCAGAGTGGCAACATTATGTCTTCCTCTAGAATTGCAAATAATTGAAACATTCTTGCTAGGAGAAAGAGTTAAATAAGTAATAGTGGGCCTGAATCCTTGGTTGCCATAAATCACTGTCACTTCACTGACTTCAGAGGAGCTGGTGATTGATGCTGCCTCAGAACTTCGCCTGATCGTGATTGTGGTTAGTACCTTCCCAGGCAGAGCACTGAGTTTTCATTCACTGCTTCTTGCCTGGGAAGTGACTTGACTGCTGTTCTCCTTTCCCCTCCAGCTCAGCCTTCTACCCAATATTTCAAAAAGGTTGGATGAAGCTCAGCTAAGTGGAAAAATGACCCATTTGAAATAAAAGCTGTCTTTTGTCTAACTGCAGTCGCAGGGCAGGACGAAAGACACCCGAGAAACAGAGTTTGCAATGTAAACCTCCAATTCTCTGCTACAGTGGAATCAAACACTTCAGAGACCAGACTCTTGATATTCACTTGTATCTGACCAAAGTTATCGTACCCATGAATTATTCAAATATGCAATTATTGCATTTGATATATCACTGGGTATAACTGTAGGAATCAGAAACAGTGTTCTAGTGCAGCTGATTGTATATGCCTTCCAAATCATAAGGACATCAATTTAAGGTGCTCACACTGATGAAGCACTCTGCAACCCCTTATTAAGATTCTTGCCAACTCCTGTAGCAGTTTTCCCCTGCAGAGTAAATTTCATGGAGTTTTTTAGCCTCCCTTTTCTTTATACCTGCAGTGTGAGTGCCAAACAGAACCCCATACCGCTTCAATTCATGGTTCTGCAGTAGCTCTCAAAGGTCAGTGGCAAAAAGATCAGATAATTTTCAGCCTACTGATCAATGCTACACCAGTGACCTGAGTCCTGTCAACCATGTGTTGGGGTTGACTTGTAACTTTGACTTTCTTGGGAGTTTCCAGTTTTCCGCATTAACCTCCTCTGCTAATTCACTTTTCCCTAGGGCCAGAGGGCTCTGCCCTGCCTTTGGCCTATACTGTCCATATCGTCTATCTGGACAAAAAAGCATGTTCATGATGCTGATGTTTTCTTTTGACTAAGCACACCAGAAACAGATCTATCAGTCTTCAAGCACAGGAAGCATAGGGTCATCTAAGAAGAACATCTCTTGCCTGAAGTCCTAGACCTTTATGGTCTCATACACTGACTTTCAAACAACTTGCCCTATGCTCTCTCCCCAAGTACTTGCATTTGCAAATTGATAACATGCTGCTTTTCTGTCTGCTCATTAGTAGGTACTGCTCTCCCCAGTGCCCCAGCATCAAAAGATTTTGCTGACTTGTCACTTATTTAAAGGTCCTATAGGAAAACGACCACACTTGGTTTTAAACCTCTTAATCTTAGATTTTCACAAGCCTCTTTCATTGTGGTCTTTCCCCTCTCTCATTCTCTTGGTACCTATTTTATGTAGCAGAGGATTGCGTTCTGTCAGTGTTTGCTGAAACAAACTTTTTGGCTATTGGTGTCTCTGGTTTTTTTCCATCTCTTTGGCTCTCATTTCAAATCATGGCTGCTTAAAACATCTACCCTTTCCTTTTCTTACATTTCCCAGTTTTTCTTCAAGTTGCAGTCCCTTGTGCACTGTCCCAGCAAATCTCTGTGCTGGATGAACCTAACAAAAAAGTTCCTGCAAAGGCTACTGTCTTAAGGTTACTGCAGCTGTCACTAACTGAAGCAATCAAAGATCACACTGGTTAGCTCAGAAAGGCTCTAAATCTGACTTACTCAGTTAATTTGCATGACATGGTCCATATGAGATCCCACAGTAATCTTGTTGGTCAAGTGGTTGAATATAACACTACCACCCTCCAGTCAACTCTGGAGCTTTGGGGAGTTTTGCTGTTGGAAGCCCTTGAAGGTGGCACAACCCTACCAAGATCCTGGTCTTTTCACAGTAGGAACAACTCAGCAGGCTCTTTGCTGGCTGAGT
The DNA here is from genome assembly GCA_008921705.1 of Burhinus oedicnemus. NCBI lineage: Eukaryota > Metazoa > Chordata > Aves > Charadriiformes > Burhinidae > Burhinus > Burhinus oedicnemus. The sequence continues at coordinate 285,507 of VFFE01008974.1, forward strand.
CATTGGGAAAAGTTCTCACAAGCCTCCAAAAGTTTACTTTAGAGCATCAGGACCAACTGCATCACAGTGGGATGAGAAATAGGAGGCTGCTTTCATATCTGTTATTTAATTCTGAAATAATTGCATTATCTAACATAAAAAAAAAAATGGGGACATGGGGTTTAATGAAGAATTCATGCTCCGAATTGAAGGAAAGTGTTATGGTATTGCATTGTGCTGCTGTATCACTCCCATGACAAATAGCGTGGATCCGTTAGTGACCTACATGGACTCATTTAGATGCAAACACAGCAATACTCCTGAAAAGCTGCCCTGCTTTGAGGAAGAACAAGTTCCAAATATTGCTGAATGGAATTCAGTCTCAGAGCAGTAATTACTGATTGTAATTTTGGAGTAAATGCAGTAATTAATTATTGTCATTTTCCATCAGTGCATTATATTGTGTGCCAATCTTAGAATAACTACAATAATTAGCAAATGGGATTTTGCATGCTCTGGAATCGAAACTGTGGTTTATAGAATAGACATGAGAATTTTACCATAATAAAGTTATTAGTGATTTAAATGGGCAGACAGGTTAAAGATGATCAGCCAGAAAAGGAAAGGGTTTCCTTGTCAGTTTTGCAAAGACATTCAATAGTTCTGTTTCAGCCTCCCCCAGTAACACTCACTTTCATTCTTTCATGTACGAGGACGACAGAACAAAGTTTGGGTTATAAACACAGTGAAGCTTAATTTAGCCACAATTGTCAGTGGAAATTAAAAGCAAAAGTAATCCAAAGGAAAAAAAGTAGTATTGGCTGAGCTGATGTTTTTTTCAGTACCTAAACAGACTTTCCCAAATGAAGCTGTGCTGATTTTGATCTCACTTTATTCACTCATATTAAAGCTTGTGCTGGAGTACTGTTTTGATGTAATTATACGAGTGCAAATTTCCATAATGTAAGCAAGTCCTAAATGATCTAAGTGATGACTAAAGGAGGGAAATGACAATAAACTGTGCAGGAGGAAGAGGAACTGGTTAGCATGATTGTAGGAGGCATAACTACAAGAAATGGGATTAGATCCTGATAAAGGATATTTAGTCTGAATCTCAAGATGAACAACTTAATAGACAACAGTCAGATCAATGCAACTTCAAAATAGCCTCTCACTGGAGGTAATACAAACCTATCTGAGAGGGATAAGCAATCCAAAATTCAGTAAAAAATACGCTTTCATTAGACTTTGCATTGAAGTGATCTGAACTGACAAGAGACAGCCAGAAATTTTCCATTCATGTCTTTTTCTTTATGGGTATTTGGAATTTTGTTTGTTTGTTTTATTTTTGGCTGATAATGTCTTCTTACTTTAAAATGAAGTGTTCTTTTTTTTTTTTTTTTTTTTTTTTTTTGCTCATGTT
>VFFE01008974.1:292721-470999 GCA_008921705.1 Burhinus oedicnemus
TTTTTTTCTTTTATTCCCCCCCCCCCCGGGATTATGTAAAAAAGCTGTTCTAATAAATGATTTATCAAAGCAACAAAGAATGAAGAAATCTGCTAGGAGAGCAGCTCAGGGCATCTAATCTTCCTGATTCTGCACAGCACCTTCCAGGAAGGTACTGATGTTGGAGCCCTTATCTTCTCCTGACCTGCTCTTTTCCTGTGTGACTGTGTAAATGATTAGTGGGCAGAAACTGGGGTAGCATCTTGGAGGGTGCTTTGGTTTCTCCCTATTTCTTCCACAGGAAGTCTTGGTAAAGGAGCATGGTGAGGGAGCTTCATGTCCTTCTCATGATGCCAGCATGATCACCAATGGCTTTATGTAACTGATATTACTCAAGGGCTGTTTTTGCATTTTAATCAGCTGAGATGATAGAGAAGGGAATTAGCAACCTGTCTCAGAGTGCATTTGAAGACTGTTCTGCAACTATAAACTTTTCATTCACAGTGAGTAGTGTCTCTGCATCTCCATGAATTAGTTTGTGCACTAAGTGCACTCTTGAATGAGCACATCATTAGGTTCCCATGGATCCCTAATTGGTCTTTCTGAGTTTTCTGTTGCTCTTCGCATGCTGCAAGGAGAATTAGCGGTTAATGTGCAAAACAGCCTTTCGATGATCTGCTGCCAGGTTGGAATAACATGTTGCCTCTCTTCATCAGAAGCTTTCCTCTGGATGGAGCCCAATGCTTGGTAATACACTGAGCATCCCTCAAATCAAAGTCAAGACCATGGTGAGTGACAGGCCCAGATGCAAGCTTTTGATCCAGACTCCTGAACTGGGGGCAGATGGTCCTACAGCAGGTCCGCTCATGTAACTAGGCTGGTCTCAGGTAATGGAAAGAAAAAGAAGAACCTCAAAGCAATAAATATTTAACTTGTCTTAAAACTAGGAAGAGTTATTTGATCTATTTTCCGGATATTTGCTGCACAAAACTACCATTTCAGAGATGCTTAGCTTTCTTAGTCCAGAGATACATTTTTCTGGTTCTGGCTGTCAGTGTATTTGTCTGACTGCCATGAGGGATCTTTCTTGGCACTTCTTGTTCCTCCAGTTATGCAAGTCACTAGCTAAGGAGAGGATCTCATTCTTCTGAACTTTTCCCTCTTGTCAGTCAGCCTATGTTCATCTCACTAGAGGGAAATGAGAATAACAGAAGAGCAAGGATCTGCCTCTCAGCTTGTGGAAGGCAAATTCCCATGCGGTGAAAGAGAAGAAATGTCATGCACATGGGCTGGGTACTAGCACAGGAGAAGTCCATGCCCCTTGCTTCTCTGGCATCCAAAGTGCTGCTCCCCAGGACATAAGAGGGGGCCTCGGCCAGGCTACTAAGATGGAGGAAGCTGCAGAAAGCAGTAGCAATTGGTTAGACCAGAAGTCCCGCTCCTTTCCTTCCCCCAAGTATTTGAGTTAGTAATTAAGGAATTTGTTATTAATATATTTGGTTATTAATATAACTGTCCCCTCAGTGCACAGCTTCCTTGCTTTTGTTACTAACCAGAGAAGGGTGAGATCTAGGAACATGAGGGAGGCACTTTCTGCTGGGAAGGCAACAATAAGGAGTTCAAATCACAGGAGTCTTCTCTGCGGGAAGGGTGCTGGGGAGGAGCTCCCGCCCTCTCCCCGCATCGGGACCTGACCGCCTACACCTCAGAACTTCCCTGCTACTTCAGTCCATTTCATTCCTAAGACTGCTCAGTTTCTCTTTCTCCATGTTTATTAGTCTTATCAGAGAATGGAGGTTTTCCTTTAATTGTCTTGCAAGATCTTTACCTTGCTATGTTCTTTACACAACGTACTAGCTGCTGTCTTGCAATTTTTTAGTGCTGTAAAGAATTTCAGGATACAATCTGTATGTAAGTAGCTCTATAATGTATGTGTGGATTGGAAGGTATTGTGCTGTAAGGTGATTTATGAGTACTGGAATACTCAATAAAAGAGTATATTTGCAGATCAAGGGCATAGCACATCAGCTGTTTTCTGGTGTCTAATAGGGTTGGATGACTTTTTGGAATATTTAACCTTCCACTGATGTTTAATCATGTCCGAGTGAGATCTGTCTATCCAGTTATCCATCCCATCCCTCCATCCATCCATCCATCCATCCATCCATCCATCCATCCATCCGTTTTGTTATGTATGAACAGTCAGTAACTGACGACTATGCTAAACAACTACTATTAAATATTTCACATCTGTGGGATGAGATAATTGGAACCTCGAAGAATTGGCTCAGAAATTTACTGAACCATTAATGTTCATTTTAGAAATTTATGAAATATTAGAAAACCTTCAAAGCGTTCCAAAAAAAAAAATCTATTATTAATTTTTAAGGACGCAAACTAGATGACCTGGTAAACTTAGTTAATCTTTCATAAGCCTAAGTAAAATTCTGAAAAATTTGATATGAAATGATATGGAAAAGAATTAAAAGGTATACAATTAACGGAATCATCATCATTTCATGGAAAATAGCATATATCAAATGAATCTGATTGTATGAAATTGCAAGTTTGATTAATAAAATAAGTTTTCATAGAGTATACTTAAACTTTTCTAGAGTATTTGAGAGAGCCCTTATTTATAGAAAATGAAAGCAGCCCATATCAAACGTCTTTAAAATTGGATAATAGATAGACCACAAAAAAAATTGTAAATTGTGACTTACAATACTGAGGAGTTTCTAGTAGGCTCCTCCAGGAGCATGCTGAAAGCTCTGTGCTATTCAGTTTCTCTAACATTACCTGGAAGACATCTAAAGTAATTACTGGTAAAATTTGCCAGTCATACAAAAATGGCGAAGTGGTAAATAATGATAGAAACAAGTCATGTTGACCTGGGTCACTGCATAGGCTGGACTCAATTAAAGAGTGTTCATTTTAATCCAACCAAACGCAAAATTAAGTATCCAGAGGAAAAAGTGAGTGAGTCACTCATAAAAAGGGGAAATCTTCACTGGAAAACAGTGCTTCTAAGAACATGGATGTCATGATAACAGTCAAATACATGACCTCTCAGCATTATGTTGAAATACTGAAATTCCCAAGACTCAGTACAGTCTTGGGATGAAGCCAGTTTCTGGGGAACATCCTCTAGAACTTGGAAGGCAATGTTACCTCTGCATATGGCTCAGGAAAGATCGTTACTGGAATTCTGCATTTAGTTCTGGTGATTTCTCTACAAAAAATAAGTTTTAAGAATTATTCAGAACTACAAGAATAATTCTAAGTCTGAAAAAGTAATGAGAGTTGCCACAGTTTATTGAAGAGAAGGTTAAACTGTCTTCTGATCATAGTCTATAAATAATTTCTAATAGAACGTGGTTTTTTAATATACAAAGAAAAAGAGCTTGATGATTTCTTCTGGATGGAAGCAGACGTTTAACAAACTTAAAATGGAAATAAGAAACTGAGTCTGCATTTTTTAAATGGTGAAGGTAATTGACTATTTTGGAACATCTTGTTTAGCAATAGGGGTGGAGCGCCTATCACATGAAATCTTGATTAAGACATTTTCAAGAGGTATGCTATGACTCAAGCAGAAGGTTTGAATCTCTCACATGAGCTGAGGTATTTGGCATGTGTTATTTCAGAATTCAGTCCAAAGGATCAGAACAGTCCCTTCTGATACTGCATATCTGTCTATCTGTCTGTCCATTGTTTGTTTCACGTTTCAGGTATTTAGAAAATCAGTTCTTGCCTACTAATCTGGCATGGACTGCAGTAACAGCCATGATAGAGGTGACAATTGATGTTAATGCCTTATAATAAATGGCCCCAAAGTGTGGGCTGCGGACCACTGAGACAGCTGACTGGTACTCGTTCTTCATTTTGCTTCCAGCTGAGAGAAACTGAACAGATGGGAAGGGGAGATTAAATGAAGAGTGAAAGTAGATGGCATGATTAACTTTCTCTAAAGGTCAGAACACCCAGTGCAGAAGGTAGCTTGATATACATGAGCATCTTCCTTATGTCACCTTCCTGTCTTCCTGTGCATGAAACTATGTCTATACATTGAGGCAGTGTGAGCTGGAATGTGCAGAGAAGTGGTCCTTGTTATTGTACATTGTCAGCTGGATGTTCTCTAGACACTGCCTCAAAGATGCAGTATCTTCTCTGAAGAAGGTTGAAGGCTGCAGATGCTGACCCTGAATATGGTGGTTCAAATCAAGAAGGAATTTTCTTCCTGTGATTATTCTCTTTCACAGTCTGTTTGGCATTTTTTTCATACAGAAACTTCTGCCATGACTCACATTGAAAGCACAAGGTTAAGATTCAAGATTAGACTAGGATATGGACACTTCAAATTGCTACATGGTCAGATCTGGGGTTCTGACTCATACATACATCTGGAACCAGGGCTCCAGATCAGGACCAACTTTTTCTAAAAAGAGAAAAAGAATAAGCAAAAACCTGATATAGAAAACCACAACAGATTTTACATCCCAAGAATGGAACTAACTCTAAAATCTTCTCTTTTTCCAGTAAACAGAGCTTGTCTAATGGATGAGCAACTATTTGTCTAATGCTGTGGACTGTGTGTCTACCCACTCTGCTAAGTATGAGTTGAAGTCATCCCATGAATGGATGGAAGAAGTGAAGGATTCAGGCTTCAGCCATTCTTAGGAGACCCTGTGAATCAAATATTGGACCAGTATACACACATCTGCTGTGAACAGGAAGCATTGTGGTTCTTCTAAAAGAAGCATAATGTTCCAACCCAGCTGCTGCTGCTGATCTTCCTCACAAAGAACAAACTAGCCAGTGAGCAATCACACCTAGATACATGAATGGTATGTGGTCTTTTTTTGAATGATTATTAGAATTGAAGCAAATTCCTAACTGTTTTCAGAAATGGAAGGAACTCTTCTTGACTTGCTTTCTGAGCCTTCCTTATAAATGTTTGATGTCATGATGTATCAATGTAAGGTTTATGGGGAAAGTACACAGTTGGAAAAAGCAGATGAACTTTTGAGGAGACAAGCTCTTCTGCCAGTATAAAATCAGAAGCAAAGAATGAGCTTAGCGTAGGTTTTACACAAGTTACGAGTGGGATCTAAGTAGGTGCTTAGTTAAGGATGCACTGAGAATGTTGCTGAATCACGATGAAGGTTATTTTTACATTTGTTTTGTTGGAGTTGTACAATATAAACAAGATAAAGACAACTACTGAAGCTTCCACCAGCTATGTCACAATCCATTTCTTATCTTAATCTTAATTTCTTTGTTCCCAGGTTCTCTTTTGGATCCCCCTCAATTTGTAGGTTCTTGTTAAAGAAGCCATGTATGAACATGCAGCTACTGAGATCACCAGTCATCCTTCTTGGTCTATAAGACACAAGCATCATAAAATGTGACCTTCTTTTTGATAATATTTCATAGTGAGGAAGTGAATTTCTTCCTGGGCTAATCAAGAAAAAACCCCAAACAAACAAGGAAAAATGATCAGGAAGGTGCACTGTGAATTGCACTAGTGACTAAGAACTATTTTTTATCAGTTCTTTTATGTCCCAGGGAGTCTCTGAAATAGATCCCTTTTGGTGTAGCAATGTACAGAATCTCCGCACCTTGCTCCTGCTGATCATTACTTAGATGGACAACTAACTTGTCTCTCCTCTTTCTGTTGTTGCACACCTGATACCTCATTACAGGTAGGTTGGGGGAACCCAGTAGACACAGAAAGACTTGAAACTTCTCTTGTGGGACAGTCTGGAAGTTTTTGTTCATAAGCCAGAAGTCGTGATGAATAATTTTTGGTCATGCTTTTCAAACCAACACTTTACTTTCTATGGAGGCCACTGTGTGAAAAACAGGGAACAAAACTAAAAGTGAAATCAACAGGAAAAAAACTTCTCATACACAATGAGTCCTCATACATTTGGGAAAGAAAAAGAAAAGAGAAAATCTCTTAATATCTAGACCAGGAGGTTGTGAACTGGTACTGCACTATGCTGGGTACCAAGAGAGGAAAGGAAAGCATTATGCATTTTAAGCTGGAGAATAACATACTGTTCCAGATCCAACCAGCTGTTACATCTGTGGTCCTTTCAGTGTCAATGTAAGACCTCTGTGTTTTCAGCTACCCACAATGGACAGGGAAATGACCAGCTGGCTTCTTTTGTCATCAACATCAATGGGAATGAAACACCTTCATATTATAGTGTAGATGCTGATAAATTCCTGTGGGTCTGCCATCATAGCATTCACCATTAATGGCCTTCAAAAGAGTATCCTGGAGATCTCTGTGAAGAGCCTTCTGCAGTTCCTCTCAAGAGTTACATTCAGTCTATGGGACTTGAATCACATCATAGATTGACTAAAGCCTGATCTAATTCTGGATTCTGGGGCCCCTGCCCAATGACCCATCTGAACTCTTGATCGACCCTTGGGTGGGAGATGGGAAAATATGCTTATGTTTTAATTACTGAAATAAAGGTAGTAGAAATATTGCTGGAAAACCCATTTATGAAAACGTCTTTGATTAGAAAACCTGAGAAAGGTAGGGTAGTTTTTGATAATTTGGACAGGGACCTTAATTTGGAAGGATGGGGTAAAAATCTGAGTTGCCCCTAAAAAAAGTGGCTCATACATTGACTCCTAAAATCAAGTAGCAAAAATTCTTCTCTCATAAGCATTTCTAAAAGCCCAATAACATAATAATCCTTCTGGAGCCTGTTCAGCCATGTCAAGAGATGCACAATGACCAGGGTAAATACTTTACAATTTCTGGAAACTCTTCTAGAGAAGAATTTTAAAGGGTCATTAGAGATCTATCTTTAGAACAATCATATAATTTCATCTTTAAATGGTCAGAACACAATCAGATTTATAGGTCATGTTGCCAAAAAGGGATGCCTGTGAAGTAGTCAAAGGCAGCAGCTGTTCTTAGATGTTAGATACACCTCTTCTCTTTTATAACAATAAACATGCCTGGCTAAACATCAAGGGGACTGAAGCTCAGCTGGTGAAAGGGGCATAGTCCCACTGTCTCTAGGTTTTCCATGTGTTACATTGCTGAGGATCTCAGAGATGTGCCCTGACCTGCAAGGAAGGCCAACAGCATCCTGAGCTCTATTAACAAGAGCACAACCAGTCAGTTACGGAAGTGGTTACCCTTCTCTACTCATCACTCATTAGACCACACTTGGACGTCTACTTTTGAGCATCCCCTCCCCCCAACATAGGAAAGACAGTGACAAAGTGGAATGAGTTCAGCATATGGCCATCAGGATGTACAAGGGCTGGAGCACTTGCCCTGTGAGAGCCAGAAGACAGAGATAGTCTCTTCACAGCATTGCATGGTGGGAGAATGAGACACAAGGGGCATAAATTGAAGCAAGAGAGGTCCAGACTGGATATAAGGAAAAGCTTTTTCATCTTGAAGGCCAGCAAGCATTGGAGCAGGTTGCCCAAATTCAAACCACTTGTTCAGTGGTTTTTATTGTTTTTAATAATCTGCAGACATATTTACTATTGCAGAAATATATATATATAAATAACATATATAATGTACATACCTGTATGTATAGGACATACTACAGATCAAGACTGGAGAGAGTGGAGATGAGGTTGAATTTGGCTGGGGATTTGAGATAAATAAAACTAGGAATGGTTAAGAAAGCTATCTATACCTATTTATATGGAGATCTGCAAGTCGTTAACCTGATGACAACCTTTGAAGACGTCGATATATGCTATTTGAAGATGTTAATCTTATCTGAGGATTTTTTTTTTATTTTGGTTTGCTTACTTGAAAAGGGAAACTATCACATGCACCAATACATTAAAACAACGATGAGGTTGCAAAATGAAGCACTCGAGTTAGAAATGCAAGAAATTATGTTACCTATAAAATTTTAATTCTGTATTGTTTTGTATATGCATTAAGGCATTACTTCTAACCACACATTTCTGTATTTTTCTTTTTCACGGCATCCTTGTTTTAATTACTGTAGAGAATGAATAACATAACAGGGTGAGGAAAATGGCAATGTATCAGACTCATTATTGCAAGTGTTGGAATGTAGACAGTAACTAAGGCAGGAAAAGGATGGTTTTGTAGTTGTACAACCAAATGCTGCCTTGGAGAACTGGAATTGATCTGTATTTCTGCCATGAGATCCCAGTTATGCTGAGTAAATCATATATCACAAAATTCCTTCAATAAGATCTCCTAGGCTACTTTTTTAGTAGTAAATAAAATCAGGCAGGCTCTGAGTGCAAACGGTACATCATGGCCTGTATCTAGGTGACTAAACACACACCTCAAAATAGGGTGGTCTTGTCTATACTGTCTAAGGACAGTCCCTGGCCCTTGTCACCGCTGAGCCATGGCCAAGCAATGTCCAGCCATGATTTAATTGTCATGGCCCAAATAGAGCCCATGGCATACAAACATTAAAAAGATAAGGATATTTATGGCACAGCATTTGAGCTGATATGCAAGGCCCCTTTAGTTTGCCAGTGAATGTGAAGCTTTACTGTGTGTTCCTTTTGTCTTGGTTCTCGGTTCGTGGCCTGATATTTCACTGGCAGAAAGGCTGGTGTCTGTACCTGCATCTGAAGAAAACATAAACATAACATGCCCTGCATTGTGCTAAATACTTTGAGAAAACAAGCAAACAGACTGATCAGGCTCATGGCATCTCAGATTAGGCATCCAAGATTAATAAATAGTTTTGAATATCTTTCTATGCCTCATCATCCCCTTGGTGAAAGGAGGACACCATGAGCACTGTGAAAATGCCGTTACTTAGCTCTGTGAACCTCTCAAATGCTCTGCTGGGATGGGCCTTAGGAGAACAGATGAGGAAATAATAATAAATTCATATTCATTGCAGGGTTTGAATATTATGCGGGAAGGAAGGCCTGAGGCCAAGCACAGAACTGTGAGGATCTATTGAACAGCTGCTCAGTAACTAGCTAGCTGACAGGCCTCTCAGTGCTGAAGAGCAGTCCTGTGCAATGAATGAGACGGGATAGACAGATATAAAGAAGTTGAAGATAGCTATATGGGGGGACAAATGGATGATTGGATGGATTGATAGAGACTCATCCATTCTACAGCTCGAATTCACCTTGTATGAGAGAAATCTTGAGAAAACAAAAATTAAAACAGATGCCAGCCCAAATGCTGTGGTGGGTCTGCGATCTCACAAGAGCAGGATGTGGTAAGTCTGTGCACTGCAGATCAATCACCTTGAGTTCAGAAATGGGCCTGCCCATTGGAGGGGTCATTATTTCTGACTTCTGAGTAGAAACTTCTGGCCTGAATGAAAGTAGCACTAGAGACCCCCCTCTGGCATTTCTACACATGGGGGTGTTTGCATTTGAAACTATATAGCCTTGAATTACATGTAGGACCAGCCATATACAATTCGGGTTCATCTACTCTATCTACTGTCAAAAGGTTTTTAGAGGAGGTGGCAGTAGACAGCACACTGTGCAGGCACACAAGAGCCCGGTCAGGTTCTTTTCCTAGGTCCCAGTGCTGATGGACTGATTTGAAGCCCAGAGCATTAAGTTTTTAACCTGCTTTAAAGCTCTCTTTATTTTTCCTCTTCCTTTCTTTTGGCATTAACTCTTAACATTGGTTCATTTCTATTAGTCACATAAATGGCCGTTCCCCCTTTGAAGGTCACTAAATGAGTAGCCACAAAGACCCTGCAGTAAGGAGCTCCTTCATCTAATTACACTATGAGTAAAAACATTTAAAATGATTGTGCAAGCGTGCATGTGAGTAGGTATGTGCAAACATATCCATTACTTTTAAATATATTCTGGATGGACTATGTCTATCACTTATGCGGAGAGTTGGATAGAATAGTGATAGACACATGGGCAGACAGATAAATAGAAGATAGATTCTGCTAACATATTCTTGTGTAATAAATTGTTAAGCTACAAAAGAAAGCAGAAGTCCCTGTGTACAATGTATAGATTTTCTTTAAGGTGAGTTATTGGGAAAAGACAGAGCTGTCCCTTTAACTGGAGAGCTGCAAACAGCTGTTCCTTATGCATACATGCTTGCTTGGTCTGAAAGTTTTGGTAAGTCAGTGCATAACTGACAGTTAGATTTATCTCCCCAATAAGCAATCAACATTATAATAAAGGAAAAATGCTTTCAGTGCACCTTTGAGAGTGCATCAGAAATTAATCTAAACATCAAATTAATTATAGTTTGTAAATGAATAGTGGCTCACAGCCCTAATACTTCTCCCTCTCCTCCTCCTCCCCCTAAAGCCTCCCCCAACCAACTGCAATGGCTGGAGGTGCGGTGCAGTGAGTTTGATGAACAGCTCCTTCTCTCTCCTACTCACACAACTCTCCCCTTATCAGCTGGAGAAGAGTTCCATCCTGACTCTGCGGACCTGAAATCTCAGAGCCTGGCTGCTTTGGAGTATAACAGAGAGTAGCTAGCAAATAATAAACTTTTGTGCCTCCATCCCCTTTCCTCTGGGAGCCCTAAGCACCCCTCTGATGGGGTCTTCCTCTCCTTGGCTTACTTTCCAACTCATGAATCTCTCCTTGGCTGGCTGGCTGTGCCAGGTCCTTCGGAGTGGAGAGGACCACAGCAAACTAGTGCTGATCTGAACCGAAATATCCCAGGGGTCAGGCATGCTTAACGCGCCTGGAAAATTGTTCCCATATTGTTTCAACACTGGTACTCAAATCAGTGGCTTCTTCCATTACACGCTGAGCTTTGGTCTATAGCCCATAGCTATATGGGAATGACAATCTGATATTGTCCAGGGACCTGAAACAAAATATATTGCCACTAGATCATGCAAAGTAAAGGACATAGCCTAATTCCATGGGCTACAGGGAGAAAGGCTTGTGTAGAGACTTTTCTTAGAAAATTTGAAATCAGGTTAAAAGTAAAAATAAAAAAAAAATCAAATTTAATCAGAGTACTGGTAACAGCAGCAAGCAGAGCTCCACCTCTCTCCCAAGCGCTTTCTCATAATTCCTCAATCTGGTGAGAATCTTCCTATTTACCAAAAGAAGAATCAGAAAAGAAACCCCCCAAAGCTTCGAGCTGATAAATACCTCTCCTCACCCATGAATCCTAAAGCCTGTACAAAGGAGCCAGTGTCCTGCCACAAGAGGGCAAGCCCAAGTCACAACACTAGGTTGACCCATGGTCGTCCAGATGGGGCAGGAACATGGGACTGGAATTTCTTACCCTTACACCACCTTACTCCAGGACCTGCTCATTTCTCTGTATGAACTTAAAGAGAAATGTCTTTTTTATTATTAAATGAAAAACTGCCAGATTTTGCAGGGCTTGTTGGAGGCACATGGCAAGCAGGTGCTGAGCAATATTTTTCTGATGTACCTCAGGGTCTATTGTTCTACTCCTATGTCTTATGGAGTGCTGCCAATGCATTTTAGACCTGATCTGCAACGACCCTGGTCCCAGGGCCCTGAATAGCTTTGCTGATGTCCCAGTCTCTTGATGTTTCTGTTCTCTCTGTTTCAGCTTCTAGGTTGAAACTGTAGACCATCACGACCTGCCTGCTGCCTTGCATCTCCCACCCCACCTTTCTGCCACCACACTGTGGTCTTGAACTGCCACAATGTATTTTTAATAACATAATACAAGCTCTACCCAACCCTCAGCTCTTCTCCTGAGCTTCACTCCCTCCTGTGTCCAGTCCTCATTCCTCACTGCTTTTCTCACCCTTAATCTCTCTCCTTTGGCTGCCCTGTTTCTTTTCACAACCTAGGAGCCAGAAGTTTAGTAAGGAATAGAAATATTTAACAGTGAAGGTAATTAACTAATACGACCCTCATCAAATGGTGTTGTCTTCTCTCTTTTGGCATCTTCAGAGAAGACTGGATGTTTTTCCAAATGGGATGGCCCACCAGCAACTTTCGAGTGGACTCCCTGCATGAATCTGGAGTGATATTCAATGTCCATGTTGTACCAAGAGTCAAAGAAGATGTTTCCTTTAGGCCATATAAACCTACGGTCCTAAGAAGCCCTCAGAGTTTGTAGTCAAAGCTAGAATGCTCCTTGGTACATTGATGTGGGACATTTCAAAAAAAGGGTGGTACATCCCTACTGGCAGTGTGGAAGTTCACCGGAATGCATAGCAAAGGAGAAAAACATCCAGAAGTTGTGTTTGCTCACACCTGGGGTGTCAGACCATGTCGAGCTGAGTGGAGGGAAACCACGGTGCCTCTGTGGGCATAGGAGAAGTTCTTCACAGCATCCTGGAGTCATTATCTCATGGGAAGAAACTGAAGCTACCACACCAGCGGGCATGGGGAACAGGCACATGCCAAGGAGACACACGTGGGGGACAAGGCAGGGGCATGGAGCAGAACTGGCCTGACAGTGTTTGTTGCTTGATGGCATGCAAAGAGCCGACAGATCCAGGTGCTCACTGCTCTCAGAAAGAGCTGACTGGAGAAATGAATTTCCAAGTGCACCAGTAAAGCAATTCCTCCAACTTTAATTTATCTACATTTATTTGACACCTTGGGGTAATCATTTGGCCTCTGCTGCTCCATCCACATCCTCGTTTTTCTAATTTCTGTCATGTCTTCCTAATTAATATTGCCCAAACCTATCCTTTCTCTCTCTTCTCTGTTAAAACATTTTCCTAGAACACGTCTGTCTCTGTATTTCACTAGTTTAATGTCTTCAAATGCCTTCTTAAAATGTGTCTTGTGTGACAACAGTGAATGGTCCTGAAATTAGGACTGTATTGTAGCATTACCCTACAGCAGAGGTAGAGTTAGCCATGTGTGGGCAGCGTGAAGAATGGCTCTTCTCACGTTGACTACTTGCCTTATCAGCCTTAATAGGGTCATTTTACTGGAGTTTTCTTTTTGCCTTATACACAAACTAGTCACATTTATATTATTGGCGTAACTGAGAGGGGAATTATCACCAGAACCATTGAGACCAGCCATGTCCTCTAACATTTAGCATACCTACACCCAGAATAACACACACACATGCAGTGGGAAGGTGAGAGACCCAGTGCAGTCTCTGCCTTGCACAGAGACAAGGGTCTCTGTGCAAGCTCCAGGGTCCTGCAGAAGTTGACATTCAGGCTGTGGCACACTGTGCCTGTGTGCAAAACTTCCTAGATCAGCCTGCTGTGAGAATGGGAGTCACTGACTTCAAGGAGTGTCCGACTAAGTGTAATTTTTCCCTGAGTGAGACAATGATTCCTGCTGTGGCCCAGCCGTTTCACTGGGAATGGACAGCATGGCCCAGCAGGAGAAATATGCTGGCTGTAAAAGAAGTGCATGGGAAGAGGTGACAGGTATCAGCTGGGCATTGAGTGAAGGACTAGTGAGAGAGGAGAGAGAAGGGCAAAACGGTGAAGAGCTGTGAAGGTAAAATCACTAAGTCTGAATATGAGAGGGTGGACAAAGCAGCACCTGAGGAAATGCTGATATGGTTGGTGTGATGGAGGCTTAGGCCATGGGGATAGACAGGGTGTTGGTGAATGGGAGGGAGAAGTGTGGTCTGCACTTGGCCATGTTACAGCTGCATCAGGATAGGGGAGGAAATAAAAGCCAGAGGTTTGAAAAACTGTAAGAGAAAATGAAGGATTTGGGTCTAGCCTGGATGTGTGCAGCAGAAGAAAAGTCGAAGGCAAAGAAGCCTCCTAATTTAAATTACTTTTTTCCAGTGAGAAGTCAGGGTTGTTTCTCAGGCAGTCTTACACACTACAGCAAGCAGTCCTGCTATGGAAAACAATAGATGTATTTTGAGCACTTTTACATTTTACACACGAGGCTGGTGTTGGCTGTAGCTTGCATTCCTCGCTGCTCCTTGTCAGCCAGGAGGCGGCGGCCTCTGAATGGGGAAAGTCAAAACCTTCACGACTGCAATGTGTTTTCTTCAGCGCAGGTGCTAATGGTTCTCTGCAGGGTCATGGACTCCAGAAACCAGAAGCCAGGCTTGTGACTGATCTCGCTTTCTTCCTAACACTCCCATGTCTGCCCCTACACTATCCTACCAGTAACAGCCAAAAGAGATAACTTTGTCCTGGAAATGCGGGGCAGAATTCAGAGCCAAACAGGAAGGAATAAAAATCCTATTTGAGATGCTGCTCTACTGACTTACTCACCTTGGCCCAGCTGCTTACAGGTAGTTCAACAGCGAGACAAGAGCAACAAATAAAGTATTTTCTGTTGCCATGAAAAAAACATGGTGACATTTTTCTCCATGTAATTTTTAAAGTTTGTCTAAAGCAGGACTTCTTGACAATTTCTTGACAACCTGGGGCTAGATTCTGTTACAGCAATTTACTTGGGATCTGCATAGCAGATACATTTTAAAAGGTCATATAATGGTAGAATATCTTTCTGGGGCCAGACAGAATTGTCCCCTCAGGCTACCAGTTGGAGAGCTTTAGCTGGGTTAAAAAAATACAAATGCTATGTTTTTACATGTTGAGTTTTGGGAAATGTTTAAGCAGGAAAAGGAAAGAGTTTTCTTACTTTCAAAGTTAACAAAAATCCTTCTTTTCCTTTAAGAAAAGGTAATTTGTTGGGAGTTTTGGGTTTTTTTTTTTTTTTTTTTTTTTTTAAATTGACTTTCTGAACAAAAAGTGATAATCAGCACCCGCTTCAGTGGACTTAACAAAACAAGTGAAAGACCTGGTTATCTGTAATACCCTCCACGTTTTTACATTGCTCTGAAGTTGAAGGTCAGCAGGATGGGAGGTTTTGAAGAACAGTGTGATGTACTTGTGATAGTTAGCTACCTGTACTTCTGTCATTTCTATCCTTCTGGAGGTGGTGCACATGGCAGCAGAGGCAACTTGTTTGTCTGAGACCAACAGTCACAGCAGGCACTCAGCTCTATGGGAAAGTAAATTAAAGCCAGAGGAAACTGGGGCTTGACGCCTGGGACTCAAAACTGACCGGACTTGCATATTTGTGTCTCAGAAGCTAATATAAGGTGACTAAGATCCACTAGCAATCTCTAACTCCTGCTTTTGCTTGCCTGTGTGCTTGAGTCTACACATCCAAAGGGCACCTTCCTGCTTTCAGGCTGGAATATCCCACCATTAGTTTTGGAGGTTACTTCACCAAGCAAGTTGATGTTTAGGCTCTCCCAGTAAGACTAAATGTTAAGAAAAACTTCTGCTAAGGTCCCTCAGCTCCTGCGTAGCTATAAGCCATGACCTCACAGAACCTTGGAAGCAGCAATAAAGCCAGCCTCACAACCCTGCCTCACTAGCTAGGTATGTGTTGCTATCCTCATGAGGTTTTGTAGCCAGAGAGACTTTGAGCTATGAGGAGATAAGGTGAATACCTGTCCAGAAATACTCTCACTGGACTTGGCTCTCATCTCACTTCTCCATTTACCTTTGATCTTCCCACTTGTCAATATGTGGAGAACCAGGGTCAGTAATCCCCTAAATATTTATGATAGGAATAGCAATTTCATTCCCAAATGTCCATTTCTAATCTGTGGGTATCCTTGGAGCATTAGTTTACAATGTCAGCTAGAGCTGTGCTGGTCTGCTCATCTTGTTATGAGCTTTTATATGGTTAAAGCTCTAAAAAGCAGGTGGGCTCTGGAGAGAATGGGACTAATTTGTAATTTCTCATTTGAATTTCCCAACTGCCTCTTCACACCAAACTCTTTTGTCCTTCATTCCTCTAGTGCTTGAGAGTGCAGAAACCCAGTGACTACTGGTGAAGGGGAACGCTGTGTCCCCTCACATCAGTGGATAGGCCTACTTCAGCCAAAGGGGAAAATAACCTGTTCAGACCCTCTGTGAATGGACAGGAGGAACTGTGCATAGAGAAGGGGCATGAAACTCTTGGAAGTACTGTCTGACATGCACCGAAGCTAGGATGAGGTAAGAGTTTTGGGAGGTAGGCTGTCCAGGAGGGTAAAAGGGAAGGCAGCATGGAAGGGAAGCATAGTGTGGAGACTGAAAGTGGCTTTAAAATCAAATGAAACTCCAATAAGTCTTAACTCTGGAAGTTTGCCTGAGAGACAGAGTCCAGATCAGCTGCAAATAACAGGAAAAGAAAAGCAATAGTTTGTCCCATTGCACTTCTCAGGGAAGGATGGCAGAGAATCAGAAATTGCACATCCCAGTGGTGGGCACCTGGATGGGGCAGATTCCCTGTCCACCAGGTGGGATGGGATCAAATGTGGCAGGGTCCCCATGCCACTGCACTGCCAGAGGGACCCTTCACAGCAACACCTTTGCAAACAGCGGGATCCCACTAAGACACCATGCACATTTCACCACATGGCTGTTGGCTGGCCAGGTCCTCCATTTATGGGTGCAGCTCAGGGTGTCCCTAGCTGGTGGCTCACAGGCAGCTGAGGCTGTGCTTTTTCCATGCTCCAGCTGTTGAGATTGAGCCAGCAGCGAGGCCAGAGCTGTGTGAGCATAGTGTAGCTTTCAAACCTGGCCTCTTAGCACGTCCTGTCAGCTGAGGCATGGGGTTAGCTTGGTCTATCTGCATCTGCTGTGGTGCTGGACCAGGTCCAGTGGGCTCAGAGCACGGCTGACTGCGGTCCACCGAGCAGCCATCCCCGCAGAAGACCAGGATTTCAGCTGATGTTCAGCCCTTGTCTCCTTGCAGTATAATGCATCACAGCTGCTGGAAAGCTGCCCCCACAGCTCTGTCTTCCCTTCAACCCCATGACTTGTTTTTCCTTTTCCTTAGGTACAGAAATTCCCCTTCTGTCACATGCTCCCTCTGCTGACCCCGTCAGCTTTTCACCTATCCCCCCATCCCCCTCCATTTTGCTGCAGGTGCTTTAGTCTTTTCTGTACCCTCCCCACCTCCCCTTCCAAGGGGGGAAATTTTCCACCCCACCACCAGCAGCTGTAGCACCCTGCTGCTGGTCAGATGCCAAACCTTCACCTCTAAGCAGCGCACACAACTCTGAGCATGAGACAATTAGGAGAGAAAGAGGGAAGGGGGAAAGTATCGACAGGAGTAATTGAGAGAAATCATAAAGCTTAAGCAGAAAGAAAGCAGTTTGAAAGGTAAAGTATTCAGAGAAAGCCCTTTCCTGGATGAATCTAATTGTTTTGTTATCTTTACCCACCAAAGCATTTACTTTGGTTTGTCGCCCGATCCACAAACACTTTCGAGGAGATGACATTACCGAAAGGCAGGAACATCTGCATCAGCTCAGCATCCCCAAACTCCTGGGGCAGATGGTAGATAAACAGGTTACAGCCCTCTGGTCCTATCAAGAGAAAAAGAAGACCCATGAATGGAGAGAAATAGGATATGAGAAAGCACACAGTGGAGGTTTTCTTTGGCATCCCCTCTCTCTGACTGGTGAGGGGTCACCTCTAGGAAGCAGTCTGTAGTCTCAGAGGAATGGACAAAGTAGAAGACCAGGAACTCAGAAAGTCACCTAGAGGCTATGCTAACTTCATTAACCTTCCCAGGACAGACATCAGGATAAAATCTAGAGACAGAGGAATGCAGCAACATATGTGGCCACGGAAAGACAGAATGGAGGAATATCAACAAAAAGAATGAAAGAATGCCGTTCACAGTTTTTTCTTTGCTCCTCATAATCTCATTTAATCTGTAGAGTTTTGGGTGACCCAGACTAACCGTTGCCTCTTCTCAGTGCCTGCATGCAGAAGTTTCATTATCCTTGTGTCTGTGTGAGGACTGTGATAACAAGGAGAAAGATATGCACAAACCCACAGGCTTATTCTGTAGAATTTTACATTCAGCCCCCCCAGCTCAACTCAGCCTGAAGACTCCCCAAATTCTGGACAGTTTGGCCATGTCCCCCATTCTAGAGGGTTCTACAAGAGAGACTATGGATGTATTTAAATTCAAATTACCAGACAAGAGAAATTGCCCTTTTTTGCCTCAGTGCTGTTACACATACCCTTACAGACTTCAGAAGGTGCTTGGAAAAATCTCCAGAGAGGAGTCTTCAGTTGGAATATGCAGTTTTGTTAAAGTAGAGACCCTCTGAAAATGTTCTGTTGAAATTTTATTTTGGGCCAGAAGAGGGAGAATCTGCCTCTGGTCAGATAGCTTAGAATGAAATTTTTCAATGTGACTTTTATTTTTAAGCACACTGTACTTGAGCAGAAGTCAAAAGGGAACAGGTGTGTCAAAGTGGTTTTGTTGAAAAAAAGAAACATTTAAACTCCTTGCAGTGTTCACTAGCAGAAAACTGTATAGTTTGAGGAGGCAGGGATTGTTTTTTTCATGGTCTTATTTCCAAAGGTACTTCCAGATGCTGCCCAGCCCTGCACTGACCTTGACAGGTAACTCCAGCTCTGCTTTGCTCAGGGGGGTTGAGATGAAGGGGTACAGTGTGTGTTCTTTGCTGTGAGTGCAAGAGGACCGAGGGAAGTCGGGTTTCCTCCTTCCTCCCAGCCCATGTGCCTACAACCCTGTGACCTGACTCAACCAACTTTCCCCCATGTACATCTGGGGCACAGTGTGGGGAAGGAAAGGGTTTTTTTAATACTCTTGTGTTCTTCATCAGGGCATAATTACGGTGTCATAACACAGCAAATTACAACTTTGACTTTCCTGTTAGGGAGAGGAGTTTGCCTAGATGCTCCCACCTTTTATTAGCCATTATTCATCCCCCCGGCTGGCAGGAGAAGTACGGCAAAGTCAGGATTCTGACAGATGCCCATTTAAAGCTCATTAAAATTCCTGGGCCTCAGCGTGATTGAAGTCACAGGCTCTCCACATTTCCTTTTGGATTAATGGAAAATGAAGCCCTAATGAATATTTGCTAAGCACAATTTTCCCCACTAATTTGCTAAAAGGACTGTCACGAAGAAACAGCTGATCCTTTGTATCTTGTGCATTTCCTAGAGGTCATGAGGATGGTAACAGGGTTTCTTCCAAATCGGGGGGATAGTGGTATGGTGGGATAATTAACTAATTAGGCACCCGGTCATCTGCTTAGCTAAATTACTTTTGAACCTCAGTGGCTCACAATCAGGCTCCCCTATTTCATGCCAAGCTTCCCCCCACCTCCCGTCTGCCCCTTCCTTAGTCTCCTCACTGAGCAACTACCCTTTCTCCAGTCCTTTCTGCAGTTCATTTCCACACAATGTGGAGTTATTGGCACAATAAACTAGATATGAAACAGTCTGAAAGTGTTAAACAAATACCAACCCCCTTAGGTCTCTGTTAGAATTGAGAAAATTCTGCCTAGGAGAAGACCACGGTCCAGAATAGCAGGGAAAAATTCATTCCTTCATCTGAATGTGCCCCAGAGCACTTCTGCTGTGGGATTTGAGATCCGCATTATAATAGAATGGGTAAAATCTTGGCTTTGCTGCAATTAGTGGCAAAATTCCCACTGACATCACCAGAGCCAGCAGTTTGCTCTGTAAAACTGGCAAATTCTTTCAAAAATGCCAGCTGCATTTCCTGGGGTCTTGGATGCGTTGTGCATGAGTAGGGATTCTGCCTGAGTGTGCTGAGAAACACCTACTAAGGCATAAGGTAGACCAGGAAGCACGCAACTTCATATACATCAGGTTTAGTGTTTGGGCTCAAAGAGAAAACAACCCTTAGTTCACCTTGAAATCAGCTTTGCCTCACACTGCTCAGAGACCAAGAGGAAGAGACCAGGGAGGACGTGAAAAAGCAGAGACCGTCCTCAAAGACCAGTTCTGCTCTGAAATGCAGCTTCCCATACCAACTCAGGCATTCAAGGCCAAACTCATTCTGTTCCCAACTACAGAGGTTTTTTGCCGATTTCCAGTGCTGAAAACTCCACCTGCTACTGAGAAACAACCTGGGGTAGTCTGATTTGTTATACCATCCTCACTTATGAAAACTGTGCCATTAGAATTTAACAAGCAATTTCTTGTTAAATCCATCCATCTGTAAGTTACCTATCACAGTTAGTATCCTTGGTAAAGAATTCCAGAAAAACAAGCTCTCTCTGTCTCAGCCCTTCTACCTTGTTGTGGGTTTTTTTGCCTGAATCAAGTTAATCTGGGCACCCCACTGAAGACAATGTGTTTATGTGTGTGCCTGCCTATTTGTATATACATGTGTATTTTTAAGAAACCAAAGGCATGAGTTGTTTATCTCAGAATGCTATGAAGAGATGTTAGCTCTCAGTGCACACACGCAATGAGTTTTAAAGGACTCAGTCAGGATCACTGATGCAAGAGGAAGATCACAGCTGGTATAGCAAAACCTTAGCAAAGACTCCAACTATCTTGTTGGAGAGAAAGGTCTTGTTTTGGACTGAGTTAATGGGTCGTTGGACATCAGTATACTTGGCAGTTCAGGGCTCAATACAGTACTAAAATTATTTACCGCACGCTTTTACTTTGGTTTTCAAAAGGGCTGTAAGTCAGGTAAAAAATCTAACCCTCATGACACATTATGAGAAGACAATCAAGGTTCATTTTTACCCTGACATCTACGATGGCTCTTGGTTTTATGGCTTTAAGTTATAGAAATTTCTGTTCATTAATACACAAGAAGCACAGATAGCCTTGGTTCAGACAAAAAGGAAAGAAAAGTTTTAAGGAACGTACAGTTTATGAATGCTCTGCAAATTACAGGCAAACATGCTGGATAATGGAAAAAACCATGGTTGAGGGCACAGAAGCACACGGTACCACTCTGTGGTAGGTCCATGTTGATTTGGCTTGATTGGACCTGAGCTGCTAAGCCATTGCTCTGCCCATGCTTCTCACCCTCCAGTTCATTGTTAGTTTTTTACCATGGGGACAGCCGCAGACCCAACCTATCCCTGGGTGTCCGCTGGCAACATGAGTAAACTCCATATACTGGTGCTGACAGCAGCTATCTATCATTGCATCCCGAACACCAGGAATCAGTGTCATAAGGAAATAAGACTAGACTGCTCTTCCAACAGTAATTAAAAATGGGCTGTCCTGTAAGCTTGTATGAAGTTAGCCTGCAGCCCTTTGGTCAGCTACACAGCTCACCTCTACAGCGAATACTCAGAGGCTGGAATTTCACTGCCTTTTCTGCATCTGCTTGCTTTTCAGTCCCCAGTGTGTTTGAGCACAGGGCACATGAGAGTCACAAGCCTGCACCACTTTATTTTAATATCTAAGTGTACGTCTGAGTTTCAGAAACTACGTCAAGATGAGTAATACCATACAAATTTTAAATTACCCCCAAGTTTTGCCTGGTTGACATGGCCTGAATCAAGACTTCATCTCTAGCTTTGATCATTTTGGATGTGTTCCACCCCATGCACCCTGTCAGCTGCCAGCAGCCTCAGTGCTCACATGGAAGTAATGACTAATCTCTTCAGGAACGTTGCAGCAGCCAGGCAGCTCTGGGCTTGTTATCCAACTGGGATCCGGGAGCGGAGAGTTAGCATTGTTATTAACAACGTGATCATTGATGTTATTGTTGCGGTAGGGCTGGTTCATTAACAAATCAATGTTTGTGCACATCCTTGCAAACATAAAGTACTCTTCTCAGCACTGAGCATTATTATTATTAGAGTTCCCTCTTGCTGTGTTTTCCTGTTAAAGGTTACAGATGCTTAAAGGTCTTGACCCTCTGCTAGAGGGGAGCGTCGTGCCTTAGGCATTCTCCCTCCAGCAAGCAGCAGAGAAAGCCACAGCATCTAAGCACTGCAGGAAAATGCAGGACACTGGGAATGGCAGCCTGCATTGGACTGGTGGTTCATCTCATATATCCGGCCCCCAACCACCCTCCACACCAGCTGCTTATAGGAAGGAACGAGGATTTATGAGATAACTTGTCCACCGGGCGACACCCACCCTCAACCCACAGAGACACATCATGCCTTGTGAACACAGGGGTCTTTGGGCAGTGGGTCTTCAAAGTGTGCACAGTAGCTATCCCTTCCTTCTGATGGTTCCTGGCACAATGTTATGCTGAGCAATGATCTACTTGCCATTTTGTCCTGTGCTTAATCTAGCCCCAGTAAGTAATAAAAAGCAAAGTCCTTCAGCATGGGGGAAACATCTCTGTAATGATACGTTAGGTCTGTGCATCTGTTCTCACAGCAGGGACATGTACTAGAGCTAATCAGGAGCTGGAAGTTGTGTTCCCCAGGAAATTCTGACATCAGAAAAAAATTAATTCCAAATTAGATCGAAATGCCAACATTTTTAATTTTCTTATAAAATGAGATTTCTCCCCCAAAGTAGTTCTAGGCCATCAGAATGTTTTAGTTTGATAGTATAATCTTGATTCATTTCATTCAGACTGTTACACTATATTAAAATATTAAATGTCATTATATATATAATAACACGAATAACATAGAATATATCTGAATTAGTGATCTAATAGAGGATAAAAGTTGAAATGTAATTATTTAAAATGAGGGTCTCTACACTAAGCTGAAGCACCTGACTTAAATGCCTCACTTAGGCAAGCAGTCCCCTCTTCTTCTGAAAAGGGAGCGGTGGACTCCCTGGAGGACAGTTGGGACTACCCGAGTGGGAGGCCTCTGAGGTTCCCACTACTCCCCACTCACTGTAAAGGGAACATTACATGGCATGGTTGCCTCCCAAAACGTTTACATGCCATAGTGGGAGATTCACCTCTCTTTACACAGAATCACAGGGGGATCTCTGGAGATAATCTAGTCCAACCCCCCTGCCAGAGCAGGGTCACCTAGAGCAGGTTGCACAGGATGGTGTCCAGGCGGGTTTTGAATGTCTCCAGAGGCGGAGACTTCCAACCTCTCTGGGCAGCCTGTTCCAGTGCTCTGCCACCTTTCATGTCTCCAGTGCAGCCATCCAGTCCTGTGAACTAGATAATCCGGAGTCCTCTAATATCAATGTAAAGAAATAGGTACTCTTACTACATGGTTTATCTCATTCTGATATAGAGATTGTGCTCTAAAAGGGCTGATTTCTGTTTCTAGATTATGAAAAGAGGCTGAAAGGACTAGATCAGCTTCTCTAAATAACAGATCCTTGTTCTCTAAATAGCAGGTGTCTGAAATTACGTTATTGGCTTCTAATTAAGGGCCACCAGTGCTATTTTTCCTATTAAATTCTTTATTTCAATGCAACTGCATTTTTATCCACATTCTTGTTGCTTGTGTCGAACACAGATCACCACTGGACATTATTGCCTACGTTGCTAGCAGGTCTTTCCGTGGCCCGTGCACATCAGCATGCTCCTCTCCCTGGGGACTGAGGAGATCTCAGCAGTGATTCCCCATGAGGATGTTCCTGCATGCCACTGTTACTGCCAATGAGGCTGTGCCACATGTGGAAATGGAGCAAAGACTCAGTGGACCAGGGATTCAAAGTAATCAGGCGTTTAATGGATACTCTTTAGGCGTATGAGAGGGGAAACCAATGAGGTGGGGATAGTGTGCTGGGATCAGAAAGAAGGACACCCTATTTACTCACCTTCTCTCTGTTGCTGTGGGATCATGGGAGGCGGCTGTGGGAACGCTTGGCTAATCTGGCCATAAGCAGCAGGATAAGCAGCTACAGCGGAGAGAAAAAAGGGGGACAGATTTCAGTGCTGGGAAGCAAGGAGCTTTCACTCCAAACCATCATGCCAAGCTAGAGGTGGGCTTTCCCCCTGCATTTTGGCTCTGTGAAGGGCCACCTCATGTAGCCTGAGATGTGGCAGAAGCACCACGGTCATGCTCCAGGAGGTGCCACATGGCCCTGAGCACCCACCCTCCCTTCAGCTTCGTCAGCAGTAACACTGGGGACAGCCACGTGGTGTAAATGGGGGTGTCTGCTGAGGTGTCTCCCAGCAGAATTGTGTAACCACCGCAGATGGTACTACAAACACATTCATTCACGAGCTCAGCACGTTGATGCCCGTGCTGACAGCCACGTGAAGAGCACATGTATACATTTCCCTATGTAATCTCCCTTGCACCCTGCTTAATTCACATGCTCATAAAAACTGTTCACATGTGTGTTTCCTCCCTTACTCTAACCTTCGTATGCCCACACACTGTGTAGGCACAGTTGTACATACACTCTCGGATATACATTTTCTTTCACGTCCATAGAGACTTCCTCTCTCTCACACAAACACAGTGGAAACAGTGTGCAGCAATTAAACAATTTTCCCCACCTCAGCTCCCCTACCAAGCAGACAAGGGGAGCCATTCAGTACCACAGATGGTAGATGATGTGCCTTGCTGCTAAAAATACAGAGTACGGGTCGCCTGTGAGCCCAGAGAGAGGGGGATAGGGGCCATGTGTGTGCAGAGGGGTTAATTAACAGCTCAAAGGGTTGAGCTGCTTCCCATCTATCAAACCTCACAAGCAATAAATGACAATAACTAAAACACCGGCAAATGAAGCCCTACATGGAGAATTAAATTAAGTTTCCAGATACAGCGCTGACATGAGATAATAGCCATTCCTCAGCGGGAGCCCATGATTGCTCCAGTTACCACAGGAAATAATGACTTTGGGGTGGCAGCTTCCTCGCAACGTTGGCCGTGGACACCTCGCGAGGGGAGGCTGAACACGGCAGGGTCGTGGTCTGAACCAGGTCACTTTGGCTGGTGTCAGTCCATCAACTGCAAAGGAGGTGTTCAGCATACAGGGCAGCGTGAGTGGAGGCTGACCCATTGGGAGGCACGGAGAAAGCTGCTGGGAAGCCAGGAGTATGTCTGGGTAGCTCCTAAGCAAGCCTCAAACTAACTAGCTGGGGTATGGCCAGCGTAGGCATACCCTAAAATACAGGTGGGTGCAGACGTGCCATACCCTGCCAGGCACAGCAGCGGTGGCTCTGCAGGGTCTGGTTGCCCATCTCCCCTCCTCGCTGCAGTACTCAGCAGACCTGCTATAGGAAATGGCCTCCAAATCTGTGGGCTGGTTTTGCACTTGTGCACTGTGCTAAGCAGGCTGGACCTGGTCCTGCCAATGAACCTGCACCGAGGTACAGGTCAGTGAGAGCCTTTCCCCCGGGAAAAGGAGGAGGTTGTCTCCTTACGGAAAGAAGACCCTGGGCTTTACGTTTGTTTTCACAAGAAGTGCAGTCTGTGGCCCCCAGCTTGCCCCTGTAACAGCCAACATCTCCCTTCCCCCAGCCCCTTCAGGCATGTTCAGAGATTAAAGTTAGAGAAGAGAAAGGTTTATTGGGAGAAAGTGTTAATACTAACGACCTGCGTACTGCTGCACTCCAGCGTAGGCTTGCTGCAAGGGGTCTGCTGCAGTGGGGCTCTGTGCTGTGGAGACACAAGAGAGAGAAGGAATTAGGGGGTTAAAACATGACAGGCACTCTCCCTTTCTCTGCCCTCATCAATATGTTCTGTGAGACAGACACACCCGGGGGCTGAAGGTCCCAGAAGAGGAGCAGCTTGCGCCAGGACTGACGCTGTGCTCGGTGCTGTGCAAACTCAGATCTTGGTGACAGGTACTGTCACATGAAACTTTCCATCAGAGCAGAAAGCAACAGGGGCATAGCAGGAGGAAGGCGAAAAGAACAAAGCAGTGGCTCCTGCCATCCCGACATCCCTTGGAAGGACTGTGTTGCTGTCAGGCAGCCCCGTGTGAGGGAGGAGATGCTGCTTGGAGGGGAGGGGGACACCGCTTGTCTGCTCTAGGGAGGATGCTGTGGATCTCTGCATAAGGCATGCAGTCCCTTGCTGGCTTCAAAGTGCATTTTCTCTCTTTACAAGTGTGCAGTCCTCCCCCCTAAAACTGTTTATTTTTGTGAAACTTTGAAGTCTAGCTCAAATACAACCAAAGCTAGTTAAGATTTTTTTTCTTTTTCCCCTTTGGTTGATAGGTAGAGAAAAAGAGAGAGAGAGAGAGAGAAACGTGTTGGATAAGCTCTTTCTTTATCTGCAGCAATAAAATATTTAAAGCAAAGCTTGGCTGAACCTCCAGTCCAAATGTCACCTTGGCCCTAATATTTCACTTCTTGTTATGAGTTTAATTTGTATTTATTGGTGCTGCACAGTTCTACATCTATACAGTCCCTCTGGCTTCTTACTTGTACAATGATCCCTTAGGGAGCTGCCACTTTCCCCTCCATCCCACCTTCTTCTTTCCCACAAGCACAGAGTTGTGGCTGGAGGCAAGGGCTTGGAGGATGCAAAGATGTGGGCCTCTTGGAAGGAAATCTGGTGCCATACTGACCTGTCCAAGGAGAGACACTGACTGTATGCTGAAGTGTGGGGCAGGTTGGCAAACCTGAGTGTTACAGACCCAAGGAACGTGGACAAAGTCTTTTCTTACAGATGTAAATACCATCTTGAACCTTAACTTCAAAGATCATCATTGATCATGATGGAAGCTTGCAAGGTCTTGCACTTTTCTCCCAAAATACAAGGAGGAATGGTGAGAAGACCAAACTTTGAGGGGAAAAGTCCAATTAGCTGGCGAAGGCTTGGAAGCTTCTGTTCATTATAGGCATTACTGGATCACAAGGACTTTGAGGCTGGGATAGTCATAGGAAGAAATAAGTGGGATCTCAGTCTTAAGTTGGAATTGGTTTGGTTGATTTTCTAGCTGACTTTTGGCAGGTCCCTCAATACAATGGATGTGAAATGGGGAAGCACTGCCCTACTGTAAGGATTTTCACCCCTTGGAAAGGGGTGTGAGGAGAATACATTAAAACCTGTGGGAGATCAGTGGAAGGCATAGTAGAGATGCAAAGCCATATTTTTAAAGAGTAGATGATCCAGAAAACTGGAGGAAATGCTTGGAAAATATAAAAACTATTTCCACTTCTTCCTGCCTTCCTGAAGAAGGAAGCAACTAGAGTCTATACTTTTTAACCTCTGCTCAAAACTGTTTTCCTCTAAAAACAGAATGTCGAGCATATTGTTCCAGAAGAAAACTGAACAGCTATGAAAGGTTGAATGATACACCAGTTCCCGCACCCCTTTGGGAGAATGGATCATAATAACTTGGACCCCCCCAAAATGACCAAGTCCTGCCAGGTAGATATATCCTGAGGTAGGTGAGGGGATATGTGGTAAAGGGAGCAATTCCTTATAAGACAGCTATGGTTTTGCAGTCTGCAGTAAAGGAGATGATCTACTGTGTCTGCCCCAAAGGCAGCTGCCCTCCTTGGTTGCACTCATCTGTTTATAGAGCTAGAGGAAGAAACAGTCTCTGCTGCTTAGGAGATACACTTACAGCATTGCTTTCCTCTCCAGCTGAGGCTGGACTCAAGCATGTTCATTCTCTCTCTGACATGTTGACAATTACCAATGACTGCCTCTTCGTTGATACAGGAGAAGTCACTGAGCAGTACCTGTCTGACTGTGGTCCTTTCATTTATTCCTTGCCTTAGCTGGCCACACGTGGGCACTGCCCACTCTCCCAGCTACAGCTGTGTCTATGTCCTGAACAGGACCACCTGGCCTACTGCAGAGCAGCTCTCCTTACCCTATCTGTGGACATCTTGCCTGCCTTTGGAACCATAGTCTGTCCATTGTAACTAAGACATTCTGCTTAGGAAATACACACTGAAAATCATGGTTCACCTTTAAGATTCATATTAAAACCAGACAAATGCTTTATTTAAAGGGTTTGGGGCGACAGGCCTTTAAATGCAGACTTTTTCCCTCCCACATAAAGCTTTTAGAGTTTATTATTTTCCCGAGTCTTAATGACTTGTCAGCAAGGGTAGTACCTAAATAGGTGTTTCTTTCTCAGGAGGCTGCCTTGGGCCCCAGCTCATGAAGGGGATTTCCTTCTGGCTCACAGCACATGCAAGCCAGTGGGAAGATTCTCCCCTGGTTTCAGTCAGCTTTGTTCCAAGCTGGGAATCACTTACTTGTAGGTAAAGAAGATGCAAGGTGGCTGGTCTGATACACAGGACCCTAACACTGACCCAACCATCCCTGGACACTCTTGAAAAGGAGCAAGTAGAAAGCATCCCATGGCTGTAGGACTAGACAGCATGGGGAGTCAGCAACCCCTGGCTTGGGACTCTGTTTTACTTGTAGTCTCATACCCTACCTTGGCTGTTTGGGAAAAGCAGTTGTGGTGAGTCACCACCTGCAGGAATTTAACTTGGCACCTCTTAAAAACAAAAGTGATGACCTTTGCTCACTGAAGAACTCATCTTCCTCAGCTCGAAGAGTGTGTTTACTCAGCAAATGAAGATGTGACTTCAGTACAGTGGATGTGTCCATGCTGGCCAACAGGGCCTATGAAGATGCAGGGACACAGACTCCAGGGCTGGCTGGGTACCCCGGCATGAAGCCAGGGTTGCTTGGGCAGCCATGAGCATATCTTCATGCTGCTGCTCACTCTGCCAGATGAATTACACCTAGTGAAGGGCATAACTGCATGTGCTCCCAGCTGTAGTGTGGATGAACCCAACGGCTGGTATCGATCCAGAAATCTCAAGACACAGATAAGACATTTGAGGAAGTTGTGGCCGTGCTTTCTTCAGCAAAGTGACAGCCCTTCTACATACTAATGACCCATGAGAAGTTTGGTAAGGGCTCAGATGTACAAGGGGCTCACGATCCAGAGCCAATCTGCCCCAGGGGTTATGTGTGACTGTAGGCTGGAGCACACCACGTGCTAAAATTCAAAGTGATGGGGAGACATGAATCATATATGTGTCTCAGCACAAGGATACCATGAGGTTGCTTTATTCCTCCATAATATACACATAACTTAATAAGGTGTGCGCCTCTTGTGGCCTTCACACAGATCATGCTGCACTAAGTTAGAAGAGTTACCCTGTCTCAGCCACCGTTTCTACCCATCCAGATGGCCACTCTTCTCTTTTACTGCAAATATTAGTTGAGCACAGAAATGCGGGGCTGGGAAGAGACTTCAGCTCCTCTGCATGCTGTCTGTGCCAGAGTGTAAGCCCCCTGTGGCCCAGAAGCTAAATAATTGAGTAAGGGCTGGTAAGAGCTACAGGGATATAGGAGACACTAGATAAGGGACATGAATATCATAAAGCACGTTAAAGCAGCTTTTGGACCAGAACTATGACGTCTCTAAGATTTAACATCCTGAAAAGACCTTGGATGAGCTGGTGACTGTCTGTGCAAATGTGCCCATAGGTAACATTTGAAATAGCTTTCCTTGTGGTCAGACTCATGGAAATCTTACATCCCACATACAGACATTTAAGAGTTTAAACATGATGTCATGTACACACTGAGGATCAGCTGGTGAAGTGAAAGAAGCAGAGAGGCTCCTGAGAGGTCGGAGGACAGCTACGAATCATGTCAGCCCTGCTGAAGTCTGTGTAGCCTTGCTGCTTTACAGAAGCTGAGGATCTGGCCTTGCCAGGGCAAAATAAAGGTGTACTGTGAAAACAGATGCTAATAGTAACTCCATTTGGCAGCTCAGGGCAAAACCCTTATCCCTGGACATAGCAACTGTATTAGTTTGATCATTTCCGTATCTCCACGGGAAAAATCCTGCTCAGGTACAATTGTCTCTTTGTGAGACGATCCTGGACAAGATGCCACAAGGTGACCATGGCAGATAACCTTCCATAAACCTGGAGACATAAAACAAGCCAATGACCTACTATATGGCCATAAATATAAATTTAACGAAGGCAGCACTTATTCATTAGGGAGAAGTCAAGAAATGACTCCCAAGTCCTTCAAAGAAAGTAGATCTGTTAATGTCACTTTCCAAATCCTCTGCCTGATGCCAAAACTCAAGGATGATTTCCCAAGTCAGCATGAAATACCAGTGCTTTAAAATTAACACCAGGAAGCCTTCTTGCTACTGATGTATCTCCAGATTGAAATCCAGCTTTTTAAAGGGGCATTCAGCTAATGTTAGTCCTATCATTTAGCTTTTGTCAGAGAATGAAAGGATGGAGGTGGCAGAATGAAGCACATTGTTAAAAATAAATAAAATTGGTTTAAGTGATGTTCTTTAAAGAATCCTGCCTGAGATGCCAGTAACCTGGCTACAATATCTGGCCAAGATGAGCTGTTATATGGGTGCTCCAGGTGGACATGGTTGTAGAGGAGAGAGGACTGGAGTCTGCTGTGATGGTCAGGGGTGTAAATCAGGAGGAGCTGCACTGACATCAGTCGGGGTGGTGAGGAAAAAGGATGACGGTTACTGCCTGAGCTGTAAAAGGGGGCCCTCAGTGGGGTATGGGACAGTGTCCTTGTCCCAGCTTGGGGTAAGAGAAAGCCAAGGAAATCTGCTGTCTGAAATCAGAGGAGCCCGGTGCTCCTGAGAGACAAAAGCAGGTTCTGGCATGTTTTGGACCCCTAAGACATCCTGGGATTTAACTTTGGTTGGAAGGACTCAGCAAACCTTAGACCTATATGATATCCTCTTCACCCCCTGCTTCTTATTGCCTACACATTTCCCGACAGACATGCTTTATTCCATGTATTTCACTCTATTTTGCAGTGCTGTTCCCTGCACAGGACTACAAAAACATGCCATCACCCAAATCCACAGCTTTGTGCTCTGCCCCATCTATTCATTCCTCTCGCTGTCCTGGAGGTATTTTACACCTCTCCCAGGAGCTGCAGCTTGGCCACTGTCACCTCTGGGAGGCTGGATGGGGGAGGAGGACGATCAAAGAGAGGCAGCTCTGTTCAGTCAGTGTGGGCAAAATAAAATAATGATAGAAAAAAAAAAATCTATGTGAAGGCCAGGATTGAAAAAAAAAATAAATAAATAACTGAGTGGGAGGGCTCTATTCACCTTCTCCTTAAATCCAATTTAAATCACTCTCTACAGCCCTAATCTATATCCATAATTATATCATTTCGTACAACAAGCTTGCAAGAGGTCTTAAGAAATTTATGTAGATTAAAATTCATGGGTGCCATAGTACAGATTCCATATTATTAAGATTGATTAGGACAGCTGATGCTGTGATTAAAGAAGCCAGCGTTTACTGTTGTAATTAATTAGGTATTCAGACACAACAATAACTGCAATAACAGAAAGAATGTGCTGATCCAGCAGAAAACAGAGACTGATCCTGTGTTTTATAGTCTCATTTCACCATTTAGGGGCTGGACACCACTCTGTCAAAGACATGTTGTCCCACTGTCTCTTCCTCTACACATCAAAGGGGCCAAGAAATCCCGGGCATTTGTGCCCTCTGCTCTATCCTGTTACTTGGAAAAACCCTTTTGGTAGCATTTCCAGGCTTTGTAGATGTTTGTTTGGGACAACATATGGGCCTACTATACAATTCATATAGTTCACCCCTGGAAATTAGGATTATCTTTATTATTTTCTTAATAGTTCCAACTCCAGGCCCCATCCCTAATCAAGCCCCTGCTGAGATGTGTGCTGTGCAAAAACATGATAGGAGTTATGTCTGGCAATGAAGAGCTTCCAGTGGACAAAGCAAAAAAGACACAGAAGACTCGGAAAAGCAGAAAGGTGGAGGTGGCTGGCCAAGGTGACAAATTAATTCAACAGCAGAGTCAGGACCAGGCTTCCCTCCCTTTGCCTAAGGCCATAAACACATAAGTCAGGGTCAGCTTTTAAAAGCTATTAAGGCACTTAACTTCGTATTTTTGGGGAGCTTAGTTTAAATCACCTTTAAAAATAAAACTCAAGGTCTTAACTCGCTTAGGTGCCTCTGAAAACATCAGCACAGAGCCTGATTTGTATTTACACCCTCTTCCAGATGAGAGGAGAGAGCACTTTGGATCTGGAAAGGCTCCCACAACTGCCTTAAACAACCTCATTCATTATGGCTGCAGCACAACTGTTGGAAGTACATGGCATCATTAAAGTAGCTTAGACTACAATTGAAGATGGCAACTTGTTATTATATTTTTAATGAGTGCATTCCTTCACTTATTTATTTTACCAGTAAAGCGTGGTTTATGGCACGTGGCAGATTGTTACAAATGGGACAAATAAATGTTTCCTAGTGATAATGATGTTTCAGGTGCTCACTGTTGCAGTTTTAGAACTGCTGTTACAAAATATGAACGGGAAAGCTCTCACCCAGAGATTTAGGGTGGACAAACACAACACAGTCAAAGATTTCCTGTAGCAAGTAGCTTAGCTTGGGGGCCACTGAGCCAGGTACATTTTTAGGGCTAAATGCTGTGGGGTTTGGTTTTCATCCTGGACCTTCCACAGGTGCAGGCAGGTCACTTTTTCTGTTCTCCTGATTTACCTCCTCTCTAAACTCTTTTTGTCTGACATCTTTCAGGACTGAAATGTCAGGTGTGGGGTAAGTCAGTCCCTTTCCCTGCCTGCACAAATGAAGCCCTGATCTTGCCCAACATCATACTTACAAATACTTAAAGGGAGGGTGCCGGGAGGATGGCACCAGTCTTTTTTCAGTGGTGCCCAGTGATAGGACAAGAGGCAGTGAGCACAAACCTGACCATAGGAAGTTCCAACTAAACATGAGGAGGAACTTCTTTCCTTTGAGAGTGGCAGAGCACTGGAACAGGCCATAGAGAGGTGGTGGAGTCCCCGTCTCTGGAGACATTCAAAACCCATCTGGACGCCATCCTGTGCAACCTGGTCTAGGTGACCCTGCTCTGGCAGGGGGGTTGGACTAGATGATCTCCAGAGGTCCCTTCCAACCCCTGTGATTCTGTGATCACTGGATGGTGTCCGTTGTGATCAGGGCTGATCCTGGGACCTACTGGCCTGGAGCAGCAGCCTGCCCATCAGCAGAGCTGCTAGCTAATTGACAAGCTAATAGATAAGGCTGTCATATTAGCATGCCAGCAACTCCTCCCCTACAAAATTAGCTTGGGTAATCATAATAATTACAGGTGGAGTTTGAATCCTGTCTCTGCTGGCAATGGGTGAAATTGGTTACTGCCTGACAGCTTTTTGTTGAGCCAAGGAAAATGAATTGATGGTCTTGGTTCAGTTCCTAAGACATGAGTTTCTACAGCGCAGGAATTCACCCATGGGGGAGACCTTTACTGCCAATCTCAACGGTGTCTTGGAAACATGTGAGCATAAAGGCTTGGCTGCCCATTTGTACCAACAGCTAGTCCTTACCGGAGAGGGCCCCCAAATAGGGTATGAAGGGGAGCTTGCTGTCTTGCTTGCCCAGACATACCCACAGTGTAACCAAAGGGGAGTGGGGGGACCTCTGCTGTGTCGGCTGAGAGGAGAGTTAGAGCTAGTCCTGGCTATGGTGGGCAGTCAGAACCAGTAAATGTGGCAACATATTTATAATGTATTATGAGCAACTGAGGGAACTTCACTTTTTTATTCATCAGTAACCTAAGTCCAGGCCAAATGCACTGAAGAACTCGACATCCCAGCAAACATATCCCATCTGAGGCTCCACAAAACTGCCATATCACTGGATCCATTCCTGGCTCTGATCAAGCTGGACATCCCTTGGCCCAGGAGGGATAAGTTTGTTTGGGAGCTGTTGGGCACTATGGCATGTATTTCCACTTCTTCCTGGGCACATCACTAGGCAGAAGACCACAGAGCAGTCCTCAATCTTTTGTGGTGGCTCTGCTCTGTGCCACCTTCCAGTTCCCTAATTTCACCGATCATTTGACAGCCAATCCCTTCTCTCTCTTGTTCGCTGCCCTTTTCTCTCCCCATTTTCTCACCTCTCCCTTCCCTTCTCTTCCCAAGAAGGCTTTATTTCTGGAGTGAGCATTTTATCCAGTCCTTCACAATGCAATCCAGTAGGGCAGAGCCTGTTACTGGAGAGCAGAGTGCTGATGGTGTGAGACACAGCAGAAACTGGTGCAGATGGTCTCCACTGTTATTGTACATCACACACTGTTACTAAAGAGGCACTGGGCTCTGGGTGGCTAAAAAGCTTTGGCAGAAGAGCGCAATCCCTGTTACTATGGCTAAAGTGGAAATGGCAAACACTCTTGCGCTGCTGCAAAGTGACTCACAAGATCATGGCACAACAGATTATGCTCTTTGTCCCCACTATATGTTGTGACACATCGCCATGTTCAATAGCTCTGCAAGCCATTGAATGGGATTTTTCACACTAAAGGGAAGGCATTAATATACAAAGGGGCTCAGACTAGTGGAAGGGGAAATATTTACTCCTTTGTGATTCTGTCCATGTCAAAAAGTGCACTGTGAGGCATTATGTACTGGCTGAGCTTGGAGAAGGTGAGAGCAAGGCTGCAAGGAATGGTTTTCTAGTGCTAATGCATGGATACATAGCCTGGCCAGAGCCACAAAAAAAGTCAATTCCTGCAGGCACTGGGGCTGTGATCAGAGACCTGGTGAGTAGGGACATTCGACCTACTCTTGCTTTTGCCCCAAAGCCATGGATGGTTCAGTAGCCTGACTGAAATGATACCATGTACGTCTCTGCTCCAGACAAAGGGAATAAAAAAAAGAGCACAGGGGAACATAGGAAAAAAAAAGAGTGAAACTACAGAGTAAATACAATTACATGATATGGACCTGTTTTTATAGTGCAAAGACTGTGGAGTTCTTGGGTCCTTTAGATGCAGCATCAAAAAAATTATAGCTAGACACAAAGGTGGATGTGTAGACAAACTGCACAATTAATGGGATTTATTTGGGTCTGAATGACGTGGATGTCATGCCTCTACAGATTTTGATTGTCCTATTTTGCTATTTTCAGGCAACAAAGAACATTCTGCTACAGGATATAATGGTGTGAACCCGTATTTGAGTTTTTTGTGGAGTATGAAAGAGTATCTGAGAGCAAAATTCAGGCTTTAAACAATATATTGCAAGTCATAATCATAGCAAGACTGTGGTTATGTACATAATACTGCAGCACTCTTGGCCACTTTCAGAATGAGAAATATACCATAAAAGAAAGTTGTTTGGAAGGTGCTGACTTTGGATGGGGATTAGCATGTTCTTTTCTTCTCTATAGTGTTAGTGCAATTGCATGCTCAGCTTTAATATTTTATTTCTACGCTTGCATTTAGAAAAAGAGACATGCAGAACCACAGGTCAGTGTCAGTAACAAATGCTACCGAGGAAAGTGAAAAATCTCATAATCAACAATGATGGAATAAGCTGCCCAGTGACGAAAATTTCTTTCTAACCTCAAGCAATTAGTGGCTGGCTTATATCATAAAGCATGAAGGTTTGTGTCCTTTGTACATTTTTATCCAGTCTAATATGACCGTGGATGTTCTCATTACCCTTATAAATGTCTCTTTTTTTTTTTTTTTTTTTTTTTTTTTTTTTTTTATGCTGTTATGCACCAGGCCTTGATAAAGCCTGTTGCAAGGAGTAAAGTTTTGGAGAGTGCATAAATGCTCATGAAAAGGAAAAGAATAAAATGGAACAAATACATGACGTGCCCTACACCCAAACTGCTACAAAGGACCTTGTTTTCAAGGTTTCCGTGCTAGTGGGGATAGGCAGAAATAAAATGAGAGGTGAGGGTTTGGCCTGCCACTGTTCTCTTTACACCTCTGCTATAACTTAAGATGTCCCTAAGTTATCGGGAAGTTGAGCACCAAGAAAGACCAATGTGTTGCTGAAGACACATTGAGATAAATCCAAACTTCATGCAAAGCAGACTATTTGGATGTTAGTTTTATCAGCAGAAAGGAGCTTCTCTGCCTGCAGTGAAGTGGAGGAGGGATGACTGTCACCTTTCAGTGTGTCAGGCTGTTGGTGTTTGTGTAGGGACTTGCTGTGAATTGCTGGCTGAGCAAGTATCTCCAGTACTTAGAGAGAATCAAATTAAGGCCATTGACTTATACAATCATGGATGAAATACCTAACTGAAGCCTTTCTTTAATTACGGGGGTATTTGGAGATAGTAACAAAAGCTCAAGTCATTAAGATTCATCTAGAAACATCATCTTTTCTCTGATCTCTGCAGTAGCGGCTCATGGAAGATTAGCTAAAAGGAGCTAGATAAACCAGAAAAAAGATAGACATAGAAACGGATGAATAAACAGAGAGATGATAGACTGGCAAACAGGTAGATATACAGATAGATGGGTAGTTGAACAGATGGCTATATTTATATAACCTTAAAGACAGGGTGTTTTCTTGCTGCTGTGGCTGAACTCACTGAGCACACTAAGGGCTCCCTCTAATCTTCTGATGCCTCTGTAAGCCTCCAAGAGCTCTCCATCCCTCTAAGCTGCTACAAACATGTATATTCATGCCTAACTTTTAGCACAGTAAGCCCCTTGATTTCAATTCTGATTAAAGTTGAACTCACGGCTAAATGTTTACAAGGTGGGGAAGTGGGAAATGAAAATTATTTTTTCAATACTCTTGACATTTCTGGTCTTTCCTTTGCTACATTCACAGGGTTTTTTTCAGTGACATTGTCTGAGCAGTAACTAGGTAGGACTCTTGTATTTCCACATTATGTGATATTTTTCCTTGTGTCTCATAAAGCCCGCTGTGATGTTGAATCTTCTGAGTGTTCAGAACTGACTGAGATTGAAAGAATTTTCTTAGGGCTTTTGTGGGCTTTTTGGCTGGGGCATCTGACTCACTGTTTGATTTCCTAACAGACTAGATCAATCTATGAGTGCCCCAGGGTAAAATATTCTTTTGCCAGCTGGTGGCTAGGATCAATTAGTAACATTTACTTAAATTTTTATTGTCATGATTGTTATTAGTAGTATGAGTACAGCAATGGTAAGGAATGTCTTCCTAGCAGAAGTACAGCTTGGAGGAGAGGGCTATCTCAAATCCCGAGGATGTTGAAAAGACATAGGTGCACATTAAGGACTTGTAAACTCCTGAGCTCTTGGTGAATACAGCCTCAGAGCGTCCATATGTTTGTAAGTACAAGGATAAAGGTAGGTATGTATCTGACTGCTACAGCTTGCAAAATCATGCCTTCAGTACTGGAATCTTTTGAGCTAGTCACAGTCTATGAATCCCAGCAGCAGTTCTCTGGTGGTGTGCCACAAAAGGGTGAA
This sequence comes from Burhinus oedicnemus, assembly GCA_008921705.1. Lineage (NCBI taxonomy): Eukaryota > Metazoa > Chordata > Aves > Charadriiformes > Burhinidae > Burhinus > Burhinus oedicnemus. The sequence continues at coordinate 329,509 of VFFE01008974.1, forward strand.
GCTGGGCCCATTCTGTGGCTATATTAAAGGAGCTTCAGTCTCCAGGCCTGGTAAGACAACAGGATTTCTATGTTTCGGAGACCAGCACCTGCTGCCTGCGCACATGGTCTGAGACATGGATCAGTTTGGGTTAGCAGCCACGTGGACCCTCTGGACTCGTCCTCTGGGAGCCATCTGGCTGCAAGGGAATCCCAACAGGAGATACCAACGGTGGGCGTTAGGAGAAGCAAACAGGCTTAGCACAGCTCCTTCAAGGCTAGCCAGGAGCAAGACCCTTGGGAGTGCTGCTAGGAGATCTACCAGCATGAACTGGTCAGGCCTTAGATCAAATTTTAGCTAAAGCAAAACATGCTGGGTGTCCTGATTGTATTCACCAGACAAGTCGTCCAGTGGATGAACGCTCAATTCTTCAGCATAAAAATTTTCTACCTCCAACATGTCCTTGATGTCTTTCATACAGATTTAATTGTATAACTGTAGGTGGATAAAACCTAACTACACCAATGCTACAGTGAGCCTCGATGGTGTGAGGTATTCTGAGGTGGCTCATGGTAGACAAAGGCTGTGTATATGGAAAATCTCCCTAAGACTGAAGGAGCAGATTGTGGGCACAGCATCGGTCTGGCTTACCTGGGTAAGGGTGGATGCCATTAGCAAACACGGCTTCTGCGGCGGGCTGCCCATTAGCCTGTGGAGGGAGGCCAGTGAAACCATTCACCCCAATTGGAGATGGGATGCTAGGCACAGCTGGTGCAGTTATGCCAGGAGGCGTGCTTCCACCTGCAAGTGGGGAGGACACAAAATCAGAGCTAGTGAGTCCTGGAAGCAATAACTACATGGAGAAAACTACTGACACAACAGCTGTGACCACCACACAGAAGCCTTCTGATAATTCAAGATATGAAAAATCTCCCAAGCCATCATGCAAAGAACAGGACTGCCTGCCATTGCTCCTCTCTTTGGAAAGCACTTAAGAAAGGCTTGCAAAACTTTCTTCAACAGAATGAATTTTGACTTGGTGATCATGGTTTCATTGATAGCATCAAGCAATAGAAGGCTATAGAAATATCACCCTTCCTCCTCAACTTTCTCTCTGGAGTATTACCTATTTAAATTATTAAATAAGCAGATATTTCTTTCCTAGATATCATTTAGCACCAGAAGCAAATTCTCAGTCCCACCTTTCTACAGCAGTTCCTCTCAATTTCTCTTTGGGTGTGTCAGCTTTGTGGGCATATCAATTTCCAGGACTACTCTATCTGCACTCTCTCATGAATATACATTTCCCATACAACTCATTCTGAACTTTCTTAGCACCAGAGAACCTTAGAAGGTTTGGCAAGTTGATTTGTAGCCTAAAGGCAATCAGTGATACTTTTTTTTCAGTGTCACTGTTTGGCCCAAACTTGACTTTGCAGAATTTTAGCAGAGATCTCACATTCAACGGAGGCAAAATTTGGACTAGATTTGTTTCTTTCATGGAATCATACTCCTCCCCTTGTTCCTAGACGCATCCTGTAACGCTGCTGTTTCAGAAGAACATTTAGTCTTTATGTTTTGGGTGGGATCCTACCACCCACTGGTAGAGAACTGTTAAATTTCTGAATGGAGAATTAGATCCCTCTGCTACCTCATTGTCTTCTCCTATGTATGTTTAAAATGACTGGGCAGTCTGTGCTTCTTTCACCATATTCAGGATGAGTTTTCAGTAAGTATGAAATCATATTTTTCTCTTGTCAGCTGTGAGTGGGAAGTTAAACTATCTTATTTTCAGCAATATCGTTCTGTATCAGGATATACTACCAATTGAAAGCACCGTTTTTGCAGTAACCTCTTTTTTAAACCAATTGCAGAAATTTTCTTCACCATAGCAGCATTCCGTGATGGTTTAGTCCAATAACACAGTTTAATGACTGCTTAAATCTGTGTCAGTGCTTTAAGAAAGCCAATACAAAGGCATGAAATGTTTTAATATGTTCTGATTTGAGTAGACCAAAAAACAGGCAATATTTCAGCTCTTTTCTTACACCCTGAGCAGAGAAGCTGCTGCTTTCCTTTTGCTTATTTAAACAGTGTTGGCCTTTAAGAATGTCCTCCGGGGAGGTACAGGGAGCCAGCGGTGGCAACTGAAGTCCAAAGGCAATGCTCTTAGCATATGCCATCAGCTTGCAAATCACAAAGGCTAGTTAAGATTTCAGTTGCTTTTCTGGATCTCTCCTTTATTTGCATAGACAATGTAAGTAATTTTTTCTAAAATTGCAGCAAGGGATTTGTGCTTGCTATTTTGTGCATGTCTAAGGAGTTCAGGCATATTCATTGCAATTCTTTAATTTTCTTCTTATAAAGACCCCTCCCTGGAGAGGTCAGATCTGTAGCTGGAGTAAAACTGGCATAATGCCACTGCAGAGAACAAATGGCAGTGATGCATGCCAGTTGTGGGTTTCGTCCCTGGTTTGAGATGTCATGCTGCAGCTACACCAGTTTGAGATTTACAATATGGAGGGAGGCAGAAGAAAAGGAAGGAATCCTAAACGAAATTTAACTTTTAACCCTCCTGTGCAGTTAACAGAGTGGCAGACCCACTCCAGACCCACTTTTCACCCTGATTATACAAACGATAAGAGAAACGCAAAACCTGAACCAAACTTTCAGAGACGTCAATTTAATTTCCCTGCAATTATGGACTGTCATGTGATATAAACCTGACTCTTGATGAGGAACCATCAAAATGCCAGCAGACAACATAAAGTTTTTGTGATCTGAATTACCTACTGGGACTGCCTACTGCTCTCCATTGACTGCAGGCAAGCCAGGTGACTATTTTAAACTATATGTCTAACTTCTGTACTGTTCAAGCTAGGTGAGATGGATCCTATCTCTAGTCTGTTAGATTTGCCTGCATCCAAAACTCTTTAAGTTCCCAGATTCCATGGGAACTCGTGAGCCTGAATGAACTCCTGGCCATGTCCCAAGGAACCCACACCCCTAGAGGTGGGATGCACAGAAAACCAGCTGGATTAGGAGGCCTGAAGATACCAGCACACAGACACTGTACTCAGCCAATACCTCCAAAGCCTCTAGGACTTCTGGGTTACCAGTGTCCTTTTTCTAGCACAATTTTTCTTTTGCTTAGGAAAGATCAAAACACTTCTTTTTTTTTTTTTTTTTCAATGTTCCAAACACTTTTTCTAATGTCTGTTTTTCAGAGAACTTTGAAATGTTTCATTTTCATTCCAAGTCAGAACAAAGATATACTTCAATGACTGGAAATCCTGCTATGAAGCAGAATGATCGTTTTCCATTTGGCTTTCTGAATGCTAACAAAAGCCAGCAGGAGAATTCATGTTAGGCTTCAGATATCTCCTGGCTACTCAGAAATCACTGCTAGTGTTGTAGGCTTGCTTGCTCAGACGTTATGCGAAACATTTTCTCTGCTTCTTATCTCAAGCTTTGTGAGTGTTGTAGTAATACAAGGAATCATTTCAAAGTCTAAACATTTCACCCAAGGAATAATTGTCAATGGACATTTCCACAACCCATTACAGAGGTTTTTCATGAAGGAAGCTACCCATTCAAGGTAAATCTGCAATAAAGCCAAAGTGCATAGGCTCCATGATTGAAAATATGTCATAAGGAGAGTGCAAAATCTGCCACCATGAAAGAGATCAAGGGATTATCTAAACCAGCATCTTATTTTCAGTAATGACCAGTCATGGATGCTCTGGAAAGCATGTGAAAAACATGAGCCTTCCTGTCCTCTATTCTGACAATAAGAGTTTCACAGTCCCCAAAAGGCACCGGGCACACCAGAAGAGGAGGAGAGCTTACAGCAAAGAAGGGCTGGGATATTTTTCATGTGCTGGATATCATAGCAGGCACAGAATTTGGTTGTTGCACTGGTATTTACACACCTATGTCACAGAACTCGTTCATTCTCAAGACTTATTTATATGCAAAAGAGCTTGTGCTCTTTTGTGGTGAGGCCATCACAAACCACCGCCTGGATTCAGCTTTCCAGGCCCTGAGAGCATTTGAATTCCAGGCAGTCTTTGTTTGACTCTCTCTGCTCCCACCAACACAAAACAAATCTAGCTAATGCAAATATGATAATCTTTCCAGCAGCGGGCTTAAAGGGTGCACATGTAATTAAGATGCTTTTCTATTTGGATTTGCAGTAGCTCCATCGACTTGTTGTTTATACATTTATCATTGTGTAAACATATATTTCGAAATGTGTGGTATAAGATTTTTGAGTCAAGCGCTTTTCCTTGGCTCTCCATAAGTTCGCGTGGAATGAGATCTGTCTTTCTTTCTCTCCATTTTTTTCTCCCTCATATTCTAATGCGAGCAAAGGGACAGCTACATATCTGATCAGTAGCTGCTGACATTGTTCCCAGCTACAGATTGCGAAGAGATGCTAAGCTGTGTGTGAACGGGAAGGTTTTCTTTGGCAGACAGGTTAGCAGAACTCAGTCCATTAGGAATGGCCTCCAAGCCTGTGCTGCTGCAGTGCCTTATCTCCCTGCCATCCAGTGTTACTCAGCTATGAGGCATCTTTCCTGGCTGCTTTGTCAGACAGCCCTTTCCTGCCCCAGGGCTGGTGCAGACCTGGTGTTTGGCAATGAAGCTACCCTTTTTCTCTCTTACAGCTCTGCTTTGCAGGAGTCCCAGATCCTGCTCGGCCCAGCGCTGCCTGCACCACAGCTGGCTCAGGCATAGCTCACTCCTCCCATGTCTCACCCCAAATCTTTGTCAAGCTGGTCCCCTCCAGTCTAGCTTGATACTTCAAGGTTCACACAAGGGCACTGGTATGCCAATTCTTTCTGAAGGTAGTCCCATCCCCTTTCATCCCAACCTGGACCTTAGAAACGGTCCTCTGAAGGTGTGCATTTGAGTGCTCTGCTTCCCCACCAGACTCAGTGGTACATTGCAAAGCTGTCGAAATTCTCATTTCTTTCCTGTCGTGATTTGGCCCCACTTTCCCAGCTGCCATACTTCCCCACTGTTAGGTCACGTGCCACTCCATGATTACCAGCCCTGACCAGCCGTCCCTTGACTTGTTCCTGCCCAAATGATTTCCTTGTGCTTCAAGCCCCAGGAAAGCCAGCACTGTTTCCACCTCAACTTAATTCTCTGCCCACTGAATCATACTGTCGCTCCTAGCATGGCCTTCGTGTGACACCTCACAGCCTGGCCAGATCCTGGCAGCCCTTCACTGACTACCTGTCCCTGCTCCAGCAGCCACAAACCCTCTCACCCAACACTTGTATTCCAGGTAGCACCAGATGTCCTCCCTGAGTAACTCCTGTCCTGTTTCACAGTAGGGGAAAGGCTTATGTGTCCCAAAGACATAGCTCATCTTGTTAATGACATTGCATCTCACCATAAGCCTTATTTTGTTTGTCTTTGGACCAGCCTGGCTGTGACAGCACCAGCACTGACCCCTTGGACATCTATATGTACCACCAATAAACCAGTGTATGTCACTGGGGGATGTTTTGTGCCATTTAGAGGGTGCTCAGAGCTATCCCTTGTGTAAGGGATAAGGCCGAGAGGGAAGGGTCACGGCTGAAAGCCCTTTCCAGTGTCTTCCCTGCCAGCACCCTTCCTCCTTCCCAACAAGACCATTGCATCCCAGCTCTGGTAGGTCTCAACTATCTTCCTCTCCTCACCCACCAGTGAGTGTCACATGCCATGGGGCACAGCTAGCCCAACAGCCTAGTGCTGGTGAGCCCTTTGACTTTGCCCTTACAACTATTTCACGGTACAGAAGCTGAGCCTCAGCTGGCCCCAGCCCTGGCAGAGGTGGCAACAGCCTTTCTCTGCCCCTTTTCCCCTCTCCCAGATCACAAAAAGATCTAATTGACTCCACTCCTCACTTCTGGTGGCCTTCACCAGCACGACCAACATTTTCAGAAACACCCACTGGGGTTCAGCCTGTCAACTAACATGTCCTGCCAGGTCTCTTCTGGGATGTGGCCAGATTTTCCTGCCCTCCTCCCTCTCCACCCTCGCAGCCCCTTACCTGAGGTTGGTGTCATGGGGGCGGCCGCCAGGCCGTTCATGTTCAGAGCCGCCATCTGTTGCATCTGGGCTGCAGCAAAGGCTGCCATGGGGTTCAGGTAGCCACCCTGCGCCACCGACGCCATGATCGCTGCTTGCTGCTGCATCAGCTGGAACAAAGAAAGCAGGGAAAAAATATCACGCAGTCACTGGCAGGGCAGCCCGCGGCACCAGCACTAGGATGGGGACCTGGTGAGGGTGTGAGTTGTCCTTCTGTTTGGAGATGTCAGCTCACCATGCCTGTGGTACTCCCCAACCTTGGCCTTCCTTCTCACTATAGGGGCTGGAGGCAAAGTGCATCTTGAGGTCTTTATGGTCCCCACCCCCACGATCATTTCCCCAGTGTGGTGGTCTCCCATGAGTTGGACTCAATCCTCTGACTACCTGGCCCTTTCCTGATGTGAAAGGCAGAGAAAAGACTTTATAAGTTCCTGAGCAGAGAGGTTTCATGGCTTACATTGCTTATAAAAAAGCTCTGGGAAAGCACTGGTGGCTGCTGATAGGAGATCAAGGTATGTGGAGCAGTGGGGAGGGGGGATCCCCTCTCCAGAGCAGCAAGCTTAACTAGTTCTCTGGGGATAACTTGATTTGTTTTAACCTGTCAGTGACAAAAATCAGTTTTTCTTACACTGCTGGGAGGCCTCCAGTGGGTGCTGAGCAAAACCATGACCAAACACTCTAACCAGATTACAACACCTATTTCTAATACAAACGAGCAGAGACTCCCGGAAGAGCTACACAAGAGAAGGGACCTCCCCTACTTTAGCAAGATTAATACTGCGTAGTGGGAAAACCCCTTCCCTGTGGTTTTGATCTTGGATGACTTCCTTAATTTTATTTTTTTTCCAGAAAGTGATCAAAATGCTGCTTCTTTTAGGGCACCTACAAAAGGCAGAAATGAGGAATATGGGCTATATTTTCAGGCATTTGGAGGTAAAAATTTTGGAGCAGAAGAGTGGTGAATGGTGTGTGGATGCATGCTGGAAATTAAAACCAGACCTTGCTATCATCAGACTTTTCTATTATTATTTTATATTCTGAACCTAGCACACAGTGGTTGCAGTTCATGTGTACAGTATGGCTGCAGTGGGCTTGTAAAACGTTCCTGGTGTGAAGGAAAAGGCAGCTTGGATCAAGTTGCCTCTTGTCTCCTTCCCTGGAGCTGTACAAAGAGCCAGAAGAGGTATGTCTGCAGTCGTATCCAACCCCCACTAGAGACCAGTGTTGGATACTTAGAGAAAGTGTGGGGGAAAGAGGATGAGCTGAGAGCGAAACCTCACTACGTTCATTCCCTAGCCTCCAGTAATGCATGACTTGATGATAATAGTGGAGACGGAAACTGTTTTTCTGCAGTCATTTTAGAAGTGACTCATGTCTTTGCTTTCTCCAGAATTAGAGTATCTCGGTTTTTCTGCTCTCTGTGATTTCACTCTCTCTCCCATCAGGAAATCACCCTCTGATGCTGTTGTTTAAGTACACGGGACACAGATCTCAAAAGTCGTGGCAAGGAGCAGACTGTTCCCTACTCTTTGGTTTAATATTGAAATATCAGCTAAATTAGCTGTTCATACACACACACACTAAAACAAATCCTTGAAATCTCTGTGCTCATTCAAATGCTGAAACTTCCCTTGTCACCATCTGTAAAGAGACCAAAGCATGCTCTGCCACCGACCTGCTCTATAACCATGCACAAGTTGTGTAAACTTGCCTTGGTTTCTCCAGTGATAAAATGGGACAGAGGATACCTGCCTCCCCATGTAGGAGTGCCTTCAGATCTACAGATGAAAAATGCTGTACTAGAATTGAATACTATTATTTTTTGTAGCCTAACGCAGATTGGTGGCAAGGTGGTGGCTTTCCCTTTGATTGTTAATTACCCTTTTTTATTATACCCTACATAAGAGACTTTCACATTTTAATTAGTGATATCCTGTTCTTCGTAATTACTGAGAGAGTGATTAGACAATCTTTTCTATTATAGAACAATGCTGATTCCCCTTTAAGGAGTACATTTGTTTCTAGGCATCATTTGAGTTTATTCTCCAGAGGAGGCACTGAGCAGGTGATTTTAGTGAGTATGCCAATGAAGTGAACGAGGAAAGGGAATCCATCCATCTTTAACACTGGATTGACTCCAGTGCTGAGTGTGCTGACCCATATCTCATTTTCGGTGCCGAGTATTTTCACCTGGGGACAGCTGAGTATATAACTGGCCAGTTGGAGAATTAATGGCCAAGATCTGTGCCTATAGGATCTGTCTAGCTCTGTTGATCAAAGTAGTATGTCTCTGAGATGGACGCAGTTGCAAGGGCTGGGGACAGTCCCAGTCTTGCCTCCGCTGACTTTTCTCTGTGTTTCTCCAAAGCTGACCAGAGCTGCATGAACAAACCCAGCTTAAAACACGGAGTGACACATGGCTGGTCATGCGTGTGCCATGGTCAGTCTGGCTGTCAGATAACAGCCTGGTGTTTGTACCAGAGACCTTCTAGGGCTGGCAGGGGACTATGTTTTTGGCATTTCCCTTTGTCAGATTCAGTAACCTAAATACAGATGGGGTTTTCCTCTGAGCTGGTCGCCTATTAGGGTTGATGTGATAACAGGCAGAGGAGCCTAGACCAAGATTCATCCCTCCTTTCTGTACCTAAATGCCTCTGAGCAGATGAATTGCACCTTTGTTTCTCCCTATTGACTGTAAGTGGAGCGCCAGCTGATCAGTTCAGCTGCACGTACCAACACAGTCAGATGAAATCATTCCCACTCCTTACTTAGCCCTTGGCAGATATTTTTGGACCTTGGTACCCAACCATTTAAAAGAAAAGTGTTAATCCTTTTTTCATTTGCGTCTCACCTGTCCTGCAAAAGAAACAGGGCTCTATCCAAAAGATGCCGTGTTGCCAATGGTAGTACAAATGATTGTACTACTCCGAAGACAATCTCCATTTTGCACTCAACAGAGCTAGGCAATCACTTGTGACATTATTTTTGGCTTTTGCAACTTTTTTTCCTGCTTATGGATGTCTCTAAGCTGTTCAGAGCTAACTCCATAATGACAGGTGCTCCTCCTGGTTTGCAAACCAGGTAACCTGAGTGTGCAGCTTCCTGTGTACTCAGAGGACTTATAAATTTGCACTGGAAGATGCATGTTTGTAGAACATACATTGGCTACATGCATGCTCCTTTTTGTAGTGTAATGTCATTCATGCACTTCTGTCACAGACCTTCAGAAAGCAGACTGTATTTTCTCTCTCCTTATGAGAAGAACAAGATGATCCTAATCTGCTGATTAGTGCTGAAGGTGCAGCATCTGCGTCCTAAAGCCTGGTGGGTTTCAGTGAAACAGTTGCTTAAAACTGGTCATACTCCCACAGAGTTTGGAGAATTAGGAGCTTGAGGAACAAAGAGGCTAAATTTAGCTTAGGGTTAAAAAGCTAATGCAGTAAAAATAAGGCCTTAACCTGTGATTTGGGAAACTAGGTTCAGTTGCTTCTGCTCCAACAGGATTCCTGCAGGGAGCATCCACCCCATTTCTGTTAGCTCAGTGCTCTGGGGATACTCAAGATGCCCTGGAGACCTGGAAGCCCCCCTGGCATGGTGAAATGAGCTGGAGCCCTGTACCTCATGACCCAGAGGACATGCACCTCACTGCAGCCTTCACAGCCAGCCCGTGGGGTAAACCAGGGTCTCCTGCAGAGCCAGAAGGAGTATAGGATCCCATACCTGAACACAGCTGTGTACCCCAGCTAACTGGCTTTGCTTCCCTGGCTAGAGAGAGGACCTCAACCATGTCTCACCCCATGTGGACATCACACCTGCCACCCTTCTGCTGTCATGTTCCCCATTCATGCCCTTCTGTCTCTGGTCAGAGGTGTTCAGAGGAAAATGTTAAAGGTGAAGGGGAGGGGGGTCCTTCCCAGCTGCTGATGGCCGCAGCCTGGCCAAATGCTGTGGCATTGCGGGGGTGGGAGGACGGAAACTCGGTCACCTTGAAAGAAGCTGATGGTATAGACCTACCTCCTTCCCCCCAGGGTGGCTCCAGGGAAATTTACAAAAGAAGGGCAAGTCCTGTAAGGGTCACCAGCCTCCCTTATAAAACCTCTGGAGCATTCCTAAGTGAGCTCAGATAAAAGTCACCCCACTCCTTCCCCAGCTCCCCCTGAAGACAAATGTCCCATCCACTCTCCTTTTACTTTGAAAGAAGCCCAGTGTATGGTCCCAGTTAATAAAGCTGTAGAAAGTGAGGCAGTGACCCCACCAGAGGCAAATCAATAGCAGCAGGGCCCCTGGGTATTGTGTACTTTAAAATATGCCATTTGAAATGCAGATTTTCCCTGCCCGGGTTGGGGCCACGGAGCGCTAATCAGAAAGGCAGCAGCCTTATTATCTCAGACTGATCCAAGGGGATGGAGAGGAGCTTTTCCCTTCCTCAGCTGAAAGGACGTATTTCCTTTTGCTTCTCTTACTTCCTTGACATGATCTTTGCCTCAGCATTTAGAGCTTTTTCTCATCCAATTTTATAGATTTGTTCCCTCTTTCCTCCAACCCGGTCTTTATTATTACTCAAATATTTATCTTCTGAGGAGACCAGGAGATACGACCAAATTGGTTCATGCCCATGGGCAGCACCTCAAGAGCTATGAGCCTGCAGTCCTCATCCCAGGGCTTAAGAACCAATGGGGCAGTGGGAGAGGCACTGGTAAGGCCATCCAAAGTATGGGGAGGGATGGTAGTGATGGCTGGTCAACAGAGAGAGATGGGAGGATTCTTCTCACACACCTTTTTGTTTCCTCAAGTATAGACAGCTCTGTCATCAATGGATGGATAGGCACCTCCACAGGCTTATCCATCCTATCCTAGCATGGGAGATTAAGATAAAAAACAGCAAAGGATGCAATTTAGCAGCACAGCTGTGTCAAAGCAAGAGTTTGCCGATGCACATCTCCCTCTCCATGTGTCCTGGTTTGAGGTAAAACAGGACCAATTTTGCTCAGTAACTTTACTTTTTAGCTAGGCCTCTTCCCAATACTGAAATTAGCAGCATGTTGTGCAGAAACTGTTCACTCCCAGAGTGATAAGACCCATGTTTATAGCTGATGCCAAGGAATGGTATGCAGAGAGGCTCTTGCTTATCCTTATTGCTATAACAACCAAGGTCAGCCAACTTTGTTATGTACTAAGTTGGAGGGCCAGAAGCAGAAGAGCATAGAGGGGTCACACCTGCAGGGAGGAGTGGACAGGACAGGTGACCCAAAACTGACCAACAGGGTATTCCATCCCCTCTGCCTCATGCTCAGTATAAAAGCTGAGGGATCAAAGGGTCAGTGCTCTTTCTTCAATGGCCGGCATCTGAGGAGGACTCTGTTCATCTGCCTTTCATCCAGATCCGTTCATTCCTGAATCCATATCTGGAATCCAGTTCCCCTCTGTCACTGAGTGCAGTCTGGGACTTCCCCAGTGCCTGCTGGTGATGTGATCATCATCCTGGGAGCTTGATACAGTTTTGTATATATTTCATTAGTTTCTTTTTATTTTATTATTAATATTTTCATTAAAGTAGTTTAGTGCCTTCTAAACTCCTAATTCTCTTTCTCTCCCTCCTCTCCTTGAAGACAGAGGTGGGGGAAAGCATCTGTCATTTGCCTCGGTGGTCAGCCTGGCCCAAACCATGACATATTTATTGGTGCCCAACGTGGGGCCCGAGCAGGGCTCGACGAGGGCTCTGATGGATTGCCTGAATAGTTTGAATTCCAGCTTGCGCAGAGATTGAAACAGACAGCTCACATCATGTCATACTTAAATGAAATGTTATATCGTGCCTTTAGAGAGCTTTGTTTGAAGTTAGTTGATGCAAGTCTGCTTAACGTGCCGAATGTGTTGCATGGTTTATTTGCTCTCTGTGTTTGTGTGCGGTGGTTTAAACGTGCTATGTTGGTGCGGTTTGGAATTCAGAGGTATGCTACGATTACTTTGATAACCTGCATATCTTGGGCATCACGTGATGGATTCTATTACTAATTACACTACCAGTTTTACCTGGGGAAGGTTTATTTCACCCTTTAATGCTTATGCCAAAGTGACACCATCAGAGTAAGGGGATGGAAACCTTTTGGGCTGTTTCGAAAAGGAATGTTACTTTCTTAAAATCATGATTTTGTTGTCAGTTTTCCTGAATGTGTTTCAGGGCTGTTTTTTTATGAAATATCAAGTGCGGGAGTAGCTGTTGTGTAACACACGCTGTTGCCACTCAAACCCCAGAAGCCACTCCTCAGCCTGTATCAGTAGAAACCAGGCTACCCCGGCCCCTACCGGCACCAGCTCCCCCCACCCCATGTCTTGCTGCTACATTTGCACCAGGGCAGATGCACACCCGATGCTGCTGAGCACCATCTCAGGAGCACCACCAGCAGGGCGTTAACGACACAGCACAAAAACACAGTGCTTGCTCCTGGTTTTTCTTCCCAAAAGTGGTTCCCTGCGTGGTCACTGTCAGTCTAGTGGCGTGGGGTGAGGACAAGTGGCCAGAGGTGGGGTTGGGAATAGGGTGGCCACCTCTGGCATCAGGTGACTGTTAGACAGCAGGGTCATGCAACTGCACTCAACAGAAGGAAATATTATCCTTTTCTTACTGGAGGAGCGGGTGCACGGAGAGATGAAGTGGCTTACTCAAGGCCAAAACCTCCTGCTAGCAATAGGACAAGGATGCTGCAGGCTGCCTTCCCCAGCCCCCTCCCAAAGAAATACATGTGAAACTGAAGAAGGGGAAGAGGAGAGAGAAGGATTATTTCTGATGCGGCCTTTTGGAAATAGCATGTCGTTACCCTTGGAGAAAGCTTACTCTAAACGATCTGATGACCTTCTCATTTTTTTCAGTGTTATTTTCTATCCTTGTCTTTGAACCACATGATGTTTTGTTTGACTTTTCATATTCTTCATTCAGTAATAATAATAAAAGTAATAACAGCATCCCACGCTTCCCACCTCTAACGATCTATACAAACACTTAGCTAATTAATCCTCATAGTATCCCTGTGATAGAAAGAGGTAAAAAAAGTGATCAATCAAGCAGTAAGAGGGCTCATGTTTGGTAAAATCACAGAATTGACAAATTCGCATCTGTTTTACCTAACTGGCCATTGGGAAATAAACCCAAAAATACCTCCCAAGCCTTCAAACAAACAGAAGATACTCTGTAAAAAAAATCAGAATGATCCTTCAGATGTTTTTTAATGTCTTCTTGGAAACAGAAATTTCTGCTTTGAAAGTAAAATTTAAATTTAATTAAGATTTTTAAAAAAACTAAATAAATGTACAACATCTGGATTCATGTCTTAGTGTCTTTCCAAGACCTGATACACAATAGTTTGGATTTCTAACTTTCTGAGAACTGTGGAAAAAACCCAAAACCTAAAAAAAAAAATAAAATAGATAGAGCCCAAATCTAAGTGCTCATTATTTCTTAATTATCGGGGAACTGATTATCAGAAATATGGTATTAGCCTTGCTACAAAATATTATGGCTTCAAAATAGCTTCCTTTTCTGGAACAGATCAGAGAAAGCGATTTGCATAACAGGTAGTATTTACCAAATATACTGGCCCATTTTGGTCATTTAAATATAATAACTATTATATGCAGAAGATAGTCTATATTCAGTAAATTTTCCCTGATTTCATAAAGCTAGCTGAATTTTTTTAAGTATCTTTCCAAAAGAATTTCACAGTATGAATTGAATAAATATTAGAAGAACCGATTTTTCCCTTCAGCACTACCTCAGATCATTTAGCAGAAACAGCCTTTCATCTCCACAGGAGCTGGGACAGGGTGGCAGAGGGGGACGCCTGAGCTTTTATGGTCAGCGTGGTAGTCACTGCTGCCCTAACTTCCCAAGGTCACCACTTACGACGATGACTGAGCGCTACGCAGTGCTGGGTGTTCCCATATTTGTTGCAGTTTTTGTCTGCAGTTCAGGAGCTGCAGCCACTTGTACTGTTTCAGAGTGAAGGGAGCTGGGATTTACTGACGGGAAAGGACTTGCTCCAGGCCGGAGAGCAAGTGTTATCATTGCCTATGTTGCCCCTGACCCCATCTGTCTGTTTTTACTCACTAACTGTATGCCTGTCCCCTGCTGCAGGATGCAATCAGTCCCGTGGCTGGAATTTGGCCAGGAGATCGTGGCTAACACTCCCATCCCATTTTTTATGCAAACTTGATTTATGACTTCGATCTTATTTTAAATAATTTAAAAATTAAATAATTTATACAGTATCTGTCACTTTCCAAGGCTCCTTCCTTTGTTCTTGCTTTGCTCTTCTGCATTTTCCCATCTTCCCAACCATTTTTGGTCTGTGCACGTTTCCTTTTCTGCACGGTGGGGCAGCAGTGACATGAGACAGCCACTAGCTCTTTGCCACTTCCTTCACAGAAAGGAAACCTGCAGGAACTTTTGCCATCGTTGCTTATTTGGACCAGGACTATACAACCAGCACTCATAGTCCCGTTTGATTTTTACTGCTCATGATTTTGGACTTGGCCACCCCATCTCTTACCAGGGACTGAGAAGGCATGCTGTGCTGCTCTGAGCTGGAGCGTGCGCCTGCAGGTTCGTTTTCAGCTGGCGGCAAATCAAAGGTGGTGCCACCTAGCATCAGTCTCCTTCTCTCCAGGCTGAGTTCAGATCTATACCTCCAGCTGGCCTTAACTGAGACTGCAGAAACAACTATCAATACCCAGCTGATGTAGATCCACAGTAACCTGATAACAAAAAGGGCTGGTGCCCTGTACATGCGTGAACTAAAATAAATAATTGCCCCATAAAAGGGGAAGTTAAATGACTATGGGAAGATATTGCTGAAAAGAAAAAAAACTACAACAATCCAAAAAGCCTGAAACAAATTAGTATAGGGGCACTGGGAGCTTTAGGGAGCTTGACTTGCCTTGAGCTGCATACAAAAGAGGTGAGGTGGGTCTGACGTGACTTTGTGTCACTGAAACAGCACACAGAGTTAGTGCCAAGCTTTGTCTGGTCTGCTTGCAGGTAGCACATGAGGAGGGGAGGCAAAAACCACGCACAGAGGAGAACCCCCTTTGCTTCCTGGGGTTTTTTTACCTCTGTATCTGAGGCCAGATGGCTGCTGAACCCAAGGACTAGCTGCTTAGCCGTGGGAGGCTGTCGCTGTTACCAAGGTTAAAGTTGGTTAAGCTGAGGTTGAGTGGCTTGGCAGCGAGCAGCAGCAGGGAGTGAACTGTGACAGGGCCATTTGCTGAGCTGCAAAGGAGGTAACTTAAAGAGGAGCTGGGGCCCAAAGCAGTCCTGGTGGCAACCCTGACAACTATCAGTCAAACGTGGACTGAGACCCTCGCCGCCTCTCCTCAGTGGTGCTGCTGGGTTTGCAAATCCACGGCTGCCCACTAATCTCTCAGACAGATGCATCGTGTGGGTTTCTGCTGCAGTGGCCACCTTGATGCATGGAGACCTTTTTGCAGGAGCTAATGCAGTCCCCGTGATGTGCATGCTGCCTCTCTGGGGGAGATTCAGCAAGAAACCGCTGCCTAGGGTACTTGGCAACCTCCTCCGTGGGGACAGACCATCAGAAACTATTTATTAACCAGCTCTCATGGGATTGCTTGGGAACTCTTATATGGAGACATCGGTCAAGACTGCAGTAGGACAGATGGGAGGACAGGTTACCAGTACAAATCAGAGAGCTTAGTGTCTCATGCTAGTCCTGGCCTTACTACTAAGCACTGAGGCAGTTCTTAAACTTGTGTTACCATCATAGCCCTGCATGAAAAACCATGGAGAGAAAGCACCAGACAGAGACGTGTCCCTGAGGGAGAAGGGAAAATAAATAAGTCTGATCATCAGCTTTATTTGTACAGGGCAAAATGAGACCAGGGGGGCAAACGATTCACCCAAGGTCACACGAGTTGCTGGTGGCAGTGACATCAGCTGTCACTGCTGTCCTGCTCTTGTGTTTTCACTGTTTCACCTTCCCTCCTCTTGACTTGCCTTAGCTCTTCAACTTCAGTTCGGGCTGAATAAAACTGCTCCCCCTTTCCCTCTCCCCCTATCTATCTCTCCATCTCCTGCTGGCATTTGCGAGGTGCCAATCACCCTGATATCTAAAAGCCAGCACTCCAAGGTGGATTAATCGGGACCGAGGGAACGTCTCGGAGCCTCGGCGCTCCATTCCTTCGCTTTTGTGTGAGACTGTGAGATGAAGCAGATAGGAAGAGACACAGATAGGGAGGCTGATTGAGAGACAGCATCTGAGCACACTCTGGGTGTACAGGCGCCACATGGAAATGTGATCCCATTGTTTAGACAGCTCTGAAGTCCCCAGGGTAATTGGTGTCACCAGCTTGTCATATCCAATGGGTCAAGATCTAAAACTTATTCTTTCCCCTTATTAGCATATTTACCAGAAAAAAAAAAGAGGATGGGTCCAATTCTGCTTTCACAGAAATCAATAGGGAAAATATTCATTAGTTTCAAGTGGAGCAGGAGCAGAACCAGGAACTGTTTTCACTCTTTCTTCAGAGATAAATCCTCACTCAAGCACCTCACAATGTCCTGTATTATCTGGTGAGAAATAGATGGAGGGAACTTTTGTGGTGCAAAGGTGCAGACCACACCCCTACATTTGTATCACTATAAACCTGAGACAACTCTATTATCATGGCAATTAGAAGAATTACCCTAGATTAAAAGTGATGTAAGAAGAGTTTTCGGTCCAGAGCATCAGGACAGTAGTGTCTTTACCACCTCCCCAGCTGCCTGATCAATGCCTGTAGCATCACTCTGGAACCACTTCTCCTGCCTGACAGCCTCTGCAGATGTTTGTCCCCAGCTGCCCATGGGTTACCTCCTGTTAATTCCTCTGATACATGGGTTACAGATGCTGCATCCCCCTGCCAGGCTGCTGGCCACTGGCCTGGGCTCAGCTGTGATTTACTGTCTCTTTTCCCCTTCCTGCAGTCTTCCCCAGCTGGGAAGACAGTTAAACATGGCCAGGCTGGGGAGGGGACAGCTCTTCTGTTGTGTGAAGAGGGGAGCAGGGGACAAAGGAAGAGGCAAAGATCTTCTTTGATTTGGAATAAAAATGAACAGGGAAAAATTGAAGGAAAAATGGAATTTATCTCATAGGAAGGTAATAAAAAAAGTTCAGAATAGCCCCAGGGGGTACATACTGACTTTACATGGCACATGCAAAGGGCAAGCTGGGTTGTACCAAGTGTCCAGTGAGGCACATGACACTCAGTGGAGGACAGAAATTTCTAGGCCCTAAAGTTAAAAAAAATTCTTGAGGATGTGGTGGGAAGTACATGGTGCCAGCGTATGTGAAGAAAATAGGCAGGGAAGAAAGCAGAGCCTTGTGGTCAGTGTGTTGGAGGGAGTACGGGTACACTGGAATGTGATTCCTGAGATGGCCCTGTATTACCTAAGGCAAGTCATTTGATCTCTCTCATTCAGAAGATGTTACTCTGGAAAATGGCATTAGTGGTATTTCCCTCCTGCATAAAAATCCAACACAGAGTACAAGAGGGCCACATTTTACAACCCGATGGATGAAGCACCTAGATGCACTGTCACTTCCAGCAAATGTTCCTGTTTTGTCTGCTCCAGTGAAGGCAGCCAAAGTCACT
This sequence comes from Burhinus oedicnemus, assembly GCA_008921705.1. NCBI lineage: Eukaryota > Metazoa > Chordata > Aves > Charadriiformes > Burhinidae > Burhinus > Burhinus oedicnemus. Next base: position 347,218 of record VFFE01008974.1, read on the forward strand.
GGCAGCGTTGTGTCTGCCTGCTGCAGGGATCACCTCTACCTTCCTCTGAAATATCTGGCAGAGACCGAGTTACCTGAACCTGATCTTGTCTTGCAGGTCCTTGTTAACTGTAACATAAGGAAAGGCAGCTATGCCAGAAGCATCCATTTCAGGGCTTCGTCAGGAGCCCAGCTCCCTGCACAGTCACATTTTCTCAGAGGCCCAGGGTCCAAGTTAGGTATGTAAGTAGGATAACTGAAGTTAGACAGGGCAACACTGTTTTAAATAGGAGGTTTATTTTCCCAATGTACTTAAATCATACTGTTTTGGGGAGCCAGGATTATATGCTTGCATATGTCTGCTTGTCCACTTTAGTATTATCTAGCATGCTTTCATGAACCTAAAAGCATTTCTGTTAACAGCTGTCGTTTTACCCAGTGACTTCTCCAAAGGCACCCCCAATGCCAAATGGAGCAGAGTCTCTCCCCCATGCAACCCAGTCTGAGTGGTCTCTAGCAGAGGAGGGCCAAAAAGGTATTTGTGCCCTCACAAACCTTTTCTAGCACCAGATGGTGCTGACATGGGACAGAGAACTAGCATGAGCTGAATTCAGGGCCTATTTTATCCAAAACTCAAATGCAAGTTGTGTTTGGATTTGACGGCAATGGTTTAGACCCCATAGGAAGTGTCTTGCATGGGTACACGTATGACCATGATTTGGTTAGTGCTAGAAGCAGGTATTGTACCTCTGAAGATGTCCTCTCCTATCCCAGGTGGCATGGCTCAGTTTGCTCTCATTGTTTACTTGGTTTAACGGAGAACTCACTGGTTCCTCGTCTGCTCAGTTGTTCTGCTTACCTGTGCTTTGTGCCATTCTAGGTGTTACCCCTGTTCCTGTGAACATGCATAGAGCCAGTGTCTATACTTACTGCCTGTGCATAGGCGCCATACGCTCCAAACTGGATGGCCATGGGGTTGAACATGCCCATTTGTCCTGCCATTTGCTGCATGCGTCTCATTGTACGCTCCTTATCTGTATCTGCAAACTTCACCACCAGGCTTGAAGAGGCTCCCTGCAGGACAGGAGACAAAAGGAGACACACAACTGAATTAGCTAGGTACTGGCTCATGCAATCCATACAACTAACACAGATTTGGCAGCTTGGGATCCAGCTGATGTTGATTTTTCCCATGCCTTTTCTCAGGCGTTTTTAATTGAACCTTTGGAAAAGGCTGAGAGCATCAGGAAGGAAGGAAAGGACCCTGGAGGATGAACAACTGAGGCCAGAAGCTTAGTTCCTAGTTCCTTCAAAATTCAAACTTCCAGGCTGTCATTAATGTTCTCTCTGCAAAAGTTATTGCCTTATTCTTTCAACATATATAAAACCTTCTGGCCCAGTAGGCTGTCCTCATCAGAGGACAAAGATATGGACTCAGTGCAGCAAAATGTAGAAGCTTTTGCTGGATGAATGTGGTGGGATTCATGAACTGATTTATTTTGATGGAATGAATTAGCTCTGTGCATGTCAGACCCCTTGAGCTGGATCACCCTTTCACGCTGCCATGTCATGCAACCCCCATGTCCATTGAGAAACCCCTGTCCAGCCTTGGAGACAGGATTCGGTATGCTGGGCAGGGTGAACGTCACCTTGCCAAGCAGCATCTCTTCAGCACTGTTAAATTAGGGGAGCAAAAATAGTACCTGATGGACTTGAGTTTCCTCTCCTTGAACACTGAATGTTACAATTTTTTGGGAGAGCTTTACAGTGTTTGGGTTATGTCTGCAGTCAAGACTGGTGTGGAACTGGCTGCAGAAGTCTGTGAAAAATGTAGAGCTTTTGGGAATGAAAGAAATCCCTCTCCTCCCCAAAATGAGATGAAAAGTCAGTAGTTGCAATTCTTAGATTTCTGATAGGAGGCAGAGATGAGAAAAAATAGATCTGCTTAGGAAGGAATGCACTGGTATTTTTTTGGCTGGCTCCAAGGACGTCCTAACTTCATGGGTTGGTTGATGCCCCACAGCGCGGGGAATCCCTGGGGGGAAGAGGGGTGCAGGGGAGGGGGGATCCGGCAGCATCCCCAACAGCAGGCAGATAGTTGCCTCGGGAGCTGGGCTGCCACCGAGCCTGGGGAGATGGACAGGTGAGCTGTCAGGAGACTGATAAAGAGCAGCTGAAATCATCATGGTCCCCTGGTACGCTTCCCTTTTGACACACTGGTATTCGCTGGTGGAAATACAGTCAGTGGGGAAATTGCCAGCTCAGCCTCTGGCCACGGCAGTAGAGGAAGACCAGCTCCGTGCCAGAGGAGCTGGGCTGTTGTGGGGCTCTCATTTTTCTAGCGGAGGTGGGATTGCCTGGGATTACACAGGGGGAGTGTTATTAACTGGCTTACACACACCCCTGTGTAGTTGTAACCAGAAAAAAAAATAGTCTTGGTGAAAGCAGAGTTGCTCTGCTGCAAATTGGGAACAGTGTAGTAAACCACAGCTATGGATGTACATATATATAAGTCCAAGCTATGCATATTCAATAGCCTCTTTGGATCCTCAGTTATGAATAAAGACTTGAGCAATTAACTTGCTAAAAAACCCGATCTAAGGCCACACAATAAGCAATGTTCCCCCGGATTAGCAGCCTGTTCTGAGAGGAAGTGATTTTCATTGGCAAAGAATCTTTCTTTTTGACCTGGTAGTTTCTCTCTAATAAATCTATAAACCACTCGAACAATGTGGTGAAGAGCAAGGGGGTGAAAGAAGTGCGTCAGGAAAACAAAGGGATGGAGAGATGAAGGCTCTATTCAAGGGTGGAGAGCAGTCTTCAGAAGTTATTATGTGAGCAAAACAGAAAGTGGAGGGAGGGCAAGAAAAAAAAAAACCTAGCCAAGATTCCCCTGCATTTCTGCTCAAGGCTGGGTGACTTTTCATTTTTTTAAATCACATGATGTAGTTATTGATCCTTCCCCAAATCACACTCTTAATTGCAGCTCATCGACAAATGAATATTTTAATGCATACATTTCCTGCTAATTATCACCTGGACCAGTCCTTAATTAGATTTCAACACTCATTTAATTAACCCTGATCCAAGAGACTGTTTGGTAACCTGAACCTAATGATTTAAACCTATTTGCAGCTGTATTGGAGGGAGGCACTGGTCCACAGCAGATTGGGCTGTTTGGAGCTGCTGCTGTGGTTTGCAGAGCAGAGGCTGCAGCACGGTGGGCACAATGCAGCAAGGAGAATTTTGAAACTGAATCAGGGGAATGAATATTCGTCTCTACAAATGGGTTTTGAAGATGTGACCTGCTCTAGTTTGCAGGACAGAGAAATGTAAATGAGTTGGTGTCTTCTTCCTTTCTATGTCTATTTCTCCTGGAAGTCTTAGGGCCAGAGAACTACCTCAGGAACCTGCTGATGCCTCACACTGTTGAAAACCAAGCTATTATTGTAGATGTCATCATGAAAACACAGGTAACCTCCACATGAAGTTCTTGCCCCTGGAGTGTTCTTCCCTCCTGATGTGAGTCATAGTGACTGCACAGCAGCCATTTGACCCAGTGAGGTCTAAGACTGCCTCTTATGAGATGTTTTTCTAGGTTGCCTGTCACAGCAGGACTTCAGGCCTCTTTGAACATCACTATTATATACACAGGTCAGAAAGGCCATTGGCAAATAGAAGCAAGTTAGAGCACACTACAAAGCCAGAGGAGGAAAAGGAGGGTTTTTTAAGAGTGCTCCGCAATGTGTGTAAAGAGTTAAAGATATGTAGCCAGTAGAGACGCTGCATTGCTCTTGAATATGAAGATTGACCTTGGGATTGATGCTTTCTGCATGTGGTTCCTCATGTGCAGCCCTTTCACGTGGCCCAAAGGAAATCAGGCAGTAAACTCTATCAGATCACCCAGTGCGGGATTTTTTGCAGAGAAGCCAAACAGCGCTGTTCATCTACAGCAGCACAAGACTGCTTTCTACTCCAGTGACTGCCACTAATCGACTGGATAACACTAGGCATTCCCCAGAAAGGGCCAGATTTTCCATGGGGTAAAAACTGCAGAGCCCTTCATCTGGACTATTTATTGCTTCCGTAAGTAGTTAAACCATGGTGTAAATCAGCCATTGTCTGCTGACAAAGGCAATAGGTCCTGTCTGCTTGGTCATTTATTAGTAATACATAATCTCCCTCTTGCTCTTGACGGCTGTTGGACTGGACCTTACATTTCTCCAGCCCCCAAGAGAGTTACAGTGGGTAAGTCAATAATGTGTGAAATGTACTTTGAGATTCGTGTGTTAATTCTGCATTGTAGCAAGGGAAGGACCTGTTTATTTCTTACCTTGCAGATCCACAGTGAAAAGATACTATCATGAAAGTGAGCATTCCTGCTGGTGCCTGTGCAATAGGCTACTTGGAATTGGCATTTATCTCCTTTCCCATCAAATCAACCTCCTTTTTCAAGTGCTTTGATATCCACTGATGAAAAGAATAATATAAAGGCTAAGTATTATTACGCTTTCCCTATTCTCTCTTGGGCCAGCAAGTCTACTTAATATGACTATCTTGCTTCCCGTCCCCCTCCTGTGTGTGGTAATGAATTGCTCCCCTTAGTCAGCAGAGTCAGACGCTCTCTAGGCTGGCGGGGCGAGGGAAAAGATGGAGGAAAAATCACCCTGCGCCACACTCACTTTGTAATCCCTAATCAGAGTCCTCTGTGGGAAAAACTAATTTCCCAGCCTGTCTTGACGTGTGAAATAAAGTCATTCTTGAAAACAGGAGCTTGACAGGTCGCTTGTGAAATTTCGTATTCAACTAAAAATAAAATATCCATTCATTGATATTTCATTTAAAGGCAAAGGAAAACAAATTTTTCGCCTGGTTGCTGGGACTGTTTCCCATTAGTTATGGCCTTCCAAATGAAGTGCAAACACAAATTAAGCAAAAGCTTTTCAGAAGACCAAATAATACTGCATGGCATCAGGAAGAGCTGCTTTTCCCTAGAACAACATTCCTAGGCAAAGTTTTGTGAAGATGTTTCCTTGCAGAATATATGCCTGAATTTTCTTTTCCTGTCAACTCTATAAGTCTCCTCTGACTCGGTTGGTTACTGAACTCTGCAGATGATAAGACAACCTTCTCTTGAAAAACTGGTGAATTTGGACCTAATTTGCCAAAGCCATTAAATCATGTTGCACTTTAAGCTTAATGAATGTCCCACTGGATGTAAGCATACAGTTAAGTACTTTACTGCAAGGGTGTCTCTCTCATACAGATGGACTTCTATATTTTGGGTAGCTCAAATGGAGCCAGTTAGAAATTCTGGGCCAAAGACATTTTTAAAAAGGTTTGTTATATTAAAGTTCCAGTCACTAATCCTCTGGACTGTAAGAGATCTTAATGGGCAGATCCTATTAAGTACCTTCCAAAATGTCAGCCATGCACACCAGCCAAGATGCTTAAATGGATAGGTGCTGCTGGATACTTCTCATTTGGGCTATCAGACTCCTTCCTAAGTGTCACCACGTGAATGAAGTTGCTTGTGGTGGAAATTTCACCTTATCACTCCCTTTGCAACTGCAAAGTGGAGCTGGGAGGATCCTGATCTTCAGCAAGCCGTTCAGGGTAGCATTTCCACGCAAGGATCCTTGACATTAGGGTCTGAAAGTCAAAGGACGATTTCTTTGCTTTGGGATCTATTGGATCAGGTGATTTGGTATGATACCTCTTAAGTCTGAAAACAAAATCAGTTTGTTGTTTTGGTTTTTTTAATGCCTGTGTAGCTCTACTGAAAATAGGGCTGCCGAATTAGCCAGTGGGTGCTTGATCCTAACCTGGGATTTTAGACAAGCAAGCAAGAAACTACTGTCCAATTAAAACTGTAGAGCAGAAGGAATTTTAGCTAGGTAGAAATGTAATTACCCATGTTGGAAGATGGCCAGAAGACCAGGACTAACATCCCTCCCCTCTTGTGAAATACGTTGTGTTTTTCTGTACTCAGGGCTTCAATTTCATGTCTCATCTGCAAGATGAGTAGGATGGCAGTCACTAGGAGCGATTTCCACTGTACAGTCCTGAGAGCTGGTTTAGACACACTTGAGACGAGAGTGACAGAGACGGAGAGGGGAAAGGAAGCATTCATCCAGGGCTGGAGTGACAGACCCTTTGATAATGCTGCTCCCTCGGTAGAGGAGATTCTTCATGGAATGTCTAAGCAGAGAGAGTTGCTGCAGGTACTTCCCTTCACAGGTCTCCGGAGCTGTAATTTATTTGGAGTGGAAGCTTGATTTAGGTTTTACTTGCCCATACAACACTTAGCAGGTGTCTCTCTGAGCTAAAGTTATTGCTTTCTGCAGGGCAACAGAGTCATTGACTCCTGGTGGCACTGTACCCAATTCTAATTAGAAAGAATTCGCTATATAACCCAGGTATTAGTATGCCCCTCAAATCAAAGCCAGGTATCCAAACAACCTAAACTTCGAAGCAGAGTTCTTCAAGCAGCTCTGCGTTTTTTAGCTCGGTTTATGGATGATAAAAGTCCTCACAGAATCATTCGCCTTCCTTAATGCATTGTGAAGTGGAAAATGTTATACTGGTAGACTGGAAATTCTAACCTGCTATTTAGGAATATGAAAGCAATAAAGAATTCTTTTTTGTCTATTTGAAGAAAAACTTAAAATCCAGAATTCAAAAGGAAATGTTATAGATTTCCCATTCCCAATAAAATTAACATGGTTTGAAAGATAGGGTGTATTTAGTTCTGTATTTACTAAAAATATACTTTCCCTGAAAATATTCTTACAGCAACAAATGCTGACTTGCTGTAATTTTTTTATAAATTATTATTACTATTAAGAAAATATTTGATAGCTGCAGCAGAGTCCCATGAAAGTTAGTTACTGAATGATCTCTCCTTTGGTCTAAATAGGCAAAGATGAAAATAAGAGAAGTGGAATAATTCCAGAGCCATAAAGTGAATTGTCTATTGCTGCAGGAAGGCAGCGTCACAACCAGGTATGGAGCCCCTGATTCTTTGTGACTATGCTCACATGAGCTCCACTCTTCCTTGACAGTTCAGGATGAGGATGTAAACAGCTTAAGATGACTTGGAAAGAAACAGATATTGAGGAAGGGCTAGCAAGCTGGGAAGATACATTTCAACTGTGCATGTGACATAAAAGAACATTTCAGTGGCACTGAGCTGCAAACATGCTGCACATGACTGGGCATCCCAGATCACTGTCATGCTGTATGACTCTAGGCTATCGTGGTGTAAAGCACATTGCTTGACTGGGATAGTAAGAAGTATTTGCATTTTTGCAGCATATTTAAACTAAAGATCTCCCAGCCATATAAAACTGCAGGGTCATTGATTGATAAATAGTTCTGCTTGCAGGGAGGTATCACCCATGCTTTAATATGGTGAAAGGGGTGGTCAACTGAAGTTATGAGATGGTGGAAACTCAGTGAAGCTCTGCGGGTTTTGGTGGAACAAGAAGTTGGCTTATGCTGAAGGATCTGCCCTTACCGCATTCCACTCCACCAAGACTGAAACGTGTCTCCTTGCTGCTGGGTGAGACTTGACAACCGCTATTCCTGTGAGTACCACACAGACCTTTGGGCTGGGAAGTCAAGCATATTTCCCTACCTGATTTCACTTGCCAGGGAATGTCTGAGGCAAAGTAATTGGTGTCTGGTAGGATGCTTTGCATTTGTGAATTTGTGCAGACTTCAGTTGAGGCTCTTATCTGAAAGCTACTGTTTTGATCTAAATACATCTTTGCCCTTTAAAAATTTATTTTGATCTTTGCAAAACCCATTTGGGTAATAACTACTGAATCACTTAATGCCGGCTATGTTTTGGATAGGGATAATAATCTACCAATTACTAAGGTCTTTCTGTTCTCCTTACAAGAACATGTGTTATCAATCTAGACCACACACCTCAGCAGGGCTTGGAAGGAGTGGACTAAAGGGAAACAAGCAGAAGTATCCAGTGATTTAATGTTGATTCAGAGCCCACTTAAATCAAAGGGAAGATCCCAGGGATGTAAATGAAGTTTGGAGCAAAAGAAAGAAGAAGGGGAGAAGGGGGAAGAAAGAAACACCCCCAAAGTGAGCAGAGAGGTAAAGACCTAACACTGACATCTTAATTCCTCTCCGTGGTGGGAAGAGCACTTCCTTATTAGAGGAAGGTGTTGATGCCCAGTGGTGCTCCCTCCAGTAGGCTGGGAACACTCCTGCCAGGCAGGGAGCATTTTATGCCTCCTGGACTGGAGGCTTATCAATGTCTCCGATATCCCAGAAAGGTCAGCACTTGTGAATCATTTTAGCCCCTTCAGGTCCTAATCTCATCCCGACAAGACAAGTGTCGAGTGCAGCAAGCCTTACAGGGGCTGCTGCCAGTGCCAGAATTTGGGCAATGCTTGGCGGTGGCACAGTCCCACTCCTGCTTTCCCCGACCACCTCCACGGCTGTTGATTTGGTTCCCAACTCTCCCTGGACCCGTAAAGAGATGTTATGGTGCCAATTAAATCCTTTTGTCTAGAGTGAGGCCGTATGACTCACAAGCAGTTATCCCTCTTATCCCATTTGGAGGCAATGAATACTGCAGTTCGGAGGGAGTGAGGAAGCCTGAGGAAGATGGCAAGTGAGGCCTGTCATGTCCCATGGGTCTCTGTTGTCCTGCCAAATGCCTGTGTGGCTACAGAGATGTGACTAGAGAAGTAAAGGCCATTGTTGGTGCCAGCATAATTCATACCCCCTTTCAGGGAGCCGGACTGCATGGATTTCTATTCTGGGATCCAGAAACATGTGATTTATTAGTTCATTTATGGAACAAGGGGGAGGCAGGGAACATGGTCCTATGATTTTATTTTTCAATAGAAATAATTAAGGGAAATTATGGTAACACTGGGAAACTGCTGGCCCAAAGGTGGTAGAATCAGCTGTCTTGGTGGCAACAGTAGGGTGGGATGGTGCATGGACCTTAGTCCCCCTCCAGCCAGAACCCCCTGCTCAAAGGAAAGGGAGGCTGAGCTATCAAGAGCCATTGGATTTTCATAGAAGAAATGACTGCAAATTAACATCTAGGTATTACACATCCATTTCTTCTTTCATCCCAAAGGACAACACATGACTTTATAAATGGTGTTTAGGTAGCATATTCAGAAAAATCATTCATTATTGGAAGGAGGGCTAGGCCTGCTGCTCATGAGTTATGAATGGTTTCCTAATGTATTACTATTTTTAAATAAAAGGAATGGGTCTGCTGTGTCTTGCCCTGAGTTAAACAAGCCAGTCTGTGTGTTACACAGACATGGCATGGAGCACATCTTCTTTAAAGAGCAGAAGATCAACAGTGAAGAGGAAAAATTGGGTCTGAGTTGGCCTCTCCATTCTCTTCTATCAGCTTCTCCAACATAAACAGCGTAAAATGAGGCCTCAGCCTTCTACGTTAATTTGAGCAGATAGACTTGTATTGATGATACCCCACTCCGCCCTAGACTTTGTGACTTTGGGCAAGTAACTTTAGGGCAAATTCAGCTGCGAGACATGAAGGGCACTTAGATGCTGGACTCTTATCAACTTTCACGAAGAATTACCTTTGAAACACCCCACTTTATATTTCTGTGTTTGTGTAAAACTAAAGTCTAACGACTTTGCCATTTCCTATTTACCCTGACAGCCTGAGGGGGTCAGTGACTCTCTCTCTACTGACTTTCACAAGATGGCTTTTATTAACTGAGGACTTAGCCCATGCTGGAATCTAAATGAGAGTAAATTTTGTTGGTTAATTGATACTCTGAATCACAGTCATTTAATTGTTGTTTATTTGTATTGCAGGTTTGTCTAAGGTTCTGATTTATGTTACCTGGATATTTTGAAGATATCCTTAGGAAGTGAGGTGGTGGACTGATGGCTTAAAGTCTGGCCTTCTTAATTCTATGTTTTCCAGATTCAGGTAAATATTAAGGTTTAGATGCTCAAGTATCCATTGGTTATTACTTCTCTATTGGGACCAGGAACAAGACTTGCTGTGACTTTGGCTGTGAACTGGCTAAATATACTGATTGTCTATAAGACCAATTAATTCCCAGACATTAAGTTGTTGCTTCTTTTGCTTATAACTTGTGTCTTGTCCCTTAGAGGGACATTCAGATGACCTAATTGCAGCCATTTTGAGTATCTATTCTAAACCATCAATTACTTCAGACAGACAGATGTCTCTCTGAGGGGCTAGTCTCTCTGCATCAACTCTAAGAGAAGTGTAGATGATAAGATTACAGACGACCCCGAAGTTTTATACTTTGACCGACACTTTGATAAATTCAGCCAGGTCAACCCTGGCCTTTAGTTGGTAAGCTGCTGAGTGTGGGAACTTTCCTGTAAGAGGTTTGTGTGGTGCTTAGCACACAGCAATTGCATGTAAAATCAACGATAACCACATTTTCAACAGCAGTAGTCTGAGAGGAAATCTGCCAGAGTTTCTAAGAGGGTGAAGAGCATGTTCCTGTTGAGGTGAGACCTACAAACATGAAGATGCAGCTCCACACACCCGGCTCACAGATTTGGTCGACTTCCTGAAGGCGTGTCTTGCTGGAAGTGGAATATGCTACAAGTTTTGAACCGGAGTCAAACTCCCCCAACTTTGTGGAAATGACAAACCCTCCTTCTGAGCACTAAAGGCTGCCACGAGCCTGAGGGGAGAAGGGGAGTGTGCAGCTGGATGTGTGCACGTATTTGCGAAGAAGGGAGGAGAGGCGAGGAAAGTTTCTCCTATGAAAGAAATGATCCAATTTGAAGCAAGTCCCTCATGGGAAGAGCTGTGACAGAGGCTGCTCTGTTCCTGTTAATTTTCACAGTGCAGCTGTCAGCGGGTCTGTAAATAGTACTCCGTGAAGCCAACACTTCCTATCCACACATCAACCATTCAATTAACAGAAGAACAGAAGAAGGAAATAAAGTGCACCACAGCCTTCTATCACGGCTTTGATGTTTCCCAGCAATTTATGAAAGTGTACACAAATCTAATTACAAGCCCCACTGCTTCCCATTTACATGGAGCTCCTCAAGTTCAGAGCTGTTTATATCAAAATAATTGTTAAAAATACCTCAGCTGATCTACGGCATTGTGGCCCCCCACTCACCGGAGCCGCCACGCTGCTCCTCTCAGGGAGTTTCTGCCGACTCAGCGCTTTGGTGCCAGCATGCACGCATAATAACAGCCGCTTCCCCACCGCTCTGCAAGCGAGGCACCCAGGCTACAACTTCATCATGCCCACAAAGGCCTATTTTCCTTCTTTCCTCCACCTGCTCAGAGCTCCTTCTGCAGACTCTCACTGCTTTCCGTTCCATCTCTAATTCACCTAAATATTCCTCTGCTGTGTTGACAGGGGGTGAGAACAGCTGCTCGGCCACTTTCTGTAATGGGACTGTGTCTGAAGGCAACTTCACAGTGCTTTGCAAAGTCGTAACTGCACCGTAGGAATGCACAACAACAATAATAGCGGTCATAAAAGTGAGCCGGTGTTGGTTTTGTTGATGGGGTGTCTGAGCATCCGAAGGTAGGAAGATGGCAACAAGTGCCCCGTTTGCCATGACTTTGACAGAGGGCCACTGCACATGATGTACTGACAATGACACATGTTTCTTGGGGCAATTTTTGATAACCTCATGCTTAAGTCACTCTCACTTGGTAAATTGAACAGGTGAAAAATTCTGCCAGCTTAATTAATGGCAAAAATATTCTACAGTATGAGAGGGTAGGTAGTACATTGTATAAGGCAAGAAGAGAATCCCTTCATCTGACTATTAATTGTGTTTGGATGGGAATTTTGGTGCCATGGGTGGACTTCTAGAGAACATGGTGGGCGGAGGATGAAAGTCAACCTTCTTCAAGGTGTTGTGCCATTCATATTTTGTTGATTAATTAAAAAAAATTAAATACAATAATTAGAGATCTAATCAGTCTGTCGCCTACCAACACTGAGCGATAACTGCATAACTTGATATAGGTGGTTCCTGAGCAGAGACTTGAAGTTGTTTTTGTCATTTGTGTTGTTAAGAGCTGCACAGAAAAATGTTGAAATGAAAGCCTCCAAGTTCACAAAGTTTTGAGTTGCAGTACTTTTTTTTTTTTTTGAAGTTCAGCTAAGTTGAATCTTTCTCTGAAAGGCAGACATCTGTTCAGTGCTTGTATCCAAGTTTCACATTTTCCTTTCTTTTCACAAAACCAAGGATTCCATCTGAGAAGTAATTTTTGGGGAAGATGTTCAGCCAGGCATAGATAGACTTAGGATGCTATTGCCTGGACACAGAAGAAATGCTGTGGTTTGATCAAGCTGATGCAGACTTCTATAGTAAAACAAAAGAAGACTTGGCTTGTGTGGTGGGGGAAGCCACCTTACAGGGTTCTGGAGGTCTTACTGGTCTTAAGTTTCATTAATTAAAGAAAGATATAGAATGAACATAGTGCTAACAATTAGTGTGTTAGGGAAGTTCACAGTACACCTAACAGATCAGGAGTCAGAGGACTCAGGTGCAGGATGCCTGATTTCTGAATCCCATGTTGCTTTAGTTGGGCAGCAAAAGACCCAGAAGAGGATTCAGCTCCCCTTGCAATGGACATGAAGTTAGGTGTCCACTCCAAGCTGCACGCTCAGTGCAGCTCCTTGTATACTCAGTGGGGAGGCAGACGGCTCTGTGGCTCAGTCAGGTAATCTTAAACTACATGTCTGAGCTATGTGGCAGGAGTCACCATCAGAAAAGAGGCCAAGTCAACAGCTTTAATATCTGACTTGTAGGTGGCTAATATCAGCTGGTATAGGGTCACCCTAGATCTTTGGCTCCATCAAGGTTACTGTCTCAGCGACAAGTGCAGCAGAAGGATTTCAAGGTGGCAAGGACGTATCACTGGTGAGCAAAGGCAATTGTGGACTCTGAAACATCTGCAAGTGTTTTTAGCTTTTGATTTTAAGCAGTATGAGTCCTTTTTCATTCTAAGTTGCACTTCAGGTGAAGAACCACTATTTTGGAACTGGCAGACCATAGGAATCCAACACCTAAAATTATCTAAAAAGCACACTTCTATTTGGGTTTTGGTTTGACAGGTTTCAAAGTCTATTTCTGTAAAATAAAATTCCTCCAGAAGTACCTATTTCTCTCTGTGATTACAGTAGAAACTTAGATGACAAACACTTAGATGACAACCTCAGACATAGTTCCTTAGCTTCTGGTTGTCTCAAATTGGGTGATACGAGTCCCGCCTCAGGTATTCAGTCTAATGACGTTATGGAGGTCTCCATTATAATTAATGAAACGGACAGGCATGCCCAGAAAGTGATTTAGCCCATCCTAGCACAGATATATAAAGGAAAGAATGCACAAATCTCTAGAAATCTCTCTCTCTCTCTTCCCTTTCTGTTGGAATCCTAGAAGATGTTTAAAATAGATTACAAACTTTTAGACTGTTAAAGCTAAATGAAATGAATCACACTCTTCACTTCTCACCTCGATGCAGAAAATGTAGTTAACAGTACTGTTTTACCCCTTCCAGGAATTAATTCATAACAAAAGAAATTCTGAGGTGCCACAGTGGGTGAGATGGTGAAAAAGGTGCAACACTAGTATAGTTTTTAACCCTGTGTATTTTCTGGGTAAGATAAAAGCTGCTGCGATTTAGGTATGAGTGATGAAGTGTGGAGAAGAGTTTATTCCGTGTGGGTGGATGGACAAGGCCGTATCTTAGATGTGTTAGAAGTGTTGTGCAGAACTGCTCTCCAACATTTGGCTGTCGCCTGGATATGAAGACACAGAGAGAAGGAGAAAGCCAAGCTGAAGATGATGTCTAGGTAGGAGCATGACTGACAGGTAGGATGATAAATTTGTCCATAGTGATTGAGAATGGAGGCGGAGGAGAGAGGAGACAGGGTTTGGGAGGAAAAGTTCAAGAGCTCTGTTTTATACATATTGAGCTTGATCTGACAGCTAGACATCCACTAGGAGATGCTGGAAAGACAGGCCAAGATTTTAGTTTGAACAGGAGTCAGTCCTGCAGTAGAGAAGTTAGATCTGCAAGCTGTTAGTATAGAAATTGTAGCTGAATTTGTGTTGGTGGATAAGGCTGCTAGGGACAAAGCTTGGATGAGGAAGGGATGAGAATCAAGGGAATTGACCTGCTTATGTCCTCATAAGGATTGGAAAGAGGCACACGAGAGGACAGAGTTAAAAAAAAAGTTGAAGGTGCAGGGCATATAATTGTTATAAATACATTATAAATACACATTATTGTACATAAAAATTATGATTTCTCATAAAGGAGGACATGCAGGTCAAGTAAAACACAATCATAAAGCCAATGAGTTGTTAGGAAATACAATTTAAAAAGACCCAAAAAAACTCTCTTGGCAGGTAGATACAGAAGGAAATTTTGGCCTGCTCCAAAAGTAAGGGATTTTGGGAAAGTTATTTCTCAAAGCAATTGATTGTGTGAAAATTGGAAAGTTGTAGACCTTAGGAGACACAAGTACCTTGCATAGAGAAGTGGTCTTGTGATGGATGGTGGTCAGGCACCTGTCCAAGGAAAGGTTAATAAAAAAAGGAAAAAAAAAGAAAAAGGAAAAAAACTTCCATAAAAGAAAGTTGCCTTTTGAAACTATTAGGCAACATATGTTGTGTGAACAGGAAGTCACAGTAGAGCAATAATCCTGACAGCTGTGGAGAAACAGGAGCCTGCTGCAGGAACGAACGGCTCGAGACCTGACAAGAATGATGATGGATGCCCCGTTGGTAGTACAGGAGGACAAGGCAAGAGACGTTTAAATTGGCTGAACCACAGGAACAACTTTGAGTTGGCATCGCAGCCCGACAAATGAGGCCAGTCCTAATGGTGAAAGAAATGGGACGGTGGGGGGGGGGGGCTGAAGGAAGATGGCAGCAATGCACCCCTCCTTTCTAATGACGAGGGCTACATCGCCATCTCACCACGAGGTGGCTGCATTTCTCTGTGAACATCCAAGCCCTGAAAGAAGCTGCACACCCTGAAGCACCATGAAAATGACGATGGGAACAGAGATCGTTTGCAGGATTTGGCCCATCGCATTCAAAGCACCTTAAGCATTCTGAGGCCCTGTGGGAAAAACAGTGTGTGTTCCATGTCTTGATCAGGTGGAAGTCACTCGACAGGTCCTCAGTAGTCTGTTGAGCCATGGTAAGTGCCTGTGTGTCTGCTCATAGCTCATGAGAGACACAAGGCAACGCCATATAGCTTAGCTTATAATGAAGAGGGTGAAATTCATCATTTTCTACTTGCTTTTCCTGTGAACTAAGAGTAGGTACGTGGACTGCTGCTGAGGTGCAGCCAATTCATGGAAACTTGTCAGGCCGTGGGAACTCAGTTGTGAATCTGGGATGCGCATCTAGTGAGGTCTAAACTGTGATGCTTTTTCAGCTGCTGTTTCGAGAACATTTCTAGAACAGGTATTTGAGTCAAATAAGTCAACAGGAAAAATGGGAAAGATGAGGATATTTTGAGTATAGTAGATCTAGATAAAATCTTCAACTCTTCTTGTTTTTTGTCTGTTTTCTCCCATCGTCCTCTCACCTCTGTCACCTGAGTTTGCAAGATTTTTGGGACAGGAACTGACTTTTTATTGCACCTTTTTGTGGTACCAAACCCTGTGGAACTAGAATTCCTGATGTCAGTTTACACACATTATCACTTTGCATCAAAGTTTGAAAGAAAGTCATTAAAAGTACCTCTTTGACCTGTCTCAGGAAAGATACCCATAATATTTCACTATGGGATGTCAGCATCAAGCCAAGCATCTGGTTTTGTTAGAAGGAATCTTTTAAGAAAAGACTCCTAAAAGTACTGTAATATTTAAAAAAAATTGAGATCCCCCCCATCTGTAAGGACATTTTTTTCAATAGTGCCACTGGTAAACATTTACTATTTTTACTCTGATTTGTGTAAGATGGGGTTCCAAAAAATGAGATCTTGATGATTTGCTACTTTTAGAAACCTTTTTCCCTGTAAAGAATTTTCCATTTTCGTCCCTGCAAAGACCTAGAGACAATCTGCCAGGCCCACTTTAAACTTATTTGGATAAATTCATGAATTTACATTAGAGTGTCTTACTGAAAGGAAGATTTTACACTCTTAAATATCTTTTATTGAGATTTCCTGTATCCTTTCCCAGTTGTCGGCATACTTCTTAGCCTTTCATGATTTACACTGTAAATAATGTACTGTTGTAATGAATCAAAACATGTTGGACCAGATTGTCTTTCCTTGCTGACATTCTTTACATTCCTCTGGGTCTGTGTGATGGTGTGCAAATATCATTTTGCATAGAAAATACATTTCCATTTCTACCTCCCTGAACTATCAGTCTCAAAATCCCATATTACTCGATATTTGTCCAAATGGAACGATCCCTCAAATGTTTCCTGGAAGATTCGGTAGTTGGTCTGACTGTCTTTCAAAAGTTGGATGCAGGGCACCACATTTATGCCTATGTAGGCACTTTTGCAGTAGTAGTGAGGGGTGCCCATCACTGTGTGATTTGTCTCTAGCTTCTAGTGCCATAAGATGAACATGCTGCTCTCTGCAGAATGCTGGCAAAAAGTTCTTTATCCTTCACCTAGAAGTAGAGACTTTTTGGGGGAGGACAACAAAGAAGCCCTTAGACAGATGTTCCTGCTTGATTCATCCCTCTGAAACTTGAAAGTTTACACTCATGGTGGTGGTGACAGACAAAAAAGGATAGAGTATGAATACAAGTCTGTGGGTTGGATCTCCTTGGAACCTGTTTCTTATGGATCTCAGACATTGTTGCATTTATTATTACTCTGTGTTACTCAATGTTTTTGGCATCTGTGAACGTTATATCTTTTTTTTCAGGTCATCAAAACTGCTGGTGACAGAACACAGCAACCCTTGGAGTTCTGCACCCGTGTGAAATGACAGTGTCATCCTGGCCTTTCCACTGATGAGTTAAGTATGCCCAAGGCCCTGCATGCCTGAGTTGTTATCCATCCTTCCTGGAAGATGAGTTGCAGAGCATAGATAAATCATCCCTCCTCCTCAATCAGGCCACAGGGCAGCAAAGGCTGGACCGATCCTCACTTGCCCGTGTTGCAGAGCTACTCACCGGCATTGTCTGGCTGCCATGCAAGGCATTGATGGCTGCTTGGGCCTCCGCGTGTGAAGAGTATTTCACAAATGCACACCCTGGAAGAGGAAAAAGAATAAAGGTAAGAAAGGTTGTTTGGGTACCCTGAAAGTCCATTTAGCTGAGTATCCTGTCCTCAAAACTGGCCAATAAAGATGCTTGCGGAGAAAGTGTAACAAGCAAACATGCTCCCGGTTATTCCTTACCAAACTCCAGTCATCAGCAGCCTGAGGACTTCTTAAGGCAAAGCTGCATCCAGAATCCCCATGCTGCTTGTAATGGGCATTGACAGACCCAAACTTAGCAAGTACATTTTGAATCCACTTATGTTTTGAACTCCACGGTTTCTCTTGGCAGCGTTGCACAATTTTACAATTTATTGTGTGAAAATGGGTTTCCTTTTATTTGTATTGTACTTAATGCTGAATGTTCCTCCCTCTGGTGTTGTGAGAAAGAGTAAGGACTTGCGTAACAGTTAGCAGAAAGCAGCATATACTTGTTACAGGCAACCACAGGACAGCTGTATAGAAGGCACTCCGATTACTCCAAATCCACAAGGTACCTTATCATATCACTGTCTGGTAGAGCTCCATGACAGACTGCTCAGAGCCTGTCTTGCCTCCAAGCAGCTTTGGTCTGACAAAGTATGAGAAAGCTTCCGATGAAGAAGCAGGGGTGGGAGAGATCCGCACGTGATGACTGCCATCTTGCCATCACCAAAATTTAAATCTTGAGCTTTCATAGCTGCAGAGCCAGTGCCTGTATACGTGTTCGCCTCTGGACACTAGAGAAACGTAGGCAGTGCTTCTCTGTCCTGCATTGCCATGTGAGGAATCTCACACCGAGCTCTTACATAAGGTTTTAGGGCAGAAAGGTGCATTTATGAATATGTGCTAGAGTGCAGAAATGATCAACACTTCAAAGGGTCACATGAACCACTACAGTGGGGGAAAGTATTGCTAACGCTCTTAGCTACAAGCAAACTGACTCAGAGAGACGAAGAGTAATTTCCATATGCTAAGGCGGTTTTTGGAACAGATTGGGAGAGATCTGAGAAGTTCTGGCTTCCATCCTCTTCTATTACTACCAAAGACTTTTGAGCTTTTAATCAATTTGCAAAGCCCGAGCTGTTTCCCTGAAGGGGTGCAGATCACGGCACAGGGGATGCCAGTCCTGTCAATGGGACGGCTCTCCTTTGTTGCCTTTACAGCCTCTTTAGAAGGTCCACACACCCTTATGGCTCCACACAGCGCAGGGTGAAAACTGTAGCGTTTTAACACCCCACTTGCAAACTAGAAGAATGAGCCCCAAAGGTCCCCAAAATCATCACTGCAGGCTGACAGAAGTGAGATTGGAGAAAGCAGTGGTAGCCCCTTCTAAAAATAATACACACATAGGAAATTAGTTTATAGTTCGGAGCCCTTCACTTTGTCTTACTCCCTCAGCACTGTGCTCAGACTGTATTTCAGGAAAAGCACAACGATTGTTGCTAATAGTTGGATCTAATTTATAAGGAGCTGAGAGGAGACAATCATGAGAAAATGAGATAGATAAACTTTAGCTGGAAACAATAGGGATCAATTATGACATAATCGCAGCCCAGCATTCCCGGGCTCCTGAGATACTGCGCCTTCCTCTTCATTAATCAGAGATAATCCAGAATTAGGGTGTTTAATTATTTGCAGAGATTCTTTTGTACTTTCTGCCTCTAAAAAGAAGACGCTGATTAGCAAATATACAAAAGCTTTCCAGCTCCAGTCACCCATTGCATTTAGAGCAGGATTTTTGGCTGCAGTGTTGCTGTCATGTTGAAGGCTTCACTCTCTTCAGGTGAAATTCACCCCTGTGCTGAGGAACCTGATGGATCAGTGGAGCTGGATAAAGGTGAGAATGAAGGGAGCAGCAGACATCTATCTTGTTTAATGCCCAAGATGCTAATAGTATCCCTCATGCTGCTTCCAGTAGGTTTTGAGGTAGCAGGGCAAGTGAAAACTCAGCTTTCAGTAGTATATGGTGGCAAGGCAATAACAGAGATCCCAATATTTTAGCCATTTTTGTTTGTGTGTTGGGATGGCTTCTGTACACAACGTCAAATGCACGCATCATCTTCTTCCCTCCCATTTTCACCAGAACTTGACTCCAGGACCTCATGAGCCGAGGATGTGAGTCATGCCACCCTCCTCAGAGCGATGGTGTCCCTTTGACACAAGCAGATCTGGAGTTTGAAGGGATTTTGACACACAGAGAGGTATATAACCTGTGCTGAACAGGGAGATACATGTGCTCAAATGTTTTTTCTTTCCTTACTTCCAGACTATAGAGCTGAAAGGGCTGCTCTGACTGTCTTGTCAGCTTGGACGAGACTGCAGAGTCAGGGCCTAAGGTTATAACTGCAGAGGGTGTTAAGACTCCTCTTGTGGAACTTCTGGTGCTGTGGGAAATCTTTACTTTCTGAGTTACTGAAGTAGACAGCTACTGAACGGAGGAAAAAAAAAAGGGGGGAGGAAAAAAAAAAGAGGCTGTCCAGAGAGCAGCAGTGCAGACCCTGTGGGTCCTGCTGGCTTGCCGAACTGGGTCCACTTCAGCTTCCTCACCTCAGGACTCCTGCTGAGGAGTCCTGCACTCCTGGATGCACACTGGTGAGCTTTACCTAGAGGGGTGCAGGAAGGCTCTTCCTCTCCCACTTCTCCCAGGAAAGACAGGCTCTGCATTCCCCTTCAGGCAGAGAAATGCCTCAGTCTGTGTTCTTCTGCTACCTGGTTGTGTCCTCCAGCCACTGTGCCTACCCCTGAGTGACTCAAGCAGGAGGTGTTTCTGCAGCCCGGTGAAGGGCATGCCTCATGGTTCTGGGCGTCATTCGTGACTTCAGGCAAGGTTCAAGCAGCTTTCTGGCTGTGACTGGACTCTGGTGGCATTAAAGTGGGAAGCTGAGACCTACCTTCTGAGAGCATTGCTTGCATCGAGGTACCTGGAGGACTTAGAGGCTCACCACAGGGATGCCTGGTGGGGCTTCACGTAACGGATTGGGTAGGATTGAAGTCTATGGGATCTGATTGCTATCTAGCACTTAGACAATCTGCTTAAATCTCAATTTAGGTGGAATTTAAGCCTTATGGGTTTTACCCAAAATAAATAGCTCACAAGAAATGTGTGTCACATATTGGTTTCTAGCAGATGGAAAACATTACAGACTGGGAATAACTTGGTGGGAGTTGTGGCTCGCCTGACTGTCTCCTAAGATAAGGGCACTAGCCTTAAGTTTTCTGTTGGATTGACTGCTCTGTGTGCATGTGTGTGTGTATGTAACTGTGTGTGTGTAAATTAGGAGCTTCACATTCTCAGTAAATGGCACCAGCAAATGGAAGCTGGTAATATTAACTCTGTCAAGGCTCAGTATTGATCCTGAACAGCTCAGTGAAATGCAAGCCTGAGACTGCAGCCCGATAGCACTAATAATTAAACTGGTTAGCAATATGGAGCTGCCACTCAGATTCAGACTTACAATGAAATTGTTTAACACAAAAAAAAAGATAGAGCAAGTATGAATACAAGTCTGTGGGCTGGATCTCCTTTGGAACCTGTTTCTTACAGATCTCAGACATTATTGCATTTATTATTACTCTGTTTAACTCCTTTGTCATTAGATTTTGTTCTGTATAATTCCATGTGGAGGCAGATACATTTTTTTTGCTTTATCCCAATTTACTGATTTGTTCAGTGAATGGAGTGCTTAACTGCCTACCGTTATGATGGTTGGAGCTCTTCTAGGTCAATCTAGCCTACTGCTTTCCAGTGAGGCAGCCCCTCTCTTTGGGTGTCATGAAACGAAAGTAGCCATACAATTGAAGAAAGGTGCTCAAGTTTATTTTCAGCAATTTATATCAGGAAGGCTGAGCTTTGCTGACTTATATCAAACAGCTGCTCTATAATGCTGGTATGAAGTCTTTTTTGGCTGCCAGTGATTTTATGGAATAGCAATATCTTTCTCCAGTGTATCACTGTGATTTGGATTTTTTGCCTCCCTGTTGCAAAAATATGCTGGTTGATGTTGTCACATGTCAAAATATCCAGTGAGATATGAACTGCGTCAGCAGGACTGGTCTCTTCCCTAGTGCTGCACATTCCAGAACAGTTTATGATATATTATACGCAGATCAATATTTAATGGACACATTATACTGTCAAGAGAAGAGGGCTTCCTATTCAAATTGAAGTTACTTTGTCTAGAGAGTGATAGGGAAAAAAATTACCCTTGCATTCAAGAGAGAAGCCTCATTCTTACACCTGGGCTGTAGAAAATGTTCCTTTATGCTATCCAGGTAACAAGTGATGCCAAAAAGTGGCAGGAGGAGGCAAGGCACCTAGTTTTGCAATGAAGTATTTGCATGTTTCGAACAGTAAATGTCTACTGAGTGTAATATTTAAATCAGCATCTGTACCCTTGCAATTGTGATCACTGGCCGGTGTGTGGCTACGCAACGACCAGCTGAAGGAGGGGAAGACCTAGGGCTAGTGGGTGAGGAATAAGCAGAGATGGTGGTGGAGCTGGTGAGTCAAGATGTAAAGTAGCAACCTTGGCTTCGTTTAAAGAAAGAATTGACCTGTTCAATGGGGTGGGGAGAACACATCTTGAGCGAAAGTTGAGCCTGTGTTCAGAGTGGACGTTCTGTCCTGCGAGCAAACAGCAATAGGCATCAGTTTGCGCGCGATGAGACATAGCTCATTGTGGGGTGTGTGCTTTTAAGTGCAATCATCTTTTCCTCTTATGCACAAGCACAGTGGCCAGCAACGAAATGGCATCCCTTAGCAAACGTGATCCCTCCTAATGTAAGAGATGCCATCCTGAAGGCTACCTAGTGACTTTGTCACACCAGGAAATGATATATATGCTTGACAGTAAAGCCACAGTGTGCCACAAGCCATCACCTTACCTTTACTGTTGCCATCCGGTCCCCGAAGGATTGTGCACTCCTCAATGTTGCCAAATGCCTCGAATAGCCTGCGCACGTCATCTTCTGACTGCTGCTTATTGAGCATGCCCACAAAGAGTTTTCTGTCTTCTGGAACAAAATAAAGAGATGCTTACCATATTTCAGGAGGGATGTGAAAGCCAAGATGGCTCAGTATCACATGCAAAACAAATGGTGATTTCATTGAGGTGACATATTTCAGAAGCTGCTAGTCATTTCAGGTGGCTGGCTCAAAAAACCTTAACAGCATCTGACTTTCAACGAGTACTTGAAAATAATTTGGGAATTTAAAAAAAAAACAAAACCAAAAACAAACCACCAAAAAAAACCAAGCAACAAACCAACCCAAAAAGGTTTGGCTATATATAAACTTTTTAGCTGCTTCTCAAAATCTAGGCAGCGAAGTCTTCCAAATCAGCTTTTTCTGATCAATTTTTGCAGTCAGCTTGCAGTAACTGAAATGACAACATTGCTCCGACTGCAATCCAAGAGGAATGTGGATAAAGATGGCATATAGAAATAAAGTCCAAATGAAAAATAACATTAGTTAGTAGCCTTCACAATACTAAATAAGTTGTAGGAAAGAAATGTTTAGTGTAAGTAGTTTTAAATCTGGATACAACGGAAGCCACAGCCTGTAAATGGCGATTTGTCATTCATACCCACTCACAGACACATACCTACAAGTTTGGATGAGTTTTTTACAATATTTTTAAAGTTTATTTGAAATAAGCCCAAAGTTTTTGAAACATATATTGTCTTTTGAAACAAAGTTAACTTATACGATTACTAATATCTGAGATAGCTCGAGCAGGTGGTATTTCATTTCAAAGTAGGACATGGTCTGTTAGTAGATAATTGTATTTTGAATGAGGAAGGCTATTTATGCTTGCATCTATACCAAGTATGGAGATCTTCAGTCCAGAATGAACCACCTTCAGAAAATGTTGGTGAAAACACACCAAAGTAATGATTGCTGAGTTGGTAGAAACATCTCAGAGGGCACCTAGTGATGCCTCTAGATCAGGTTTATGTTTAGAAACTAGTACCATTACACTAAGGAAAAAAAAAAAAAAGAAATTTACTTAGTTTACATTGTGTATGTAAACAGGCCATTTGCACATGATTCATAAATGTCTTATTTATCATTCATTAAACACTATGTAAATGTGTGAACCAAGAGGTTTTTCCAGAGCAGTTTACAGAGCAGATGTAACCAATTTGAATAAATATATGTAAATAAATAAATAAATAGTTAGATTTTTTAATTTATTTATTTTTAATGCACATGTTAACCTAAAGCTGAACAAAACATTGGTTTGCAACAGTCCTTTTCTGGCTGACTAATTGGGCAATTTATGTTACTTTTGTTCACTGAGAAATCATTGGTGTAGGCAATCTGTTCTGCTTCAACCAGTGTTTGATCAAAATTCCCCTCTCCAAGATGCATCTGCAAATTGGCAAATTACTTTACAGCCTTGGATGAGAATAATTTTTCATGCAGTGGATACTGAGTGAGGATATTTGGAGCTTTCAGTCCTGCAGTAGAGTTATCCACGTGAATAAAAAGTGTACTGCCCACAGAAAATGAGGAGTTACGTTGCCTTCAGTTAGGCTGATGAATTGGTAGGAAAAATAGGTTGAGGACAGTACATGTGCGTTTCCGGTACTGGACAAAAAAATGGGGATGGCCTTCTGATAAACACATTAGAAGCAAGAAATATGCCTACTTTATGTTGGAATTGATTAAACAAAGGAACTTTTCGAGATCTTTACTGGCAACACAAAATTCAGGCTTTAATGATGCACAAAGCCCTAACCAACACTGTGTAGGTTGTCCCCACCTCAAGAGAAGGTGCTTTGGACAAAGATTTGTTTTCTTGATGGCCAAACTGACCTGCAAAAGAGACCCTCGGAGGGGAGGTATAAGCCTCTGAGAGGCAGCTACTGAAGTTGAGCGTGCGCTCTGTGGGGCATCTTTCAGTCCAGGGCTAGACAAAGCCTTGGAGAGAGTCCAGTCCAAACTCCAATGGTTTTCCAGATATTGGAGGAAAACCTACCCAGCAAATGAGACCACCTGTCCTGGAAGATGGGAGATATTTTAGGAAGGGGGCAGAGTAGTGGGAATGAACTGGGAATATCACCAGCAAAAGGCTTTGCCTAGAAAGTTTGTGTCTAGTAAACACTTCCAGAACAGAGGAAGCATCTGTTATACCGTACTTTATACAGCTTCACCTGTTTGAAATAAGCTACATCAGCAAAAGCACTCCTATAGCTGTGTAACTGTATTTTCACCAGGCTTTTTGCTAATATAAATGTATCATTAAAAAAAAATCACATCCCTCCTCTGTCAGCAAAACTCTCTAGTGTGGAACTGGCCTGAAACTGCCTTGTCTGGTTTAGTTTATGTGTAGTTTAAACCCGGTGTTTTAGGAACCACTTAATTTTATATTCTATTTTATTTTATTTTGATTTTTTAAATTTTCATTTTAGCCCCCTTTTCTGCATCTCTGCAGGACCCTAGGAATGGTGATGTCTGTCCCCAGAGCTGGCTGGCAGAAGATGTAGTGCTTGGGCGAGCTGCCCACAAGGTGGCCATCAGACCACCAGGAACAGGCTCCGCCAAGGGTGAGGACCATCTTCCCCAGGGGCTGCTGGTCCAGCCACTCCAGGGGAGGCGGGATGAAGGTGTCTGCCATGGCTAGTCAGGGCTCAGCACTGCCTGGACATCACCTCCAGCCCCGTCTCTAAATAAGCACACTGTCTCCCTCCTGAAAAACTGTGCCTTGGGTTGCCAGGGGAATCATTTGTCACATCCGCCGTCTTAGAAATCTACACAATCACACACCTAGCTGATAAAAAATGAGTCAGTTTAACAAGCTTTATTCTCTGAGAGGTTATTCTAACAAAATGCTGCATTTACCTTTCACATCCCAGCCCTGCCAAGGAACTGAGCAGTGTCTTTTAACAACACTCCTCGCACATCTCGGGTGGGAAGAGAGAGTCCATCAGCTGGGACCATTCAGCATGTTCCAGATCTTGGCTAATGAGTTTATCCTCTAATGGGTTTGTATGAGCCTCTTACACCCCGACTGCCCGAATATAGTGCTCTTCCAAGTTCCAAACAAAAAGCTGACACGCCATGCACTGTGTCAACTACTTCTGCTTGGTAAATATGTCTGAACAAGGCCATGAGACTGCCAGAATAAAATGAAGAGAGGATGTGCTGGTGTCAGTGTGATGTGTCAGAAGAGCAGAGGAGGTTTCTGCTAGTGCATCATGAAGCCCTCACCATGAGTGACCTGAGGCACTCCCCTAATATTGGAAATTAAGTTCAACTCAAGTCTACCCCGTTTTGCCATCAACAAACAATAGGAGACAGCACTCCCTGTTCCTTCCAGGAAGATGGGTAGGGAGAGAAAGGCCACAGCAATGGCAAACCAGAGTCCCCAGAGATGTCCCCGTGGTGACATTTCCAATATCCCCATGAAACCAGGCTCCCCTCTTCTTGGCCACTCTGCCAGCTGCAGAGGCTTGTGCCCGTCAGGAAAAGCTGGCTGCGAGGCACAGCGGTGAAGAAATGTAACTTGTCAGATAAACATACAGAGTCTATAAATCTCCCCGGCTGTGTTTATACGAAGCCTTGACACCTTCCCCAGTGCAAATAGGGGTTAAATTATTCCCTGTTCTATTTGTATTTAAATGTTATGTTTCTATGATAAGCGTAAGGCAGAGGTGTCAGACGGGCCCGGGCGAAGGAGGCGGCACAAGTGAAAGGTGAAATAATAGAGCGTTGCAAACCAAGTGCTGAGAGGAGATGGGAAGGGGGGACACTGGAGCGAGGGGGAGAAGGGGGAGGACGGGCACTAATTAAAGAGACAGAAGGGACAATGAGATGCAGGATGTTTGACCCTCTGTGGAGCAAGAGGACAAGAACAAGAATCACAGCAATTGTAGAGGGACTAGGGGAAAATTAGGGTCACTCACAGAGAGACATGACACAGGTTTGTGTTTATCCAGATAGCTCTCGCTAATGTATGTGTGCGCGTGGGGGTACATTTAGATAAGAGTATATAAATACACTTGTGTTCTCGTATTCCTCATGCAAAACAAAGAGGTTGAATCCTTGTATCAGGAAAGCACAAGACAGCTTTACCATCTAGAACATTGCATCCAAGTCCTTGGAAATAAAGAGGGACAGATCTACCACCTTCGTGGCCCAGGCTAATCAGGAGGGCGAACCAGAAGATCACTACAGTCCCTTCTAGCCACAAAACCCCTTATTCTAAAACCTATCAGCCTCCCTATTTCATCCCGAGTTCATTGCCAGGGCATCACACATGGATAGTGTGTGTGCTTCTTAGTGCAAGAACAAAACTGGCGTTTGCTTATTCCCGTATGGGAACAGGCATCTTCTGTATGCGCATGGTATTCACCAGAGCAGCTATCTGATGTTACTTGATGCCTTTGGCTTTCTAAGCATCAGGACCAGGTTGCTCTATGGCTTTGTTTCAGAAACCAGATGCTAATTAATTCCATTATTTATATAGCTAATAATTATTTGTCCCTGCTGCTATTCCCCTCCTCCCCAAACATTGCTTGCACACACAGTGAGGGACCAGCTGCAGTGCCTTGGTCCAGGCACTGGGAGAGCCTTTAAGCCTGTCTCCTTGGCACCATGACAGAACAAACGAGCAGCCTAGAGAAGTTTTCTGTGCAGGGGTGGGTAAGAAGAAAATGCTGGTGCATAGGACCAAGTGGCACGTCTACCAGAGAGGATGCAAGAGGCAGAGCAGATCTCCCTTGCCCGCTCTCCTGACTGGTCCTCAGCAGAGAGGGGAGAGGAGGTGGTGCTGAGGGTGTCTATCACAGAATCATGCAGAATCATAGAATGGTTTGGGTTGGGAGGGATCTTTAAAGGTCATCTGGTCCAACCCCCCAGCAATGAGCAGGGACATCTTCAACTAGATCAAGTTGCTCAGAGCCCCCTCCAACCTGACCTTGAATGTTTCCGGGGATGGGGCATCTACTACCTTTCTGGGCAACCAGTTCCAACATCTCACCACCCTCCTGGTAAACAATGTCTTCCTTGTATCTTGCCTGAGTCTACCCTCTCTTCCTTTAAAACTGGTACCCCTTGTCCTATCACTACAGGCCCTACTAACAAGTCTGTCCCCATCTTTCTTGTAAGCCCCCTTTAAGTATTCAAAGGCCGCAATAAGGTCTCCCCAGAGTCTTCTCCTCTCCAGGTGGAACAACCCTAAGTCTCTCAGCCTGCCCTCATAGGAGAGGTGCTCTGTCCCTCTGATCATATTTGTGGCCCTCCTCTGGACCTGCTCCAACAGGTCCATGTCTTTCCTGCTCTGAAGACTCCAAAGCTGGACGCAGTACTTCAGGTAGGGTCTCATGAGAGTGGAGTAGAGGGGCAGAATCACCTCCCTTGACCTGCTGGCCACGCTTCTTTTGATGCAGCCCAGGATACAGTTGGCTTTCTGGGCTACAAGGGCACATTGTTGGCTCATGTCCAGCTTTTCATGCTCCAGCACCCTGAAGTTCAGGCAGTGGGATCAAGAATCTGTCAAAGTCACAGTGGTGAAAAAGAGCTATAAACCTGGGTTTTTTTTCAGACAATCATGGACAAGGTACCCTCCTCAGGCCAAAGAAGAAAGGAGGAACTACAGAGCAGAAGGGTGAGCCACAGGTGCCCCAAACATTATGAAAGTTTGGGTTGAGCTCTGAACTCAAATCTGCAAGCTCAAACCAGCTTCCCTCTTGACCCAAAGTGCCCCACCGCTCCCCTCAACCCGTGCTAATCAGGCGGATCAATAGGCTAAAAGCAGGGCACTTCCTGGGGCTTGGGCTGCACACTCCTGTTGCCATTTTCACAGCAGTCCTACAGCTCCGTGATGATGATTACAGCCCTTTCCACAGGGGAAGCGATTACGAATTCTGTTGTAGCTAATTGTAAATTAGCTAATTATCTTCTCCGTGGTACCTTGCTGCAAAACACATGAACCTTGTAAAATGGAGGTGTTTCAAAAATTAGGACAGGGAAAAAAAAACAACAACAACAACAACCAAAACCCCAACCCAGTCTGGAAACTGAGGAAACCTACCGCTACCTAACTCCAAACAATAGCTACTGAACCGTCCTTCCACCTGCACAGGCTCATAATTCCCCCCTTTTCACTCCCCCTCCCCATATCAAACAACACCCACCAGGGGCTAATGCTGCTGCAGGCTTTAAAATGTTTGCTGAGTTCACCTGTTCCTTGCAGCTGGGTGTTGTGGGGCATCCCTAATCACATTCTAGCAGGAGTGATTTCTTTGTGCTGATCTCTTCCCCTCCTCCTTCCCCGGTTTGGTTTTACTTAACAGATTCTTTATATCCCGTACGTTAGCAGATATGATTGCACAGCTGCCGGTCTCTGACTGCTGGAGACAGAGGCTTTGAGACACCCGGGCTAGAGAGAATAACAGCTAATCTGAACAGCTGTGTGATGGGGACAAGCGCAAATGAATATAAGCCCAGGTGTGGGAGCATAATTCTCCTGCACAAAGAAGGAAGCTTCATCCCACAGGTGCGTTAGTCTCCACTGTTGCATCTGAAAAACTTAGTTTGAAGGATTTGTCTTATTTAATTGCTTGGCTGCACTCAAGGCCTTGAATTGGATGTGGATCCTGTATATAGAGTGGAAGAACAGCTGTACAAGAGACAGTGGATCTGTCTGACTCAATGTGCTGCTTCTGGCAATGGCCAATTACGAATGTCTAGGAAAGAGTATAAGAACAGGGTAAGCAATTTTGTTAATCCCCCAAAATATTCTCCTAGACTCCAGTGCTCTGCAGTTTAGGGACATCTGGAGTCTGAAGCATTTTTTCACATGTAATAGTTTTTGAAGTGTCTTTCTTTGATGCAGTTGTTCAGCGGGCTTTTGAACCCATGTAAACTGTGACCATCCACCACATCCTGCAGCAAGACGTTCTGCAGCTTAATCATGCATTGTGTTAGGAACTGCTTCTTTTCGTTTATTTTGAACATGTCACTAACTATTTTCAACTGACAGGTCCTAGGTCTTGCTTTGGAAGAGAGTGGAAATCAGTTCTGATCCAGTTATGGAAGAGTGGACCCATGAGGATATGCAAAAGCTTGGCCAAAGCTTCTGTCTGTGCATTTCAGACTGGTATTTGGGACTCCTGGGTCCCATCTCAAGCCATGCTCTGGATATTGTAGGAGGCAAAATTACTTTTCCCTTAGTGTGATTTGTTATTCCTGGTACCAGAGAGATGGATGACCATGTAGTTACTGTTACTAAATACTTACAATACATCTCTGCCAAGGACAGTGGCCTCAGTGGAAATATGGGCTACACAAATTACCCAGTGGAAAAGCCGCCTCAGTTTCCCCATCTGCAAAAAGAATAATTGGTGCTTGCACCAGGCAAAACTGGGTATTGCTGAGCTTCCTCAGTGTTTGCCACAGGCCAGGAATAAGGGGAGATCTGGCAGTAATAATGAAAGACACCTGGCAGGCTGGCGGTCAGATCTATGCCTGAACCATCTGATAGTTTCTATCAGGTTTAAGTGGCTGGAGCTTCCGCAACTCCTTGTTCATGCAAGAGGATTCCATAGTGGGGTAAGTCAAGGCAGGGTTTAGCTCTGAATGGAAATCCTTACTTTTGCAAATGACAACTGTGGATTTTGGAGTCATCTTCCAGGGACAGATTTTCATGTGCTGCAGTGGTGTGATCCCTAAAGACAGTGCCACAGTGATCTAGGTGCCTGTGTCCAAGAGAACACAGATGTTGACTGCTGTTGGCCCTATGAGCAACTGGAAAGAAATTTAACATGTTGCCAACTGGTGAACCCAAAGTCTAAGATTATATTTTCAAATTAAATGTGTCTGGGCCTATTCTCTACTTTCAGGGTCCTCATCCATACTACAGTCCTATCCTCCTGAACAGAGAGAGCTGCTTGACAGGCAACTGGAAGAGGTCCTTGGTCTGCAGCAGCTGCTAAACTGTGTCCAGAAATTGTTTGGGAGAGCAGGTGTATGAGCAGGATGGCTAAAGTGCAGAGCTAGGACAAAAAATGGATGGAGATGGAGAAGAAAGTTCAGACCAGGAGGATGAATGTTGTCTGGGCTTGGCTAGCCTGTGCTCCTGTGGCAAAACCTGCCATCTACCTGCGCTGAAGTGAAATCCAACCTTAAACCTACAGCCTCATCTGGACAGTTCAGATGAAAGCACACTCAGGCTTCATCTGTGAAGATACAATGTAGGTTATGGACAAAACTTGAGCAGCAGACCAAGCAAACCCTCCCATGAAGACATAGCCTAAATGATTCTTCTAACAGCATAATCTTCTTGTACAACTGAGAATATTATAACCCCAAGACAAATATCAGTATTTCTGACTTGCTGAACAGCGCCGTCACAACTGTCCATTGCCAAGAGATGCTATTCCCTGTGCAGATCTTAAATGACAGGTTTTATGGTGCTTGATATTGAGCTGGGAAAACAACTCACGACAACACACTTTGTTAGTATCCCTTGCTTAGGAAAGCTGGTGGCGAGAGCAGTTTAAAACGGTGTCATGCAAAGCACAAAGACTTTGCCTGATTTCTGCCTGGCAGATCATAGTTCTTCCAAGTTTATTCATTGTCTGAAACACCCAACTGGAATATTCCTGTGAAAGATTCAGGAGGTGATGCTTTTTGGGAAAAGACTCAGGAGTCAAAATCTGATCTTTCTAAATTCAACGTATAGCCCAAACACCCACTTTCTCTTCACCGTCCCTCCACAATAGCAAGAATATCTGAATGCAAATCAAACTTCCAATCATGGAAAAAAAAAAAAAAATCGTGCCTGTTTCCCTGGATATTAGCAGCCTGTTCTTACAGTTCCCATTTCCCGGGAACACCCCTGGAAATGTTCATGGGAGAAAAGCACTTGAGGAGATCCAGCATCAAAGTGCGAAGGCATGCAGTTGTGCTCTAACTAAACTTTGCAGGATTTTCCATGCCTGTTTGGACTCCTTCCTCCTGCAAATCTGTGAATGTTTCCCTGGCCCAGCTTGATGGATTTCCCGAAAAAGGAGGTGAAGGAGAAGACTGCCTTGTACTACCAAATGACACCTCAAACGAACACTGAATTACAACATGCTTTTACACTCATCTTTCAGAGACAGCTCAGATTTGAATACAACTCCTGCAGCCTTTGATTCTGGGGAATTTAACACATCTTGATTCCTATGTGTAACATCCCCTTTTCACTTTGTGGCCACACAAGGCTGAGGCTGAGCCTGAAGGGCCATTTGGTTTTCACACTCATTCAGAGCAAAGCTTAGAAGCTTCTTGACAAACTCCACAGGGTCAGTGGTGTCAAGGCTGGTATGTCAGGAAAATAAGTTTCAGTTCCTAAACTCATCTCACTGGTGACCTGTCAGGGCTTTGAAACCCTTTCCAGAAACCTAGAAGGCCAGGACATTAATCCGTGGTAGC
The DNA here is from genome assembly GCA_008921705.1 of Burhinus oedicnemus. NCBI lineage: Eukaryota > Metazoa > Chordata > Aves > Charadriiformes > Burhinidae > Burhinus > Burhinus oedicnemus. The sequence continues at coordinate 378,836 of VFFE01008974.1, forward strand.
ACTCCAGCCTTGAGCACTGAGGACTGTTGGAACAGCAAAGGCATGGGCAGGAAGGGGGGTGGGAAGGACATATTTTCTCTTGCAGGAGCTGTGACGACATTTCAGATCAAATTAAACTTCAGTTTTTAAAGACTTCAGTGGAGGTAATTGAAACACTTCCTCACAATTGCCTGAACCTAAGTGTTATCTCTCTCTTCCTCTGTATATCATCCCTTTTCCCCCAAGCCTGAGACAGCCCTGCACGGCCACAGCCTCCTTAATATTAAAGACGGTGATTAAATGGGATTCGCCAAAAGACAAAGGGCTGAAAACCTGCCAATTGTTAATCCCTCTTTCGCTGTGCTTAAAAATTCCATTTCCTTCATTTGAAGAAAGGGGGAGGAAGAAAAGAGAATTATACGCCTATGTCTAATTTAAATTCTGGCGTCGCGGGTCCTGTTCCTTTCTCCCTCTCTTGACGTCTGAATATATTCCTTTATTACCATTATTACAGCTTTCTGATTGCATTAAAATTCATCCACACGCTTCTCTCCACATTCCACTTTTCTTTTGCCAGTTTTTTTGCTAATTCCCTTTTTCTCTCCCCCCTTCCCTCCCCACTTTCAAATTATACAGAATGTCATTAAAGATCTCCACAAAATGCCTCAACTCCTTTCTCTCTTGCTTTTATAAACTTGCTGGCTTTCTTCCTCTCCATCCCCTCATCTACAAACAAAGAAAATGAAGGAGAGGCAAAAGAATACAGTAATAATAAAGGAATCCAAGCAGCATGTCTCATAGGTCTCAATAACACCTTTCCTACATCATACAGCTCCGGGCCTAATGCTCACCTCCGTTATGAAGCTGTATTTCACACAGAAGTTTTGTGTATTATTTGTTTGACGCTTGTACCCGGAATCCGCAGCTAAAATCAAAAGTGGAGTGTGCCAGGCTATGTATGTAAGCGTAGAAAGAGACAGTCCTGCCTGTAACTATAAGCAGAAAAATAAGGAGGTTGGAAATAGAAATGTAATTTCATCCTGCTTTACAGAGCGAGAGCTGAAATCCTGTAAGGATTTGCCTATGGATGTGAGCAGTGGAACTGGGCATGCAGTACATATGCCCAGTTGCAGGTGATTAGTTCAAGATCTGAACTTAAATGGGATCCACCCATTTAATCCTTCAGACATCCCACTGACTGCAAGGAGACCCAAAAAGTGCCCTTTTTTCTCCACAAGGCAGATCACCCAAAAAGCTGGTGTATTTTTGCTTAAACCAGTCCCACTGCAAGTAGGTGGAAGTCCCAGTCTGAGGATTTTATAGATAAAAATGAAGGTGAGCATTGGACCCCTTCCCTATATAGAATATCATCTGCCTTATAGGCATTTAAACTATAATGTGGGGGCATGACGTGGTGCCAGTGTGATGAGGCTGGGGTGACTGATCCCCCTAACCTGTCCTCGTGACTCTCCTAGCCCAGCTGGGCGGAAGAAGCTGCGTTTGTGAAACTTTCATTCATTCTTTCCAGTTCTTCCCAGGGCGCCTAAGTAGGTTTTTTGGGTTTTGGGTTTTTTTTTACTATTATTTTTGTTGCTGTCACCCTCAATTACACTGATATAATGAAATGACTGAAACTGGATGAAAAACTGTATTTTCTTTCTATGGGAAATACTGATGTCTCAAAAAATGTTCTTCCACTTTGAATTGGAGAGGCCAAAGTTCTTGTGAAATGGAAATTCTTCAGTTGTGAAATGTTACAGGGTATTGCCTCAGAGGAATAAAAAGGCTTTGTCTTAATAACCTCAAAACATAAAATATATAAAGCAGAATGGCTGTGGTTTTCAGCCAGACAAAAGAGAGTACGTTTTCATACACTATATGAATAAATGAAAGACATTTTTGCCATGGGATGTTGCTGCACACAAAAGTCATAAATTAGCTCCAAGGAGAATGAGACAGATTAGTGGTGGTTGTGTCCACTCACTGCTATTAAACATGAAGATCCAGATGCAAAATCTGTCTTAGTCACTAAACCGCTGTCTCCTGGAAACTTGAGGATATTAAGGGAAGGATCACTCTTTATAAAAGCCCTGTTCTTACTCTTTCTGGGCACTGCTGGAGCAGAGGATCCTGGACTAGACAAACCTTTGGTCTAACCCAAAATATAAGCTCTTACGGTCTTAGTGGTTTAATAGAATACAGACTTGAAACAAAATTAATCAGAGACATCTTGTTAAAATGACAGGTTTGTACCTCCTGAAATGAGAACCCGATGCATTAATTTAAAAAAAATGTCCCCTGGCAAAAACCTTACTGAAATGCACTTGTTCCAGGGGAACGCTTTGCCTTTTACAAAACTACACGTTCAGCTAGATAACCATTCCTTTGAAATGCTTTGGCCAGCTCAACCAATAACCCAGGAAATGAATGGGGCTGCTTCAGGATGTTGCCCGGCAGGGTCTGGCTTGACTTATCCACATACTCATTTAGACCATTACTCCAAGGTGCGTATGCGAAAGAACATTATATTCCAGGGATGCTACACCAACTGCTTGAAATAAACATTGGGGATTCAGGGTTAGAGCTGAAGCTTATTGAAGTTAATGAAAAAGAGCGCCATGGAGCCTTGCAGGCTTTGGATCAGACCCTCAATTTGCTGAACTGCTGCTCAATGTGTCCCTACTGCTGCTGGAGATTGCAGGTTCTCCTTGACGCAGAACGGTGTATTACACCTGTGCCGGGGGAGGTCTGGTGAGGATGGAGCAGGACAGCAGAGCCTGAACGATGCTGATCACACCTTTGGTGTGCTGGGGTTCGGGAGTCTGTATGTGTTTCCCCTGATTCCGATCTGTTTTCTTAGCCTCCTTTCACCACTCTCTTGCAATAAGGAAAAAAAACCCGAAACCTTGTGAAATCTCCAGGACAGGCAAAACTCGTCCTTCCTCTGAGTGGAAGACTGTCCTGCAAGCCTGACCCCAGGTTTTAAAATAGCAATGCAGAGCAGTGAGGGAACAAAGGGAAACTACAACCAGACAGCGTGGCCTGAAATGCCAGGCAGCAGCGGCGGCGCTTGACGCAGAGGTTGCCACAAAATTTAGAACCAACACACCCGTGGACACAGAGGAACCTTCCTTTAGTGAAATCCACAATCAGCACACAGCTGGCTGGAAGCAAGGCCTGCTGGACCCAGCAAGAAGCTACCCATAGGCATGGGATGCCCCATGCCCTGGTCTGGAGAACCCCCAGGCACTTCGTCTCCCTGGATTTGGGCTCGTTCCAAACTCAAGGGGAAACATGTCCCACCCCGTGCATCGAGCCGAAGGTCTCTCCTCTCGCTGGGGAAACTGAGACTCCTTTGATGTCACTTAGTATCCCCCTGCAAACATTTTATTGAAGATTATTTCTTCCACCCACCCTGCCACTCCCCCTCCCCCCCCAACTCTCGACTCCGACTGGCTTTAAATGCCACTGTCATTTCCATCTGCTGACAGAGCTCTTTAACTGCCGCGCCGAATGGCATTCGCTAAAACCAACTAATAGAGGGAAATGAGGTTAACCTTTAAGAAAGGTGAAAATGAGCCGGCTGCTATGCCAGCAGTAAGGAATAGTTCATAAACAGCCTCCTGCTGCAGAGGCAGTTTACTCCAGGCGCTGGCGTTGCTGGTAGCTCTGTTTGCAGGTGGGTTTCAGGAGTGAGTTGGGCCAGGAGAAGGCACGGGACCTCTCTGCTCACATGGTTTAGCCAGCCCTTGTCTGTCAGGCCTGCGGGGACAGTCCCATGACTCTGATCTTGGCTGCTGTTGTCTGAACTCACAGCAAATGTGCATTGGCTGCGGTGGACGCGTACAACATATTGGTGGCTTGCACCAACAGAGCTTTCCTCCACCCTTTTTTTCCCTAGCACGCAGGGAGATGGGAGTGCTCAGGGCCAAATCCTGCCTTGCCTGTCTCCTTGCTGAGTTCCTTCTTTCCACTGGCCTTTTTAAATCTTTCGCAGCTCAGCCCAACACTACTCTTACTGACTGACTGAAGGCTCTGCTTCTGTAAAAGTGGTATTGCTGGGTGGTCCTACACTCTCTGAAGGAACATTACTGTCCTTCTGTTTTCCTTCAGGCTTAATGAACTTGTCTCCTTGCTCATCCAAGAGTTAGAAAAAATCTTGGCTTTAAACCACAACTTGTTCCTACATGTGCTATTCCCAAGCTCGTACCTTAGCAACTCATGAAGGAGAGTGAACGGGAAGGGCTGGGAACCGGAGACCGTGCTCTTCCATACAACCACACAACCATTGCAAGAGGAGGAGCATCTCTTAGTCTACACAGAAGACTAACAGCAGGTGAGTCTTACAGGAGGGAACTCAATGCCTTACCAGTTTGCGTACCAGAAGAAGGAGATGCAGCACAATGCCATGATGGGAACAAGACAAATATTTGTTAAGTAGTTTTCTCTTGTCAGCGCTTTGCTTCATCTAATATTAATTAGACCATGGAGCCTGAAGTATGCATAAACTACCAACTATATTAACAGCAACCGGTAATATAGGACTGAGTTCGTATGAAGTGGGGATATTGGTCTCCTGTTTTCAGTCAATTGTTTCCACTCACTTTGTATAGATGCATCTCTTTTTTTACAGAAGTGGACTGAAGTTTGTTCTTTGTCTTACCGTCGCACAGTGCTGAACATACTATTGCCTTTCTCTTGCCATGGTATATTATCCATGACAAAACTATCTGAAACACAAAATTATACACCTGGACCAAATGATCAGTAAGCATAAGTTTACAAAGCTTCCTGAAATAAGGGCTTTAGTAGGTATAAATCAACAATACAGACATACACCATGCAATGATAGAATTATTTCTCCCACAAACACAACTATGGCCAGATCAGCAAATATAAAAAGCAGTTATCCCATTCCTACCCAAGGTTAGAAGCTGTGGAAATTCATTCCCTGATTCAGGGTAAAATCTGAGTCTCAGAAAAGCGAATTTCCAGCTACTAGAGCTTCACTGTCCACGTAGGAAAACACGACCCTCAGTAGGCCCTTTCCACCTCAGATTTCATCACCACTAATAATGCTTTTTGGCTAACAATGCTTTTTGGGGTATGTGGAGAAAGCAGGGCTGTGCAAACCAGATCTGAACCTGGCTCCGGTCCCTATTACTGCAACAGTACTGTAACTGTGCTAAGGGGAGTGATCTCTTCCCTTCATCAGTAGCCAGGACTCAGAGACACAGAGAGAGACAGAGAGCAAAGGTGCTGTTTTATAACAAGCCTTTTCTGAGCTTGAGAGCTCACTGTGCTATTATTTCCCCCTTTTTCCCTCATTTCAGGCTTTTTTGTGTTTCATGTTTGGCCCTCGGCAGGCTGAGAGACGTGCTGACAAGTTGTAACTCTCACTCGGCTCTGCGAGGGCTTTGTTCTCTGCGTGCGTGGCACCGACTCGCTTCCTCTTTCGAAATGTGACAGCGAGCGATAACATTGACACAGAGAGCCAGCGCGTGGTCTCGGCACACTCCCTATGCTAAAGACCCTCTCCAGTGATCTGCTGCATCAGTCAGGAAGCAAAGATGGGCATCGTGCAGGAAAAAAACTAGTAGCGATGACCACTTCTTCCTCCCCAAACCCTTTAACCCCAGGCTAGTCAGAGACTCACAGGGCTTGTCATCAAAAAAGGATTTTCAGTGACCTGGTCTCTCCCCCTGTGTACTGGAGGTGCCCACAGAGCTGCCCCCAGGAGCCACCCATCCCATGGCTGAACCGCCATGCTTAAGCTGTTCTGCAGCTGCCCCACAGCTATCCTCATAGGTTATGTTTTGGCAGAAATGAGTGTCCTGGAGAAGGGTCAAGTCTTACTATGAGGACACCAGTCAGAAGAACCATCAGCATCATAGTCTGCTTTGATGCTTATCCTCTTGTGACAAGAGCCCATCTTTGACTTCTTACTTTAATGTGTTTGGCATCACGTTCAAATTAGAAGAGTTTCAGAGAAAAGTTCATCCTCTCTCCAGCTGATTAAAGTGTTCTTTATTATATAGGATTTTTTTCCCAGAAAAGATACTGCCATAAAGATCCAAGTCTCTTGGACCTCTCAGGCAAGGAAGAGCACAACTCTTTAAGCCTGACACTTTGAGGCTTCTGTTTCACTTACACAGGTCTTTTCAAAATCTTTTAGTTTTTAAACAGTGAACACCACACTAGGATCAGTTTGCCAGAGTACTCCCTTACCAACACTACCTACTAAAAAATCATCTTTGTCCTCCACTTACCTTGTTTATACAACGAGAGGTCCCATTAGATGGTTTTGCCCACCACCATGCTGGGAACTAATGTTGACTTCCTCAGCCGTGCTAACCACTTTTCTAGGTCATTGCCTAGGTAGTTTTCTAGGTCGCTGTCTTATGAAATATAACCCCTCACTCTTTAGGCCTGGTTTTCAGGCTTATTCCTCCATGAGTCAGCGTAGATTTGGTACTGCAGAAACATGCACGTAACACCTCAGCCAGCCAAAGCTCATTCAGAGTGACCTACATGACTCAGAAGGCTCTGTATCAGAGTCCTGTCCTTACAATTTTCCATTTTGTGTTACCCACAGATTTTATCAGCCAGGATATTTAATTCCACATCATTCATGACAAAGCTGACTAGCATCAGAGCTGGTACTGAGCCGTGCAGAACCCTGCTACAAATACCCTCACTCTGTCACGCTTTCTCTTTGACAACTGCATTTTGAGATTTGTCCATTACCCACTTCTTAATCCACTTAATGTCTGCCCTCTTGAACATCGTCCTCAGCAGGAACTACAAGGAAGTTCCAGTTCTAGAGATCCAACCTTTGTAGCTCATGATAACTTACCCGATAAGGAAAACTCAATCAGTCAGTTTTACCAAGGGGAAGATACGATCTCAAAGACACATAGCCCCTTTCCTCCCTTCCCTTGCCTCTGGCATTGCTCCTTATCATGGGCTTGCACAGCAGGCCTTCACCTCTGTTGCAAACACAGTTGTCTAACACTGGCATTTAAGGAATATTGTGTTTTCCTAAGTATGAGCCATGTTCTCCAGATATTATCACAAAAACTGGGCATACTTCTTAGTTATGTCTGTTCTCCATTTTTGGTTATTACGGCTTATTGCTAATGGCTGGTTCACTCATGGCTGTGTTTGCTATGCAGGCGTAGACATTATCTTTGCAGATACAATGACTCACCTACCACAAGGACCCTGTTCTTTTCCATCATGCCCTTGCCATTATTATGGCTGTAGGACCCTGGGATGAAATAGCCTCTACAAGCTAGTCCGACAGAGTTCGAGAGCTGGGTAGGTGAGCAACTAAAGGAAAACAAAGTCAAGATTCTAAAGAGTGTTTCATGCGAGGGGAAACACAGGACATTCCTTTCCTTTCCTCACCTCAACATCTTTTTCCTGGGAGCAGAAATAATTGTATTGAACGCACTTAGAGATTTTCCTGCACAGTAAAGCAATGTAAGGCAGTAGGATTCTTATTATTCAACTTCCCTGAACATTTCTCTGAGCTAGAAACAAAGCCTAGGTCCCAGCTGGGGTGACATTTATTTAGCATATGTAACGTTAACCAAAAGAAAGTCAAGGAGCATGCACTGAACCTTGCTTTGGCTCTCCCACTGTTTAATTACTGGCTTGCCCTGACTTGTTTTTGGCCTGTTCCAGCCACTTTGTCCCAGACTGAGGAAGGTCTAGCTCTGGGTGATATGGTGGTCCTTGGCCTCACATGCAGCTACTGGCCCTGTCCTTCTTTCAGGTAGCAGCATGCACCTTGTCTGAGTGGAAGCTAGAACTCAGAGAAGAGGGGCTTGAAGGATTTGGTGTGGGCTTTCCTGAATTTTAGCAAAAACACTGAAAGTTTGCCCATCAATAATCCATTCAAGAGTGAGATACAGCAGTTTGTCCCCAGTTCCCTAGGTCTTACATTCAAGAGAAGGCCTTTGTCTGCCTGTTTCTGCTATTAAATGTGAGAGTAGTTCTGGACAAATTTCTTCGTTCTCTTTTTTTCATCTCTTCATCTGCAGTCCAGGGGAATTTTGGCCTTGGTTGTTTTGCGATCCAATTCTGAAAGAACATGCTATCACAGTAATAACAGCATAGCCATAACGCTGCTCTAACATATTCAAATATTGCTCAAGTAGTAGTAGGTGGAGGTTTTAGCCTCAGTTGAGGTTTGGGTAAACTGAGGCACAGTAAAGTTAAAGACGAACATGGCCTGGAATAGATTCTGGGAGTTGTGACCTTTTGCATTGCAGAGCAACCCAGCAGAGATCACAGTCCTTTCCTCTGGGTCTGGACTTTTCTAAGGTGCTTTCAGAGCCCTAGTCCATAATCTTGACTCCAGAGAGCTCTGCACAGGCTGCCTAAGTTATATTAAAGCACAAGATTTGGAGTTCAGTTCACTCAGAAAATGTGTGTGTGTGTCTGTGTTTTTGCATATGGATGCGTGCCGCATGTGGGTGTGAATCTTTAAATACAAGGCGAAGTGCCTATCACAGAGAATAGACCTTAAAAGGGGATTCTGAGCTGTAAGTGAGAAACCAAAGCTGGGAAAAAAAAAAAAAAGCAAAAAGGCAATGTTCCCACCACCACCAGCAACTCAAATTAAAAAGCAATTGTGTGTGTAAGAAAAAGAAAGCTTTGGAAATACAGGCATAAATGACATTTGTTGTGAAATGCCTCCCCCACTCCTGTCCCCAAGAGATAAGGAAATGAGCTGGATGCTGGGAGAACTTCAGGTTGGATTCAGGCAACAGAAACATTTTCAGGTCAAGCTTCATTTGATGTTAGCTTGAGTTCCCCCATTAACTGGCACTGGGCAATAGTGCCACCACCATCACCCTCCAAACCCTTGTGTCCCCACAACAGCTCGAGGGAGATCCGGGCAGGCAGCTCTTTCATGCCTTCCCCTCTAGCAAACACCACCACCAAAATGCCACCCCACCCTCTGCTTTTCGTGAGGTCCTGGTATGTGATGGAATCTCCATCCTGAGAGCCTGGCACTGCTTTCCAGGGAGCAAACCTGCAAGAGGGCTTGGGAAAACGGAGAAACTGCTTCCCCCTAGGAGAGCATCTGTGATCCAGGACCCTGCCGGGGCTTTCCACTGCTCTGGTTCACTTTATGTAGGAGCAGGGAGCCAAGCAGGCAGTGCTGCCAACATCTGGGGAGCTGAGGTGGCTGGTGGCTGTCAATCAATGTTAATACAAGTGAAAGAGACCCAACCAAAAGGTGTACCAGCAAGAGTGGTGGGTGCCTAACATGGGCAGAGGGAAACTACCTGAAGTATTTAAAATGCCGGAGAGAGTGTGAGAGAGTACTTTTTCCTTGTATTTGGTGGAGTTGAGGTCACTGCCTCATCTCCATTCCCATCACCCAGTGAGTCCTCAGAAATCTCTGCATGGTGCCGGATCCAGCCCAGCACTGAGCGCTGCCTTGGAGGTGCTGAAGGGCTGGCAGGATGAGGACTGCTGCTGATTTACTTCCTCACTACTGTTTGGGCGAGCAGCAAAGTAGGAAAGGGGGGATGATTGAAAGGAGTGGTGAGAGAAGAAGAAAGGGGGAAGAAAAGATAATAAGAAAGCCCCCACTGCCCTCTGCCATTGTGCTGTTCACTAGAAGGCTCCCTACAGAATTACGCTGTCGTCTTGCAGGAAAGCATGTAATAACTGAAAATACAGTGTCAAAAGGAATTTTTCAGGCTTTGACAGCTCATAAATTACAGTTCGTTGACTTCTTCCTGGGTCTAGATTTAAATTAATAGGCAGGCAGATATATATTTCTTTTCCTCCTGAGCAGTAGCAGTTGTGGAAGTGACGCAGTTTCTTGCGTCTCCGTCTCCCCCTTCCCTGCCTCCCTTACAAGCAGTCTCGCCCCGATGCAGATCAGCTCAACTCGCTCTGAAACCCCCGAGTGTGTCAGAGCGGTCCTCCCAACACTGCCTCTCCCCAGCATACAAGCAGGGAAAGCAAAGGCAAAGAGATTCACTATTCCTACAGCAAATGGTGTCTTTACAAAATCAAGCCCTTTCAGAGGTGATATTTGGCAGAAAATGGTCATAGGCAAGTAAAGGTCAGAGATGCTCAGGTACATCGTGATGGCTGTGGCATTCGAAGTGAAAGCAAGTGAGAAGAATAGGCCTGCCTTCTAAATAAATCAAAATGAGATGAGATGGCCATCTATGAACAAATGTGCTTTGCCCTTTCCGTGAAACTGTAGGTGCTCACCTACAGTGAGAATAAAGGTGACTATGTGAATGGATGGATGGATAGATGGATAGACAGACGGTGCATATAATTGGAATCAGACTAGACAGGAGATCATAGCTCCAGAAGGTAGTCATGTTCTTAAAGGGATTACACTCTGCCTGCCTGAAATCTTTTGCAGATACTTCCATTTGGATGCAATGTTAGCCTGCATGAAAAATCTGCCAGTCTCAGACGAACAGCTACCAGCATTTTGCTGCTAGGAGAAACAATCCGAGAAGATGTGAAGTTTGCACAGCACTTGCAATGCTCTGGTGAGCCGGAATGCTCAGCACTGCCCTGCCTGCACAGGTCCGGAGTTGTTTGGTGGTGCCTCAAAGCACAGTAGGTAGCTGGGATGCTGGACAAGACCTGCCGTTCTTTTGTATGGTGACGCATTTATGAGTTTGGGGCAGGACAACCTGAGGTCTGTCTGTGCTATTGCTCTGCAGTTACAAGGAGCTCAGCCTGTGTCAGTGATGGCTGTGAAATTCCTAGGAGGATGTGGATTTGCAACGTGCAGGTAGTAAAATGCATCAAGTGCTTTTGGGTCCTGCAGGCTGAAAAGGTCTCGTGTAAAAAGGGGTTATTAATAGTACTAATAGTTCCTGTTACAAGTTGTAGTCTGTAGCCACCTAAGAAGCTAGGGGGAATATTGGGCTGTGTGTTCGGCAGCTCCTGTGAAACAGCAGTCCAGGACATGAAGGTTTTTGGGAGGGCAGTGATGACTCAGAGCTGGGAGCTGAACATTTCCCTCTTTTGCCAAAGTAACACAGTGAAAGGGAGTGAAAAGTGCAGAGCCAGAAGGAACATGGGTCCTGGCTGCCCTTACGGAGGTGTGTGAAGGGACGAGTGCGATAATCACACATTTGAATCATCGGAAAGTTCTTTGCGCTCTCGTTACCGGCTGCATTGCTGGCAATGAAGGGCAGCCACATCCTTCTGAGAAAACAGCTCCTTGTGAAGCGCAGCAGGCTGTGGATTTAGTCACCTCTCAGCTCAGCAGTCCCTTTGAGATGCCCTTCACTGTGGGGCTGGATGAGCTCAGAAGGTGGAAAGGGGAGCTGGATGGAGGAGCGAGGGGCTCTGGGGGTCTTGCTCAAGCTGAGCACAGGAACGGCTCAGTCCCAGGTGTTTGCCCTGCAGGGAGGCCTCCTCTGTGGTGACACAAGGATGTTTCTCATCGACCAACACCACTATGAAATGGCCAGTCACTGTGGCGTTCCACAAGTTCTCCAGGTGGTTACTGTGTGGGCTCTGGTACAATGACTGCAATGATGTAGGAGGGACAGAAACCCAATTTCAGCTCATCCAGGAGGGAAATAATGTATTTGGTGCTCAAGGCTTCCCATTCTGCAGTTACCCAAGCCCTGAGTTTGACTGTTTAGAGGGAGGTGCTGTTTGGGTATGCTGGTGTCTTGAATGGGGAAAGCATTGGCACTAGGTGCTGAGATCCATTAGCTGTGACTCATGTCATGAAAACCTGCTCTGTGGAAGACACTTGTTTGCAATGCATCATTCAAAGGACTACTGAATACCCCAGAATGGTGATCCTATCTTAGGAGATGGGGGGGAGTGTGACGAGTGTTGTCATTTGCATTTTAGATGACAATTTGTGCAGGATAGATAACTATCAACTTCTCTCACAGCCTCACACACCCCTGTTTTAGCACACTTTATATTGGACTTACTATAAAATCAGTGCAAATGAGTTCCAAATAAGTAAATCAAATCTTCAATAGAGTTTCACAAACCCACTGAAGGCCCTTTTCTGTGGCTTCCAGACCACCACAGACCACAGCAGTGGATAACTGCTTTCACCTAATAGATACTACCGCCAGAAAGACTGCACTGATATCCAGTCTATGTCCTTTTGTCTTAATTTCAGCTCACAACTATTTCCCGTCAGCTCTTGCTCCTGGTCCCTCACTGGGACTATCTCATCTGTTATGCCCCTACAGCCCTCTGTGCCTTAGTCTGATGAATGCTTACTGCAATCCCCAGCTTTATGATTTGCAAAACAGCATTTTGCAGAGGACGCAAAGACAGAAGTGACAGGAAATAAGGCAACCTTTCAATCCATTTATCAAAGTCCTTGAAGTTCCCATTTCAAGGAAACAATCAGAAACAGGGAACATAAAAATTGAATATGAAATCCAGGGCATTTTAAATAAATGGAAAGGTTAACAACAAAGCTGACTCCCCTTGACAGTAATAAGAAAAAATCAGTCCTGAGACCTGTTGATCCTGGATGGATCTTGTTTATTAGGAAGAGCCAATTGAATGAATTGATAGAAGAAAAGCACAGAAATATAATGTTTATTCATTTCCTGCTTCTGTTTTCTTAATTGAATGTTTTGCTTTGCAAAGTGGAAAAAAATGGGTCTAATATTATGCTGTAGCCAAGCGAGACACATTTAATCACACTCAATGGGTCAGAGTCTACATTAAGCCATGCACTGTTGAGCTGCACCTGTATTCCCCTGGCAAAGGCTTCATTAGCTGGCAAAGCTCATCCTGACGTTGCTGAAGACCGAGCGGGATGTAGGAACCACCCCACTCTCGCTTGGAAATGGCAACAGTTAAAACAACAACTAGGCAGGAACCTCACTACTAGACTTGGGAGCTAAGAAGTCACAGCCGCTAATTTACTGCTGCCCATTAGACTTTTTCTTGGCTAAAGAGTTGTTTTTGTGCTAGTTGTCTGGCATAATTATTTTCAGGCATAGAAACATTTAAATAATGAAGCTCAGAAGGCGTGATTTTTGAGCTGAGATCTCATCTATTTAGGTGTTTGCAGCACATGTGTCATGATGATGTCTTAGCTTCAGGCTCAATGAACCACTGAGACCTTTAAGAGGTCATAGTCTCCCATGTCTGTGAAATCTGTGAGGTTTCCTGCATCATCTTCCTGAAGTTCTGAGGAGAAGGATCTGGGGGTCCTGGTAGACAGTAAATTATCCATGAGCCAGCAATGTGCCCTTGTTGCCAGGAAGGCCAATGGAATCCTGGGCTGCGAAGGGAAGAGTGTGGCCAGTGGGTCGAGGGAGGTCATTCTCCCCCTCTACTCAGCACTGGTGAGGTCACAACTGGAATACTGTGTCCAGTTCTGGGCTCCCCAGCTCAAGCAGGACAGGGAACTACTGGAGAGAGTCCAGCGTAGGGCAACAAAGATGATTGAGGGATTGGAGCACCTCCCTTATGAGGAAAGGCTGAGAGAGCTGGGACTCTTTAGCTTGGAGAAGAGAAGGCTGAGGAGAGACCTTATTCTTGCTTAGAAGTATCATCTAAAGGGTGGGTTGAAGGAGGATGGAGCCAGACTCTTTTCAGCGGTGCCCAGCGACAGGACGAGGGGCAACGGGCACAAGTTGGAACACAGGAAGTTCCATTCAAACCTAAGAAAAAACTTCTTTACGGTGAGGGTGCCAGAGCACTGGAACAGGCTGCCCAGGGAGGTTGTGGAGTCCCCTTCTCTGGAGATTTTCAAGACCCGCCTGGATGCAGTCCCGAGTAATGTGCTCTAGGCATTCCTGCTTTAGCAGGGGAGTTGGACTAGATAATCTCTAGAGGTCCCTTCCAACTCTGAAAATTCCATGATTCCATGATTCCGTGATTCTTCTAGAAAGTTTGATGCAGACACTTTTAGGGATAGTGGTGCTGGACAACAGGACCATAGGTCCCATCTTCTGCTCATTAGATGTTACGGCTCCATGTTAAAATGAGGCATAGATGAAGCAAGCCCACAGCTCTTCTGGAAAGGGAACTGGTTAAATGCAAGGCAGAAAATTAATTTCCCCATAGGGTATTTGCAAAGGAGCCTATAGGTAATGTGGTCTATTTCAGGAGTAGTTGAGTACCAAACTCTCTCAGGCTGAGTGGGAAATCTCAGATGCTTTCCATTGCTGTTCTCATGTAATATTGATCACAGTCTCAGAGGCGAATGCCACCACTTTTTCATCAGCTCCAATCATGAACTTCAGGAGAGCCACAGCCACTTAGAAGCATGTTTCTTTTTATTTGCAAATCCTTCTCCTAATTTCCCTTGGTAACCTGCACCGTTAGCGTATTTTCCCCTCTTGCTGCCACCATTTGAGGTCATGATGGCTGTGCTCAGTTCCCTGCACACAAGTGTGCACAACGACAACCAGAGTGTCACAACTGACCATGTTCACCTGTGATGGCCTCAGCCAAGCAGCTGAAAAATGAAAGAGTGAAGGAGCCCGAGCTCCTTTTTACCCCGTGGTTTCAGGTTCTCTGGGTCAGGCCCGCAGGAGACTGGGGGGTAGATGACACTGCCTGTCGTGTGACTAAGCAGAGGACTGCTACGCCCAGGGCGCTCAGTCTGACGTCTCTCACCATCATGAAATATACTAATTGGGGTTTTGTGTGTGTATTTTTTTATTTAATGGTCCTCTAGGACACTGAACCTGCATTATGATCAGAGGCTGATGAGTTAAGGATATGGGGAATTAGGCTCAGCTGGGCATCTCTGCCAAAGGCTACAATAGCTTATTATAGTCTGTACAGTATTTCCAGCAAAATGCTTTGAAATCATAGAGCACCTTCTGTGTGGGGGACAGGGAACTCTTTACCATCAAGGAGGCAATGTGGAAAAGAAAGCAGGAAGCTTTTAACCCCTGTCAGTCATCTGTCTGCTTCTCAAACCAAGGCCCAGAAAATCTCCCCCTCTAGCTGATGGGATGCCTTTGCCATGACATAGTCCTGACAGCTCCTCACTCCCCCGGCATCGAAGCACTCGATTGCATGTGTCTGTGTGTCTGTATGTGCGTGTGTGTTTAAACCCAAGCAGTTCAAGTAAAATCTGGCACCGCCTACCCAGCGTCCCTTTGATAACCAAATAAAAATAACCAGCAACCTTCCCAAGTTGTATTAAGGTCCTACCAACCCCCTACTTCCCCACCCTGCGTTGCAGAACACGTTATTTGCCTTGGCATGCAGTGCAAAGGAGTTTTCTCTGCTAGATTTTGTTCCACAAGGACTAACTGTTTCTGAGACTTGGGAAGAGACAAAATATCTATCACACAGGATGAAAGCCAACATCTAATTCAGGAAAACTGGCAAGGAAATGGTTTGGTGTAAGGCTATCTTAAAACTCCCTTCTGCTTCTTCTAGAGCACCTGGTGCTTCTGAAAAGCTTGGTGGAAAACAGGCTACCAGATTAAATCCCTATCTTCTTTATCCAGTGTTGCTTTAACTGTTTCACATAATGTACCCGGCTTCATTTCTCCTCTGAGATGTTTCTGCAACCAAACTAAGCATGCATGATCTGAAAAGGGGTCCGGTTCCTTTGGAGATGATGACTCCGGGGTTCTGGCCCAGCAAAACACAAGGCAGCAATTTCTGCATGCTAGGGAAACCTAAAGCCACAAACCCGTGCACATCATCTGGCATCATGTGCACACAAATACAGAGTTTAGTGAGGTGTGATTAAAGCAGGAAAAGGAGTACGGGAAAGAAAGAAAGCAAGAGAGAGAGAAAAAAAAGAAAAGAATGAATGCGATGGGGGAAAGCTTGCAGCAGTCAGTCCTGCATTTCTCTCTTAATATAGTGACAAGTGGTGTGGAGGTGTCTGTGTCTAATAAAGTGGACGTTCAGAGCCAGGTCAGAGAACAACCTGTTCTTTAATCCCCTTGCTGGTCTGCTGGTCCGCTGATTCAGGGTCAGGCTCTGCACAGGTTGAGGGCAAGTCCTGGGCAAGAGCAGGAACTCCTGGGTCTCCATATATTTGGTATTCTGTTGGCTGGGCAGAATAGGTGATACCTTGTAGCAAACCAGAAAACCTCCCTTCTTTCAAGAAAGTAAAGAATAGGCAGGGTATTTTGAAATGTACTGATTTTCCGTGTTTTTCCTCAGTTTCGTAGTCGCCCCCGCTGAGTCCTGGTGTCCCTGGGGAGTAGGAATCTGCAGAGAAGCCAGGCCTTTTGAGGGGGCCTTGAAGAGCACAGAGGCAACAGCTATGCCGCAGCGTCCAAGCTCGTGTTGTTACAACCCCGCAGCCAGGCTGAGAAATGCTCCAGTGCTGTGAGTGGGAAGATGCTCTTGGGATATTTCTTGGGAATAAACTCAGGCGAGTTGCTCACGTGACTCTTGTGCCGTATCACCCCTCCACAGGCAGACAGACATGGGCTCCTGCCATCTTGTCAAGGCACTGGAAGGGTTTATGTGCATTGCAGCACCCTGCTTTCTGTTGAACAGATCCGGCACGTTGCACCAGATGAAGGCAGTTTCCCCCCTCCATCTCAGAGGGTCAAAACCAATTAGCATAGTCCTTCCTACCCCCCCTGAGGGCAGGATAGGGTGTAATGTAGCCAAGGACTGATCTTGCCACGCAATATCATTGGGGGTGACACAGCTGAGCCCCTGATGAGATGTTTGCTGACATGTGTCAGGAAGGATCATGGCACGCTTCCCTACATGCCCAGGTGGATTGTGGGTATGCCAAAGGAGGCAGAGGGCTTGTAACATTTTCTAATATGGCATTTAAGACAAAAAAGAGTGAGCTGAGGCAGAACAAGACAAATTAATGTAGGATGACAACTGCCTTAAGGAACATCAGATGTCCAGAGAAAATCAAAAGAATTCTTCTCTCAAAGACTCCAATGTAAATTTTTGTATATATCTGTATCTAAACATGGATACATACACCTCTGTGTGTGTGTGCATATAAAGGCAGATTGTCAGCCGGTACTCAATGGTAGAGGTCCACTGAAGTGGGGAAGGTGTATGAAGATGCGTAAATATGTATTATCTGTTTGCTTCCTGCATGTATGAGTTAAACGCGTTGACTACAAGACATTTGTGTATACAGGTGTGTGCATGTCTAAATATTCTTTTCACTCTCTCATAGATCTTGGATACAGAAATTTTTCAAAGGTGACTAGAATGGGCAAAGGCTAGGAATAAAGCTTGTGTGTATGGATGTGGCAGCTATCTGGACATGTATCTATAAGCACCAAGAGATAGACGAATTGAATGATGTGATTCATGGGGCTTTCATTGCATGCAAGACAGAGAAATTAAGGAATAAAACTTCCACTGAATGGCTTCTTGGCAATGAATTCCTAAAACTGAAGAATTGTCTTGAAAGAGGGTGGAAATACCACAGTTTGAGATCTTTAGACACAATACAACTAAAACGCACAATTATGGAATAGCTGAAATAAGCAGAGATAAAAACTGGCAAATGTATATGGGTTTCATATTATCAAATCCCACCATTCTTTGAAGTCAATTTACAAACACTGAGATGTTTACAGACTTCTCAGTATTGCAGAAGCGTCATTGGTTAGCTGTAAGAAGCATGGCACCCTCAGCATATCTGCCTGAATCAAATGACTCAGTATTCATCCCCTTAATGAAGCCATACTTCTGGTGTGAGATTTAAACTGCAGGTTAAAATACCCACATTTTGTATCTACAGATAGACTGGTCATTCAGATTGCTGTATTCAGTTGAGAGGTAGTTGTACAGTTAGGGGAGCTCAGTATGCTATTCCAATTACCCCATGGTAGACACCTATATTTGCTCAGCTGCAGCGATCTCTAGACCCCAGGGCTGCACTGTCAAGGTCTCTGTTGACTGCAATGGAACATAGGCTCCTCAAACTCATGTAGACACCCACATCTGCAAACCTACTAGTAGGTGTCTCAATTTGCAGCTGTGTTATAGCTCAAATGAGCCATCCTTTATTTCAGTGTAATGCTGCTTCTCCTGCCAGGGTAAGGAGTGTTGCTAGGGTCTGCAGAACAGGATTCAGCCTTTTAATATCACATCAGACATCTGAATCTGAGTACATCACTCCCACATCCCTTCACAGTCTACAGAGGTATATGTGCCTTCAAAGGCTGATTCATCCTATCAACACTGTTATCTAAGAAAGGTCGGGCAAACTGCTCTGGGCAAGTGCCCATCTCTTTCAACTAAGGATGAAGTAAGTTTAAAGAACAACTTTGAACTTAATGGTTAATATGCAGATGGCTAAATTTAGATGAGATCAATCCTGCCCATAGCACATAAACTAAACACACATAATCTTCGATCCCTAACTGTGCCTCTAGGTAGGTACAGATATACAACATAGCTTATCTGACCGATCACAACCAACCAACACAGATGGAATAGCCAATATCAAATAAACACAGGGATTTTCTTTGTGATAAAATCTACAGAGGTAAAAAAAAATGCTCAAAATATGTGTCTTAATAACGATCTAAAATCATTGTTTGATGAGCCCATAATCTGCTTGCACATAGCGCATGACGAGAAAAACAAGTCAAAAGGAATTGGGAAAAGCTGTTATTTCCAAAGTATTCCACCATTAACGCAATATATAACTGCTACCTGCAAAACAACTTGCTGAAACAAAGAATAAAAGCATTCAAAAATGTGGTGATAGCTGGTAAGACTCTGTAGCTCCTGAGGTTTCAAGAAATATTTTAGAGAAATAGTGTTTTGCACATATGCCGCAGGTTTCACCTGAAGATCTCAAAGCACTTTGTAAATAGATATGCGTTAATTAATCTTCACAGCAGCATTATGAGGTAAGCACTGTAAATATAATTATCTTGATTTTACAGATGGTGAACTTGAGACTCAGAGCACTGAAATAACTCCCCAAGTTCACACTGTGAATCGGCAGCACCGTAGTGGCTGGAATCCAGTGGTTCCACCGCCACTTCTCTTTGCTAACCCAGATGACGAAAGTCCCTTTGCTTAGGGTAACCATGGGCTCCACAGGGAGAAAAGATCCACTCTGAGACTTCACGCTTTCTTGTTGGTAAAGCATTTTCCACCCTTTGAATAGGGAACATGATAAATGCACACAGTGTTATTTATTATTAATATACTCATTAACATCTGCATCATTACCACTGGAGGAACGTTATCAATAGACAGTGTTGGTTAGCTGGTCAGATCCTATCCCCAGTATCGAACATGGCCAATTCTGGTGGCTGTTTGCTGCTTAAAAGGATGATTTCCTTAATAAGCAGTTCTTAAGAAGGCTCAGACAGCAATCACGCTTCCTGCACATCTTTCGTCTTCATTTAGTGTGACATTCTTGTTGTATCTTGTAAATAATCTGTGGTTGTCCCCACCGGGGAGAAACGCAGTTTGATATAATGTCAGCCTGAGCTGAAACTGAGAAAGCTGAGCTTGCCGTGAAGGGGAGGGTCTCTCAAGCGCCCACATCTGAAATCTTCAACCTACTCTTACCTTAATAAAAAGTCAACCTGCCAGCATGTAAATGGCAGTGAATAAAAAGGGATGACATATGGCAAACACAGGCAGTAGTCAGTGGTAACACTTGTGTGTGGTAGAGGCACTTGGGCTCTCAGAGCTGAGGGGGTTCTGCAGGCGCATGTGGTGGTCTCCTTTCTCTTTAAAGTAATAAAGGTACTTCATAGAATGAGTGATGCATTTTGAAAGCATTTAAAGAGAACCGCTTTGCTGTTTTCATCTAAATTAAATTCTTTCAGATTACTCTATTTGATTCTGCTCTGTTCCTTACATGGAGCCTATCTCCACAGGCTGCCTTTGTTTATGGCAATCTGTGTTCCAACAGCGAGTCTTGATTTCTATGTTTGGTGAAAATTATCTATATTTATATATTATAATATTATTTTCTAATGCCCTCGGATTTGGTATTTTCACCCATCTATGTCCATGCAGAGCCATGTTGGATCTGGGTATCTGTCTGGGAATCCTGAAGGTTCATACTCTTTCAGACTATTCCCAGTATATTCATGTCAAATGGTACTAGACTTCACCCATTTCTCTCAGTACGCAGTAGCTCAACCTCTATAAGAATGTTTTAATATTCTCCTTTCTGATGTGGCAGAGAACAAGAAAAAAAAATAACATTCTCCAGGCCACTGAGAAGGTAATTGGATCTTGTAAGGGTCATCATATAGGGGCCTTTTGGGGTGACATCGAAGGCCACAGGGGCCTTTTGGGGTGACATCAAAGGCCACAGCTAGTTCCAACTTCACTCTAGGAAGGTATCTCCCCTGCAGTTCAGAGACGGCTGGATGCCAAATGTTCCTCAAGGTCACTTCTGCAGGGGTGTGTGATGACCCCCTCACCCTCGCCCCCATACAGACGCTTGGCCCTTTACTGTGGAAGCCAGTGGGGCAGAACCTGTCTGCCCACGTTTCCTACTGGGCATCTAAGTCTAACAGAGGAGACACTCGGTTTTGTTGTGAAGGTTAGGATATGTTCTCCTTCCTTGCAAATTCTTGGCTGAGGAAATCGGTTGTGTGGGTGGCAAGCCCTGAGGACAGAAGATTGTGAGAGTCATTCAAAGCCAAATCCTGCCTTGGGCTCTGTACTGTGCTGCCCTCTTGAACATGTGCAGTCCCGGGCTCTCTGTTCTTCCAAAGATGCCACGCTTCCTTTTTTATTCTAATATAGACTTAGTTTCAAATCCACCTCTCAGCTGTTCCTGCAGGGAGTTCCCAGCTGAGGCCAGTAGCAGATGTGTGGGCACATCTGAAAGCAGGACTTGTCCCTGAGCTCCCTCCCGTACATCATCCCGCTGGGGATGGACCTTGGCTGCTGGGTGTCACCAGGCTCCCTGAAGACAGCACATGCCCTTTTTACTCACTTGTCTTTCTGGCAGTATATTTAGGGGAGAGGGTAAGAGAGAAGAGAGAGACAAAAAGCAAGAAAAGCCTCCAAAGTCAGCTGAGAGATGTCTGCAAGCTCTGTCTGAAGCATCATGTGATTCCTTCCCTGCCATTCCTTTCCCAGGTTTGAAAGATGCCCTGAGGTAGGTTGTCATATTTGCATAGATTTACTTGTAAAGGGAAAATTCTGCTACTGCGCATATCCCTGTTGATTGCCACATTGTTATGGGCACCTAGGGAGTCTGTAGAGAAAAGCAACGAAAAATAAAAAAAAAAATAATGTAAAAAAATTGCAAACAACAAAAGCCATACTGCATTTCCCAGGAAGCCCTGAAATAAGGATCCCTCAGAGACGAGGCACAGGAGTAAAGCTGACACACAAACACATCTCTTGACGTAACAGACAACCCCAGACTTGCATCCTATTCTAATTACCATCTTTGTTTACAACTGTATCTGCTCGTGTGGATGCTCCCAACTACTTTAGCACCGTTTCATTTTAGTGCAAATACCGATCATCTAAAGCAGCTTGAAAACTGAACAAGGGGAGAGAAATAGGGGGAAAAACCCACCTCATCTTCCAACAAAACATGACAACTATCCACCGCTTCTTAAGAGCCGAGCAATTTCCTTGCTGTGAACTGGCATGTTGTTCAGGAGGCACGGGCGCAGCCTGCCGTACGTATAACCAGCATTGCTCGCCAACTGTTAGAAAATGCTGCTTCTGCATCACTTGAACATGGCAAATGTGCCACAGGACCTTCTGAAAACCCCATGCTCTTTGTCTTGTGCCTCTCACTTGTGACTGGAGGTGGCTTTAACTCCGAAGGATGAAACCAGATCGCCTGTACATCCACCCAACCTTGCTGTGGAGGTTCCCCCTTGTTACAGTTGTTCATACAACAGCTGCTGAACTCCCGCAGTTTACAGCTCTCCTACAAAGTTTAAACCACCGCTGATTTAGGATTCTACCTTGGGTAATGACATCTCGTAAGCATCACCGCCCTGTGCAGCCAGGCCCCACGGCTCTTCTCTCTGAAACTGCCATGCCATACGCCTACCCTAGGGCTGGCAGCATTTTGGAAACCGAAAAGGGTCTTCAATGCATTATTTTATGATTGTACAAGTTGCCAGTCTCGAGGTTCTTTGACTAACTTCTGTCTTCTCCAGGGACAAATGGTCCTGCCTAAACAGTGAGAAATGTCAGTGATGCAAAACCAGCATCTAAAACATCCCCTTGAACTCAAAAACAACAGGACAACTCATGGAAGAAAAATCCATTGAAAACTACTGATACAAAGAAAGTACCTCTGGCTCAGGAAATCCCTGAGCTGCCAGTTGCAGGAAGCTAGGAAAGTATTACTCTTGTAATTTTCCCTCTGCTTTATGACTGACTACTCTAGGAGATGGGATTTGTATGAGGATGACTGTTGGTCTGACTGACTACAATTGTACTTATATTCTATTCCGATGTTCCCTGGGAAAAGTGAATGGGCGCTGTTGGGAATGGAGGGAATACTGCAGCACCCCATGGAGAGCTGTCCCCAGCAGAGTGTTTCACTGTGGCAAGTTTGCAGCTGCCTCCTATGACTGTCGTTGCTCACATTGCCAGGAACAGGGAATGGGAATGAACCATCCACTTGCTGGGCTATGTCAACACACGACAAGGCCGGTCCCCAGGATGGCACTAATATGTATCACCAGGGGGGAAGAAGGGGAAGAAAACAGGGTTTTCTTCCTCACATTCTCCTCCCAACCGTTGCTCAAAAAGTTTACATGAAGAATATTTGCAGAGAAAACACCAGGCATTTAGCCTAACACACAATATGTCATAGAAGTGCCTGCTTCCCAAGAAAAATCTGGAGGCTTATTTGCTTTTTTTAAAATGAAAACTCAAAAGCCAAACTTCTTTTCAGCTAGAAGTGGAATATAAATAACTAGTTCTATAGGAATTCTTTGGATGTGCTGGAAAAAATAGCCGTTTTTAGAAGCAGCTCCATTTGTGGCACGTGTCTGTGAACAGGAAAGGTTGCTGTAAGTTTGGGAAAGCACTTTGTTGAACCATTAGAGTGTCAGCATGTTAACCTGGATTTGTACCAGAATGTGCTCAAAGACCAGACGAACAGAAATTTCTCTATATGATCACTAAACTATACAGTTCTGTTAGTAAACAGAAATGTTATTAGAGCTAGTTAATATCCTGCTCTAAACCCTAGAAAAACTCTTCTTGCTTTAAAAGCCCTCGAAATATTCACTGAGTTCTTGAGCTCACAATGTATTTTTTTAGGCACACTGGATACAAGGATACTACCAGAAACAAGGAACTGGCCTCTTCACTCCTCTACCCCCAAACCCCAGGCTTGATTGATTACAAAAAGCCAAAACCCAGCATTTGCAAAGAGGAAGATGGTTTAACTCAGGAAGGTGAGCCGAAAGATGAACAGATAGAGCTGGAGCTGGTTGGACTGATGTTAGATCAGGGAACTGCATAGGTGAAACCTGACTTTTGAAGTCAATAACTAGGTACAGACTTAGCACTGTAGACAATTACTAAGATAAGATGCAGTTTTACCAATTGTACATCTGTATGTCAAGCAGAACAAATGAAATCCTTGACAGTCTCTTATAGGATACCAATGCAATTTAAAGTGCATGGTACAAGGATGAGAGCAGTAGACACAGGTTAAGATAAATCTTGCCATTTTTCTGTACTTTCCCAGATAATTTATTCAGTCCTTTTATTTATTTTTTTCATACTATGGAAATTTCTGTGCGTGCTCCCTCAATAACAAATTTGAGCAAGCAGTCGACATAAGAATGGGGATTGACAGATTGATTCTGCCTTTTGCAATGAGCTTTTTTTACTCTAAGGAACAATATGCAGTTCACTGGTAATCCAAAGCATTGCTAATTTGATATTAATTTATACTAATTTGATATTAATTTACACTGAGGATATACCCCCTTGAAAGATGCAACTGTTAGAGCAAAAGGCACAGCTCAAGAAACCGAAGCACAGGCTCGCAGCACAGATAAGCTCCATGGCTGAAATGTGTAGGGATGTTAGAGACAGTGGGTTTGTTTCAAACCTCTTTTGTTTCAGACTTTGCTTTTGTGCTGACTTCAGGTGGAGAGAGTTCGGAAAGAACTGTTCGGCTTAACTTCAATAAAATCACTCCAGATTCAGTGTGGGAGAAAGAAGTTTTTTCCTGGCTCCAAGTTTACTCTAACACAAGATATGGTCTAAAAGCAATATCCTAACTGCTAGCCATCACTCCAAGGTCTTCATTGAACACAAACTTGGCCAGCTCTGTCAAAACTTTAAATTAATCAGCTGAGCTCATGCCTCCACTGGTAGAAAGCGGCATTTCTTTTTCAAAATCAGGAGCTCTACACAAGTTACTACCACTACAGAAATGGCTGCATGTTACTGGTAAGGAACAGTTGCTGTGCTTTACCACAAAGGGCAGTATTTAAAGAGTAATTAGATTTTATTTTGCATTTTTATTTCCTGTGGAAGAATGATCATTATGTACATCTGAGGCCTTGCGGTTTCACAGTGGCATTTTCTACTCCTGTTTCAATGGTGTTTTGGAAAACACTCTGTAACTTTTCTTCTCCCCATTCTTTTTGGGAATAGAGTCCAAAATATTTCAATAGGGACACATGACTGCCTTCCACTTGGATGAAAAACACTTCCCATTTAGCTTCTTCCAAATGAAAATACTTTTCCTCTGGGTTTCCACTTCCCCCTCAAGAGCCATTAACTCTCATTGTCATGGAAAGCCGAATGGATGGAAGGGGAGGCTCCAGATCAGCTACCCTAGACCAGCTGTGGTCATTCGTGTGACACCAAAGCCTCCTTCTAGCATCCTCTTCAAGAAGTTGTACTAAGGGAAGGTAAGAGGGTAGACCCTGCTGATTGCAGCCATCAGCTGTGGGTTGGAAACGGTGTCCCAAGTGCCCAATGTTGGAACCTCACTTTAATGTTTAATTTCGTGTTTAATTTTTAAAATTTGATTTGATCATTACCATAAACATTAAACAATATTTCCTGTTTAAATATGAATAGGCTGCATTATTTGATTGAAATGAGTGTTCAGATGGCTAATGCGTTTTATTATGGCCATAGAATTTTACTGTTATTTCCCTTCCAGCTGCTGCTGTTCCAGGGAACTCAATGGGATTCAGTTTTCAGTAGGATGGGCTCTATCCGATGGCATGGTGTGGTACACAAGCTTGCCAATAAGAGTCTTTCCCAGTCTGGGGACACTGCTCCTGGTAGTTTTATAACACTGATGAGTGGCTGTTATGGTTCAATGTCTGTACAGGGACCTCTGAAAGGCTCTTCACAGCCTATCTTCCCCCTACCTAACATCTCTCATTTGCTATTGAATTGCCCACTCTCATCTTTGGTTATCCTGTGATAACATCCTCTATCACTCAGTAATTGAATTTTTCAGACAAGTCTCTCATTGTTTTCTCCCATGCTGCCCCTTCACGCATGGTAGGAGCTCCTTAAAGAGAGCTGCAATCCCATCTCAGGACGTTCCCTGAAATTTCTCCAAAACCTGTTCCCCTTGCTATGATGCTCGTGTATGACTTTGACAACACCAAGACCATGAGCGTGTTGAAACCACTTCTTATTTTGCTATGAAACTTGTCTCATTGTTTTCTCTATTCTATTTTCTGGTTTTGTCTCTATCTTCTCTTTTACCACCCTTGCGTTAGAGAAAGTTTGGAGCTGGGTGTGCTTTTTGCTGAAGGCGCTAGGAAGGTACGGTCCTTCCCCATGACAAGCATTTCTCAGCACTGCCTTAATTAGGGTGAGGCGGAAAACAAGAATTCCATTTAGCAGAAAACATCAAGTTTTCTTGCATAATTTTTGTTCTGGACCATGACCTTTCAGAAATGTTTAGGCTGACATCATTACCCTTCCCGCCCCAAACACCCATGAACACAGACATTAGGATAACTCAGCAGCGCAGGTGTCTCCCATGACATCAGAGTACGGCTTACCTGTTGGAGCACTTGCTACTGCAAAAAATCCAACCTGGGCCTCAGAAACCTGCCTAATAAAAGCTTTATCAAATCCACTATTTTTGTCCCCAAAGTCTGAATCATGAAAAATTAACATTTTTGCATGAAAAGTTATCTCCCTTAGTACTAATTATCATGTGGATAATAAGTATTTAAGAAAGATGCTTTCTAGCAGGATGTTTCAATACATCCAGACCAAATTTCACTGGCAGAGAACAGTGGTAATGGAACTGGAAATCGGTAACAGCTCTTTCCTACTAAGAAAAAAAGCATTCCCAACTTTTTTAAGATGAAGGTATAGTCCAGTTAATTCTTAAGAAGGATTCTAATAGGGAAACAAATCCTTACTGTAAGATCATTATGAAACCCCACCAGAAGAGATGAACTCACTTCTTGTGACAGGAACATTTACAGATGAGAAAAACTAGTTATAGATCTTCAAATCCAACATGTCTATTAAAGGCAATTTCTCCATTTCTTCAACATGGAGTGGAACTGGATATGAAGGGAGCCATTCTTCTCTTCTAACTTTGGTTACCTAGGAATTTACTTCAAACTATCTGTCCAGGCTCTACAAGAAATGTGGAGAAATGCAGATGAACTTCCATAAAGTGATTCATCCTCATCTATCTTAGGAGTGAATGAATGGCCCTGTGGGAATACCCCTTTGCTTCTTTATTGATTGTTGAAGCATCTCACACGACGAGCTAAGAATAACCACCTAACCTTCATAAAACAGAAGGTGTGGGAGATGAGCCCTTCCCCAGCAAACGTCTTGCCCCAAACAATACAGCAAGAATAAGACCAGAATTCTGTTCTTCTTATTTCCAGACCTATGTTCTGCTGTCTGACCAGCAGTGACCTCTGCAGTGGCAATACTTTTCTCTGAGAAAAAATCCAGAGCCTATAACATTTCCAATCACGTATTTTGCAGCATCTTCATTTCAGTGCCATCACCATTTCTGATTGCTTTGAGGTCTTATAAAATATGTGTATTTTGGTACATCTGAATTTGTTTTGTCCAGAGGCAGAAGCAAGTTCAGTGAGCAGGAAGAGGACAGTAGTGTCAGACAGCACTATAAAGATGACTTAGGGTAATTAGAAATGGTTATGTGGTCATCTGATGACATGGGACATTTCCCAGTTAACGTTCAAAAACACTTTGCCTGTCCTCATTTTAAGTAGCCCTGACAAAAAATTACATCTCTTGCCCTTGGGGCCCTCATCCACACTCTAAGAAAATTCACCATGAGGACTTCCTTCCTTGTACATTATATAAATTCCCCTTTGCTTGAATTTTGCAACACACAATATGGCTTCTACTACTTCCTGGGAGAGACTAATTACACAGATCTCTAAATTGTCATATTGCAGAAGTTTGAGTGCACACACATGTCCCATCTGATATCATGTTTGTCAGCCAAGAAAACCACATATGTCCTTAAGCAACAGAAAATGCTTGCAGCAAGAAGGATGTACCCTCCTAGGGTTTCTGAAGGTACTATATCCTAGTAATAAATAAGTATAATCTATCACACAAAGGCAGACATAAGAAAACTCGGAGCTGAGACCCTTTAAAGGTTTAAAGCAGGTATCCACCCACGAACCTATGTGCTCCTTGAATGAGATGTGGTCTCTGTAATAGTTGTTGTTACAGCACTGAGGTGGTTGCCGTACTGTGGGAGGCTGAACCAGAGCAAATCACTGCAAGTCCTCTCCAGCAGCAAGACAGAGTACGTAGCCCACATGATTCTGATGCTGCTGTCTTCCAGACAGATATTTACAATATGCACTTACACGGTACTCCACATCGACAAAAACAGGCCTTAATTGTATTTGATAATCAAATCTGCTGCACCACTCAGGTACTGTACAGCTGGCCATTGAGAATGAATATAACAAACAGGTTCAATTTTTTTTTTAGTGCTCTCCTTGATTTTCCTCTAAACCCAATGCAAAATACAGTAGGTATATATGATCCAGGAGGCATTCCCAGAGCCAAGATGTTTATATTAGTAAAATAATACTAGAAACAGGATTATGGTAATGGAAATCAGTCCCACTTGCATTCTGAAAATATCTTCTCTTCCATCTTATGAGTAATATTTGAAAAAAACCTGATTTCCCTCTCCGTCTTTCTCCCCTCCTCCCTGCTTTCTCCCTGTGTCTATTACAAGGATTTTAATAGAAAGACATTCAAATTGTAACACTCAGCAACCCATGAGAATCAATTATTATTTTTTTTCCGTTGCTGGTTACCATATTATTTTGTATAATTGTTGATGTCTGTCATCTAAATTATCTCACCCAAAAAGCGATCACACACGTCGAAAAATAAGAATAACAATAATAATAAAAAAAAGTCCATCGTCAACCCTTCACAACCCAGACACAACCTTGAGGGAAGGAAAACACAAAACAAAAGAGAAAATAATAATAATAAAGAGAGAACAGCCCATCTAGCTAATTCATCTGCCCAGTAAGTGCATGTGTGTGGTGGATCAGATAGGCTTGATGGCAGGTGATGGGGGTCGGGGCTTTGCACACACTCTGAAAGGGTTTTGATGATTGCAATTACTCGCCCACGCTTTGACATAGCACACAATGAAAGACTACAATTAGACAACTATTATTACTAACTGCTGATACCAATGATGTCCATACAAATGCAGCTCACTTTGTCACTGCATTATTCATACTTGAGGTGCATTTGTGTATATGAGTTTGTGAAGGGAGAGGGGTGGCAGTTGTTGTTTGTATTTGTGGCACTGTATAAATTATCTAGATTTATGCACACTGTCTCTGTAAATCTATATTCAAGCACAGAGTCATGAACATTGTTTTTCTGCCTGTATCTGCAGACTTGTGCACACGGAGATGCAGCCGGATCCTGGGGATGGCACAGTGCAGTTCTCCTGGCACTCAGGGCCCACAAAAGGACTTACATTGACATTTCTGGGTTTTGGATGAAGCCCTGGATGGGTATGTGGGAGACAGGGATGTATTTTTCTTTCCTTAGCTTGTGTCTTTTCAGGCTCCCTGATTCTTTGCACGGCATTTCCCCTGCATCGCTGTGCGCTGAGCAGTGGCTTCTGGACACGGCCTTGTTACAAAGAGGTTTACTTTCACTACAGAAGGTTTCTAAACTGACAGAAGATTAAAACAGAAGATTTTTAAACTGATTTTCAAACTGAAATTATTACCTCTGCTCAGCAGACACAACCCAGTGCTGTTGGCAACCTCCTTAAATAGGGGAGCCCAGGGGCTTTCACTGAAGTCAGAGCGCACCAGCCACTGTATGCCACTGGAGACTTTGGGACATAAGTAAATGTGGGGAGTTATTCTGCAATCATTAATTTCTAATAACTAATATTAATAATGCTTAATAAAAAGATAAAGTAATAGCTAGCAAGAGTATCCAAAGTCGATTAATGTAATTTGGGCTCCAGCAGTCTGACTGAAAAAAAAGCACCCAGACAGGGAATTAATTAAGAAGAGCTATTCCATGTTAAATGTACACTATACCTTAATCTGAACGAATGTATCTGTGTGGAGAGCCCTTTCGATTTCTTTTATCCTCCGGTAAAGGGGATTCTAGTCAAACGTTGCCAAAAGGAGTCAGATCACCGGTGGGACAGGGGCTCTGTGCTGTGTGCGGGAGCAGAGCTGCAGGATATTCCCGGGCCGGGTTTAGCCCTTGCTCTTGCCTTAGCTGTGTGCACAGCAGTTCTCACTGCAGCTACCAGCAAGACAATCGCTGCATGAGTAATATATTGTTAGATTTATACAGCCTAACTTAGGTAATGTGAAATCCAGAGGCAAAAGCAAATTTGCCCCAATTTTACAATCAATCATGTTTTTAATTGATTTACTGCTGCATCATCAGGATGAAAACATCCATACAGCCCTGCGACGCACTCATACCTCCTGCCAGTAAACATTTATTCCCGAACATTTTTGGACTGCGTCAAGAATTCCTCCCAGGAAAGTCAGTCACAATGAAATAAAATGCAAGCCTACCCATTAATGACCAAATCATAAGCACAAATAATACAAAACAAGAGTAATAAACCTCTCCAGGGAATTGCATCATTGTTAACAAAGCAAGTAATCAATAGACCATTGTTTGAAAGCACTGCTTGTTGCACGAATGCTTAGATGGAGACTTGAGTAACAGCAGCAGCCTGAAAAATGTTGTGCCCTGAAAGTAGATACTCTGTGAGAATTGTTTGGGAATCATGAAATCTAGGAGACTTAGGAGGTCTTATGCGGATGGCAAAGATTTGCAAATCTACAGATTTGCTCTCCTAGAGAAGGAGGCAACACTCAACTTTCTCTAGCCCCTAAATTCCAGTTTGTGATTTATCAGCAGGAAATAGCAATTTGGGTACGGAGAGCAATGAAGACCCAGGAGGCTCGGACCCCGGGGAGATGCTCAGATGATCCGTCTGTGCTGACATCTGTGCTTCCACAGGTCCTCGTTGTGGTTAGAGGAGACAGGCCAGGGGAGAGCAGGAAAAGTGGCACGCAGGGAGCTACGACCAGGGATGATGCGAGGAATTGCAGCGGCTCATGCTGCTCCCAGAGTTGAGGGTCTCTCAGCCAGGGGTTTCTCCTCTCATAGGAAGAGAAGGAAGAAGGATGAGAGCTCGGATGAGACACCAGCACCGTCTGTCTTTCCCTTTGTCTGTCTGCTTGCCTTTCATCAGGCTGTTTCACCCAGGGAGCCAGCAGCGGAGGTTCCCTAACACGAACGCCTTTGGTCTGAGTCAAGGCAGCTCCTTGTCGTAAGTCTCTGGGGCTTTCTTCTGGGAAGCCGGAGTTGTTAATAGCACGTCTGGCTTTGCCAGCTTTCGGGGTGGTCGCATCGGGTGGCAGGTGACAGGGCTTGTCACCGTTTGTAAATGTCAAGCGGGGAGCAGGGAGGCCACGTGTCAGAGTTCAGGGCCAGGTAGGTATACTGTGCCTCCCACCGTCTCGTAAACTGTCCAGGCTTCTTTCATCTCCCCAGCGGGGTTTCCAGCCACAGACATCCCCGAGACCTGACAAAGCGCTGACAGCCTTGCTGCAGGGGGGGTGGATACACAGCAGAGCGGAGATGGGATTTGCAGGGATGCTTTTGCAGCAGGACAAGATGGAAATAAGGGACTGGGGATGCTGGCATGGGCTTGCTTTGGCAAAGCAGGTGGCACCCCAAACAGCAGCACCCACACCACTGGTCCTGCTTCCTACACTGGGTGTTTTCCGACAGCACTTTGCTTTTACGGTGCCAGGAGCAGAGCTCTGTAAAATACCTGTCTATCCATCTGAAAAGTAATGCACGGTGCTTTCAGTGCTGATGGTGAAACACCTGCTGTGAGTGCCTGCTCACAGGAAACTTTCAAGCTAAAATCCCAGCACTCAAGAAACGGGCCTTTGCTGCGGGAAACTTTATCAGCAAAAGGCTCATCCGTAGCACCCAGATCCCGGCTTGGATCCACATCTCGAAGCTCCATGTCAGCGAGGGCACCCATTCCCGAAACTGACTGTCTGGGACAGATGTTTTCCTGCCTCAGGGAACCCTTTTGGCTTTCCAAGACCTGAGCACGGGAGGTCTGCACAGAGGAAAGGAACTGCCCTAGCAGATCGTACCTTGGACCTGGAGCAGCTTATGGGCATCACAGTCTGTACCCCAGCATTATACTCCTTCTTTTGGAGATTAAGGTCCCAGCGCTTAAGCCAGGTGTGTTAGTCTTAAATACAAGAGTAGCTCCACTGGCTTCGGGGAGATTGCAGAGGATTTAAACTATGCATGTGTTTAAGCACCTGGCACACGAGCCTTTCTCTCTAGTGCACTTCTCACTCCCCTGGGCTTAATTTCAACTCCTTCCGCTTTATAGTCTGTGGCCTCTGCTGTAAATTCAGAGAGCCAGGGAACTGATTTTTAAAAAATACTTTCTGCTTGAAATATTGCAAGTAAAGAGCAGATGAGAATATATATCAGTTAAATGCTTTTTTAAAGGCATATATGACATGACACGACACGCTGGATTCTAAAATTAAGTACAGTAGCAAGGAACCCCCAGCTGGAATTTCCTAAAATATAGCTTTCCTCCTCTAAAACCACTTTTAATTTTAAGTGCTGACTTTCCTGACCCAGAATAAAGTTACAGGCAATGTTTACTAGCCAGTATAGAAGGGAATTGCTCCCTTATTGCATTCCAAGCATGCAAGCCACTGAAAATCAATATAACAAAGTAGGAAAGAAAGAATAAGAACATACCCCCTCATCTTCCTCCCTCTGCACGCACAGGCAGACACATCCATAGACCTGTCTCTCTCCTCCCCACCATGACAGGCAATGGCCCTCTCTAACCTTAGAGGTTGGCAGTGAAGAAAGATGAAGTTTGTCACATTGTTCCCGAGCAGCGAGTTGTACAGCTAGGTCACCTCCGATTTTTAGCTAGTCAGTCAAGGCTACCTTTCCACGAGCAGCACACAGCTGCCATTCCCCAACAAATAGTGAAATGATGAGTCCATGTCACAGCAGAGGACACCATCTAAACTCCTTCTATCCCCTTCAGTTCAGTAACATGATGGGAGATGACAGGGACGTGAGACGGGGCTGATGTGAGCCAGGAATCTCCATAACAGGTCTCCTTGTGGAGGCGGCAAGGGGCTGACCTCTGGACATTTCAGCGACACAGGGAGCCGTGAAGAGGTGGAAGGTCATGTCTAAAAACTGCTACTCTAGGGCAGGGGGCTGGGGGAAGGAGGCTGATGACTACTTGACACCAGAGCCTGAAGGCAGACAAGATGCTGCAGGAGCAGCAGTGATCCAGGAGATATCTTCCGGACCTCTTGTTTTCTCAACGCACTTCAGTGCTGAAGCAGGAGGAAGAGGAGAAAAAGGAGGAATGACTCACTTATCGATTCTGCATCAGTTGCTAAACTTTCTGCAGAAAGGCCACACTGCTCTTCAAAGAGGTCGGACCTGGTCTTAGGTAACAAGGATCCTTTTGATTTCCATGTGGCTTGCGGGCTTGTTTGCAGGAGAAACACATGGCCCTGTCTGCTGCTTTGGGATTTAAGTGCTGATCTTTCAATGCCAAAGCAGAGGTCCAGTGCAAAAGCAGTGCTCTCCTCTGTCTCTCCATGGCACAGTCTAACTGGGGGCAGGGCTCTCTAAGAACGAGTTTTGTTTGCTGGAGGGGGCCTGAAAGTGTTTTTAACCCATGGTGCCACGCAGGGCAGATGTCTTGTGAAGCAGACATCAGCTGCAGGGTTAGCAGCAATCACCGAGTGCTGAAATTTGTCACGTGTAGGAAGTTAACGTAAGTGGCTCTGCCATCTCAAAAGTCTTTGTGCCACATAGAGTTTTTCTTCCCATGGCAATGCAGATGAAAGAGAAGAGAAATGCAGAAGCCTGATTATCTGCCACTGTGAACTGAAGCTGATCCAAGGTGAAGTCTCTGCAAGATCGGAAAACCCACCCTATCCTGAGGGGCTCAGATCTGCCCTTAAAATACGACTCAGGACTTATCTCGAAATGACGCAGTCCCTGCCAGTCCTCAGCAGCCATAGCCTTGCCTGCAAACTGACAACTTTATTGCCTCCCTCCCTCCCTTTGCTCTCTCTCACTCGTCTTTTGGTGCACGGGGTATTCGGGGCGATGGCTAGTGCCAATGTTAATGGGAATAACACTTGGAGGCTGCTGGAGGGAATCAAGGCCTCTGTCTTCCCAAGCCATCACTGTTTTGCAAGCTCTGGCTCTCACCTTTAATGTGGAGTCAGCTTTCTTGGCACACGGAGGATTCACCCTGTGGGATACTTTGCTGACTTTTCTCTTCACCTTGACTCAGACATGCACAATAGAAATAGCAGCTGTGGACTCCTATGGTTTCAGACCCTGCCCTGTTTCAATTAGAGAGACACGCGGGTTTGCAGAGGAGGCTTTCAAGGAGAATTCGTGGGTTTCCTTTTGAGTCTTAACACGTAGAAAAAAAGAGTTGCACTGAGCTACCTGTTTCTCCTGAGCACCTACAAGCCCCTGGCAAGCAGTCAGTGGTTCTGCTACCCTCCCTTGTCTGATGGAGGAGCACAGAGTGCACTCAAAGTGCATCACCGCCCCTTCACACTGGTCATACCAACACAGAACAGTTGCACACTGGCAAAACCCATCCCCACACCTTTGCAGTGAGTTCTCCCAGCAGAAGGACTTGGGGACAACACCAAGGAGTGAAGGGTGTCGCTGAGAGGAAGTGATGTTGGAAAGGCAGAGTGTTTCTCACCTCCATGTCACCCCGTGCTGCTAGCTGTGGATAACTTGGTGCAGGCTGGAGCACGGCAGTTGCAATGACGAGGTCACCTCTGTGAACAGCTCAGCCCTGGCTCTGGGAAGAGGTGACCCTATGGCAGTGAAGAGCATTCTTCCAAGGTCTGTAGGAAAGTAGTGTCTCCCAGTTATCCTGCTCCAGCCCCTAGGCAACACTTTTCCAGCCCAAGTACATCAGGGTCCTGGTGTGGAGCTGGGCAGAAGCTAATCTGGCCCCCCCAGCACCTCCTGCTGATGCAGAGGAGATGGGAAATAGCTGGGAGGGCAGTAGGTGAAGCCTGACAGCTGAGCACCCCTTGATGGGCATGCTCACGCAATGGCATACTCAGCCTTAGGATATCCTTATGTCCTGGAAGGTCCCTCAGAAGCACCCAGCACAACCCGAGAAGCACACCATCACCTAAAAAATGAAATAATTTCCACAGTTTTTCAGAGATGCTTTTGTTACTGAAGCAAGAGTTTTCTCCCTGCCCTAGTCCTCCACCTCTCACGAGGCTGGAGGGAAATAGCCTAGATCATCTTCTATGATAAGCACCATCCTCACCCAGGAGAGAGAGGAACAGAAGCTGATGCTAACTGCAAAGGTGGGGAGCTAGGGGAAACTCAGAAGTTGTTTAGAAAGTAGAGATAATTAATTTTGTATTTAGTTGGTCTTCTTTTTTTCTTTTTGTCTTTAAAGAACTGACATGAAATTGTTCTAAAAAACGTCAAGCTAGCATCTTCCCTGAGACACTCGCCACTTGGCCCTGGGGAAAGGCTGCATGCTGGCCCTGAGGAAAGGCTGTGTGCTCTGCAGCCTCCCACGAGGAACGTAACCGGCTACGAGGGGCAGTGCCTGCTGGAGGGTTGCGGCAATGATAGGGCTTAGAAACCAATCAGGATTTTCACAGCAATCTCAAGCTGTTTGAGGCCTTGCCCTCTGCTGTCATGTGCACACTTGAGATTTTTTTGCTTTCTTGTTCAATAAATCCCCAGTTTTCTAGACCTCAGAAGTGTACCAAAGTTTGAAAGTGACCCAAGTTCAAGCTAAAGGAGACAAATAAAGGAACCTCAAATCTATTATTAAATAACTGAAACCTCATGACATCTTTAGGTCTGGCTTACACTTTCTGAGTCCTTAAAGTTGCTAATAAATACCAAGCAAATGGCTGGAGCTTTAATCCTCAGCTCTGATAATACTTGGGAAAATATTCAGAAATATACTCATCAACATTTGGAGACTTAGGAAAATTCTCCACATTTTCAAGCTTGGGCTAGCCTGTATACAGGAAGGGTTTTGCAAAGTCAGGCTGTATTGGGTTGGCATGGCAAGGTTTTGGTAGTGGGGGGGCTGCCAGGGTTGTTTCTATGAGAAGCTGCTAGAACCTTCCCCTATGTCCAATAGAGCCAATGCCAGACGGCTTCAAGACGGTCCTGCTGCTGGTCAAGGCCGACCCCATCAGTGATGGTGGTAGCACCTCTGGGATAGCTTATTTAAGAACAGGGGAAAAAAACTGCTATGGAGCAGCAGCTGGAGAGAAGAGAGAGAATACATGAGAGAAAAAACTCTGCAGACACCAAGGTCAGTGCAGAAGGAAGGGGAGGAGGCACTCCAGGCACCAGGGCAGAGATTCCCCTGCAGCCCATGGTGAAGACAATGGTGAGGCAGGATGTCCCCCAGCAAGCCATGAATATTAATGGTGGAGCAGATATCCACCTGCAGCCCATGGAGGACTCCATGCTGGAGCAGGTGGATGCCCTAAGGAGGCTATGGCCCCATGGGAAACCCATGCTGGAACAGGTTCCTGGCAGAACCTGTGGACCCGTGGAGACAGAGGAGCCCACCGTGGAGCAGGTTTGCTGGCAGGACTTATGACCCTGTGGGAGACACACGCTGGAACAGTTTGTTCCTGAAAGACTGCACGCTATGGAATGGACACATGCTGGAGCAATTCATGAACTGCAGCCTGTGGGAAGGACCCATATTGGAGAAGTTTGTGGAGGACTGTCTCCTGTGGGAGAGACGCCACACTGGAGAAGGAGAAGGGTGTGAGGAGGAAGGAGCAGCAGAGACAATGTGTGATGAACTCAACACAACACCCATTCCCTCTCCCTCTGCACCACTCGGGGGGAGGAGGTAGAGAAATTGGGAGTGAATTTGAGTGTATGAGGAAGGGAGGGGTGGGGAGAAGTTGATGGAATGACTACATCAGTGGACAAGGGAAGAGCTATGGATGTTGTCTATCTAGACTTCTGTAAGACCTTTGACGCGGTCCCCTACAACATCCTTCTCTCTAAATTGGAGAGGCGTGGATTTGATGGGTGGACTCTTCAGTGGATGAAGAATTGGTTGGATGGTGGCATCCAATGGGTAGTGGTCAATGGCTCAATGTCCAGATAGAGACTGATGACAAATGGTGTCCCTCAACGGTCTGTATTGGGACTAGTACTGTTTAATACCTTCATCAGTGACATAGACAGTGGGATTGAGGGCACCCTCACAAGTTTGCAGATGACACCAAGCTGAGTGGTAGTGTTGACATGCCTGAGGGACAGGTTGCCATCCAGAGGGACTGGGACAAGCTCAAGAAGTGGGCCCCTGTGAACCTCATAAGATTCAACAAGGCCGAGTGCACAGTCCTGCACCTGGGCTGGGGCAACCCCCAGTATCAACACAGGCTGGGGGATGAAGGGATTGAGACTATCCCTGCCAAGAAGGACTTGAGGGTAGTGGTGGAAGAAAAGCTGGACATAAGCCGACAATATGTGCTCGCTCAGCTCTGCTCTGCTCTGGTGAGACCCCACCTGGAGTACTGGGTCCAGCTCTGGGGTCCCCAACATAAGAAGGACATGGACCTGTTGGAGTGGGTCCAGAGGAGGGCCACAAATATGATCAGAGGGCTGGAGCACCTCTCCTATGAGGACAGGCTGAGAGACATGCGGTTATTAAGCCTGGAGAAGAGAAGGCTCTGGGGAGACCTTATTGTGCCCTTTCAATACTTAAAGAGGACCTACAGGAAAGATGAGGGCAAACTTTTTAGCAGGGACTTTAGCGATAGGACAACAGGTAATGGTTTTAAACTAAAAGAGAGTAGATTCAGGCTAGATATAAGGAAGACATTTTTTACCAGGAGGGTGGTGAAATACTGAAACAGGTTTCCCAGAGAGGTGGTAGATGCCCCATCCCTGGAATCATTCAAGGTCAGGTTCAAGGGGGCTCTGAGCAACTTGATCTAGTTGAAGATGTTCCTGCTCATTGCTGGGGGGTTGGACCAGATGACTTTTAAAGGTCTTTTCCAACCCAAACTATCCTATGTTTCTCTGATCCTATCATTCTATGAAGGTGTTTTAAGATTTGGTTTTATTTCGCGTTGCCCTACTCTGATTCAATTGGTAATAAATTAAATAGATTTACCTGGGTTGAGTCTGTTTTACTTGTGATGGTAATTGGTGAGTGATGTCTCCCTGTCCTTATCTCAACCCACAAGCCTTTTGTCGTATTTTCCTCTGCCACCCCCGGTCCAGCTGAGGAGAGGGAGTGATAGAGCAACTTGGTGGGCACCTGGCGCCCAGACAGGGTCAACCCAAGACACAGGCTTAGATGCACATATTGTTTTTCATATCTCTAACATGGAGTCAGTCAGGAAGAGAAACAGAGGAGTCTTAGGTGGAAAGCTTGCACTGAAGTAAGAAAGTAGTTTTTCCCCAAAACATAGCTTTCCTTATTCTTATTATTTCAGCTGTTGACCAATGATTAAAAAAAATAATACTTCCTCACAGTCTTCAAGAGTGCCTTACCTTGCAATCCAGCTTTTGAAATGGCCTAAATAAAATGCATAGTCATGGTCATATATGACCTTGACCTACAGATATTCAAAATATAGCTCCTAGTCAGAATTTACTCCCTGAAGGGTAGGATGAATTTAACCAAGCGGTCCTCCTGACTGAATCTTAACACAGACAACACCAGTTTCACTACAGATAGCATAAGGACCATGTTGTAAAGTAATCATCGCCAAATGCAAACTCTGAAAGTCCATGAAATGACTTTCAGCTTGTTGAAGTATTTTGCACATATTAATTAAACTTTAGATCACCTGGCTTAAATCAGAATAGCACAACTACTTCAAAACTAACTTTGAAGTTTGCCTGCTGTGAGCAGAAGGCTGTACTGCATGTCCTCCAGAGGTCCATTTCAACCGAAATTACACAATTTCATGAAAACGACACAAAAATATTGTAACCTGGAAAGCTGGTTGCGGAGACAGAAAGAGACACTGGAAGTTTCTCACCGCAGGCCACATTATTCCTCAAGAGCTAAAGACTGAGCACCATAGTCCTGCCTCACTGTCGGCCATCCCCATCGTTCAAACGCCAGACAGTGCCCCCAACATGAGCCTGGGGACACAGGCTGTCTCTCTGCTGAACAATTGCATTGCTTTCAGAGGAAGAAAAAGCATGAAGTGTTTGAAGGTCTCTCTGTCTGAGCAGATTTGCATGACCAGTTCTGTTCGCAATCGCGCATCTCTGGCACGCCTGGGTAGTTAGATGCTCTTCAAAGATTTGCAGTGGGCAGTTTTAGCCATGCATCTTTTCATCTTTTATAGCTACACTCCTTATGTCGGAGCCATTAGCAATATCTCTAAACTCCCTTTCAATCATGTTTTACAGTGCCTGTTCAGTGCATTGAGGTACCTTTTATGGTTGAGATGACACTTTCATTATAAGCTGCTGTTTTCAGTGGTTTATAACTTTCCCCCAAAATTACCTTTGGGGGTTGAAATTTTCTCACACTTTCTTATTCATGGGCCAGCAGTGAATTTATTTAGAAAGTTGGAAGGTAATCTCCGCAGCTATTTTGGAGTTATCAAAACTTAGGGAAAAAAACCAAAGAAAAATAAAAAAAAATCCTATTTTTGATCATTAAAAGGAAAAAGTAGGCATGTACTTTCAGCCTCCTGTAACACAAAAAACTACAGTGAATGCAGGCTCCATGACACATTTGTTTATTGTGATTAAACTTGGGCAAAGAAAAAAATTAAACACAATGAGAAATCGTAAACGGCTCGGTTATAGTGCAATCCTAATAGTAAGAGATGGAAAATGTGCGTATGGCTATTGGAGGTTGAAGGACCCATTTTGCTGGCTTCAGCATTTTGAGTTTCCTGAGCTTTGTGCAGTGGGCCCATACTACAGCATCAATAAATGCTTTTTGAATTCATAAGCCAGACAGTCACAGCTACTCAAGAAATGTATAGGCAAATGCAACTAAGGTATTTATCCACTGTTCTGAAGGTATTCGTTCAGTGTTTGGTATGTGTGTGTTCCAGCTGGTCCTTGATAATACTTGTTGATGTCAATTATTTTCAGGCTTTATTTTGTCTGAAGAACAGTAGTCACAGTCTGGGCATATGCTGTTTCCAATTGTGTCTACTTTCCTTTTCAGGAAAAGAAAATGCATATTGTTTTGTTTGCTTCTCAGTGCTTAAACCTGTTCTTTGGATATGTTTGCTTGTTTGTGTGACAGAGGCTTTCACCTGAAGACCTAAACACTCTCAGGCTGCTGGGCGAGATGGACGCCTGCTTTGATGTAAATTGAAATAATCTTCACAACAAACAGGTAGATATTGTCATGGCCACTGCAAATCTACCTAGGCTTCTTGTAGGTATATATCAAGAGGAAAATAAATATGGAGACAGATTCAGTTTAGATTACTCTCCGTGGATCTGCTCCAACGTTGGCTCCAGCCAGTGGGTCCCTTTTCATTGGCTTTAATGGCTTTCCAATCAGGCTCTAGGGTCTGATTTTATGTTCAATGACCCGGTTGTTCATGATGAGGTTTCAGCAATTTCAAAGTAACTGGAGTTGCCAAATAGTTTTAGATAGAAACGGTTCACTTCCCTCATAAATCTTACAAAAGCAGCTCCACCTACAGGATCCCCAAAATGAGCAGGAGTTAAGCAACTCCTGCACAAGGGGCTATGAATGCTTGCTTGAACTTTTTTAATTTCCATTAGCCGTCTGTTAGGATTCCCCTGTGCATTTTAACCTGAGCAGGACTGTCTTAAACAGCATCTCCTCCAGACCTGCAATAGTATCTCTCTAATACAACTAAGCCCAGAAATCACCACTCTGAGTCTAATATTTTAATTCAGGGAAGTCTTAACTATACCCCTTTTGAGCAAAGTACTTAACTACTTTATTTTAATTTTCAATACAAGGAAACCTGAGCAAACACACTTGCTTGAGGTTAGGTAGGGCTGAATGGTCTCAGCATCCAGATCCAAACTGAACGAAGCAAAAAATCTTTCCCCCTGCATCAGAAGTCACAAAGAAGATGACGGTTTCTCTTTAAAAGGCGAGTTACTTCATCCTGCAGTATGATATGCTGTATTTAACGCTTCATTTTAAGCTGCTTTGAGCTCAAATGAATATAAATACCCAATGGTCATTCTCTTTATTAAACTGGAGCTCCACAAAGGACTAATAATCTGGTTGTCTTGTTGTTCAGTCTAATTATAGTAGGGAGTGTGAGGAATCCCATGTGCCTCCTAACTTTGGATGAAAACAATTAGTCTGCAGGTTTCCTTTTTTGGCCTTTACTATTATCATTATTGCAATTAATAAACTTCATCTTACACCGCCACAATCTACAGAAGTGCACACTGCAAAACCAGGAGAGAAAAAGAGAAATGAGATATTCTGTCCTTTTCCCTGTGATTTCTGTCTTGCTTTTTGGATAAGATTTGTTTTGTATATCAGGGCAGCGAGCTCAAAGGCTGGATCCTGGAGAAGGATATTAGAACAAAATGCTCAAAAATTTTTTTTGTAATGGAGGCTGCTGTCAACATTTCTCAAGAATAGGCCAAGCGCAAACCTTGAAGAGGGGCCCTAGGGAGTGATTTATAGTATGGACTGATACAGTAAACGCAATTTGTTTTAATTAAGGCGATGGCTTATTGCATAATTCACATTGCGCTGGCTGAAATGACCGCACCAGGCAGTTTTGGAGAATTACAAGCCGTTCTCATAAATTCCATTAACTGTAATGCAGCAAATGTTGCAGGAAACAGAGTTTCATCAAAAACCATAAATGCAACATTCCTACTTCTCACAAATTTACACCAAAACTAATTCTGCAGTATGTCTTCAGCTTTTAGCTCCTATATATTATGAAGTATAGTTTTTCACTCCCTTTCCCTGATACACTTAAGAAACGTGCAAATACGATCAGCATTCTAAACAGCCAGCCAAATCCTTAAGTAGCAACAAACAGCCTGCTGCAACGGAGGCAAATATTTCCCCAAGACCATCCAGCTGACCTCAGGTCCCTAGACCTGAGGAGGTTGTTACCCTGATGTACTGCAGCCTACAGGGCACCAACAATAGCATAATTTTGAAAACCGATGGCTGATTTTAGTTGGGAGAGAGTGTTCAGCACAACCTGAGATGCCTGTGCTATTCAGAATGGGCACACCAAGCTGATTCACTCCAGATTTGGCTTTTGTACTCTCAGGTTTAGTAGCCCTTAAAAAACCCGTGTGATTATACAATTAAAAAGTGAGTAATGAAATCATAAAACAGAAATACAATTGAGCTGAATTAAATTTGCCTGGGTCAGCCTAATACTGGCATTGTCAAATGTCAGAGACAATTTTATAAAATTTGCCTTCTTCTAATGTAACTTTGTGCTTCTAAGACAAATATAAATAAATATACTGTCCAGCATCTATATGGTATAGTATATACATAGAAGGAGTATAGTATTATATATTGTATGAATAGAGCTAGAAAGAACCTAGGCATCTGGAAAAAAAGGGTGCCATTTAGTTGTTAAATATTTACTATTTCAAATGAATCACTCATTGCACTTCAGCTATTCCAGTCCCAGAAAACTGCAAAAATCATATACTTGAAAGAAAACAGCAACAACAAACATCTTACCACGTTAGTGAGGTAATTAAAGAGGGAAGGGAAGGAAGGAGAGAAGAAAGATCTCGGATCAGCACTGGAATTCATGATTAGACATAACCATTGTATATATTCCCTCAGTGAAACAATGATACCCCAAATAAATGTGAAAATCTGATTCCTAATACCCTGTCATGGATTTAGCTCACTTAACACCAGTGACCTAAAACTTACATGTCTATTCTGTCTATGGGCAGTAGCTGTAGGTTTCCAGAAATCTATTTAGAATCTGAGGATAGGGTTTTAAAACAAACAGGGTGAGCCACGCACGCTAGCCAACAGAGAAGTGAATTTAGATGTGACCTTTTTGTGCAAAGATGCAAAGCATAGCTAATGTTGTAGGAAAGCTGCTTTTCTAAGGTAGGTAGCTGCTGCAACCCGCTGTGAACGTTTTAAAATGTGACAGCCCTGAATGCATGGCTGCTGATGTCAACAGAAAAGCTTTCAAAGTCTCCCGTGAACTTGGGTGATCCCTAGACCACGGTGGCCAACTGGTTGGTCTTGGGCTACAGAGACTTGGCAGAGCTCCTGCTCCTGATCTACTGCATGGGGTCTGTGGCAGAAAAAAGCAGTGAGGTACTGTCTGAATAGCTCTTTATGAAACAAACCAACGGAGCTTGCTGAAGCTGAAATTTCCACCTTGTCCGGGCATCCAGTGGCATTGCCAGCCCAGCACCATCTGCCAGTGCTGCTCTATGGGCACACTCAGCAACTGCCTTCTGCCAGGGGTAACCGGGTCACCCCAGAGCCAGCCCCGGGACTCTCCAGCAGACCAAACAGCACTGACAGATGGAGAGCTTGACTTCAACACACCTTTGAGTCTACATCTGTGTAAACAAAAATGTTTCAAGCAAAAATGATAAGCTTGCAATGCTCATGTTCAGCTTCAGTCCTCTCTTCCAACTGGCTAACGAAACAACCCTCCGTGTTGTGTTGCTTCTTCCTTCGGTGCTTGCCTTATCTATTTATTTTGTTCTCTGCGGGAGGACACGCACCTCTTCTCTGCGTTGGGGCAATGCCGCGATCTCAATTTGAGGAGGGAGAAAGGCAGATTTAGGTGCTGCCAGGCTACAGGGGAATGTCAACTTATAATAAGTTGGTGTCTGTGCTTTCGTTCCCCTCCCACTACGCTGCCTGTGACGTGGCGTTACCAGTTTGCCTCCTGTTCTTTCTTTTGGAGCATCGTAAACACAACAGCAAGCCAGAGCTGCTTTTGAGCAAAGTCCCTCGCTGCATTATACATGAGTTTGGAAACAAGAGGAGTTTGTTCTGAATCCCACTTAGCCTCGTGAACCTTCGCAGGTGAATTTTGGGCCTATTTGGCTGGCTAAGGCTGAAGTTTGAATTATTGAAACAACAGGGGGGCGCTTTGGATCTCTTCTGCCAGGAAGGCCGAGGGAGACAGCATTTTATTTTCAGCCTTATTAAAACTTCTCTATAGAGAGGAAGTCGATCTTTTCAATTGCTCTTAATCTCCGGAGAAATCTCCCACTGATCCCTAAAATGCCGAACTTGCAATCCTGGAGCAGTTTTTAACCTGCAGCACTGGAATGTTTCTAACGTTTCCAATTCTGCTTAAATACATCTCCCTTTGCCGATTACCCTGCTGTGGCTGGATGCTGCCAAAGCCTACCACGGTGTTAATTAGCACAAGGACAATACTTGTCCATAGACTTGTGGGACCCACTGTGCCAACCCATGTTAGTGCTGGACCCTGAGATCCCGGGTATTTGATACGGATGCTGAAGTATGAGCCGGCAGCGCAGTTTCAGGTCTTTGACTCGCAGAAATAAGACTTGTCTCGCCTAACTCGGGGAATGGGATTCAGCTCCAGCCTGTGCACATCTACTTTGGACAAATGTCTTTGTTTTTATGCGGCTGTCTCCGGGTTTTGACAGACAGATGAGCCACATGTCCTACAGCAAGGTGTCATGTTCGTCTGCAAACTGCTGTCTGGAACAGGACCCCCCCGAGCCCAGGCAGACGATGCGGTGGCAAAGGGAAGGGGCAGGAAGACAAAGCGGCAGCACTCCTGGGAGAGGCTGGGAAGCGAGAGAAAACTTCCCGTGATGTGGGTAGGATTTCTCTCCTGCCTGAGAGCCGGCGAGCGGGGCTGCGGCAGAGCCTCCGCTGGGACGAGATGTTCCGCCGGAGGGGCTGGAAGTGGGGGAGGAAAAGGAAGGGGGAGGGGGGAAGTTGTCAGCATCTGAATCAAAATGAGTTTTGCCAAGACAAAAGACAACATCCCGTCCGGTAATCTGAAGGCATCAGCTGAGTTTTACCTGCTCTTTTAACGTGTGCTGTTTAAAGATGATGAGCGTGAGATTAACAGCCTTTGTTTTCAGATCTTAGCTGCCTCCGTTCCCTGGCC
The DNA here is from genome assembly GCA_008921705.1 of Burhinus oedicnemus. Taxonomy (NCBI): domain Eukaryota; kingdom Metazoa; phylum Chordata; class Aves; order Charadriiformes; family Burhinidae; genus Burhinus; species Burhinus oedicnemus. The sequence goes on from VFFE01008974.1 coordinate 423,403, forward strand.
TGGAGTGATTCTTTATCTCAATTGCCAGCTTTGCATGTCATTCAGTTCAACTTAATCGCAAGGATCCACAAATCAAGCGATTTCAGGCTGGGGGCTCTGCCTTACAAAGCCTTTGCACGTCAGCAAATAGGATTTTCTTCTACTTCTTCATGGACTTAACAAAGACATTTGCTCTCAGTTTACCGAATTTACATAGTGCAATTTGGGCATTTCACAGTGCTGGTTGCTTGAGGATCCTTTTGAAGTCAGAGAGCTCGGGTGGCCTATATGGATGAATAGGGATTAGTACCGCATGTACAAGTTGCATCCAGGTTGGAAAGCTCCTAACTTAATGACCAAGCAGTTAAATCAGATTCAGTCAAGATCCTCGGCTGATTGGAACGGGTGGAAATCTCGCACGCTTAAAAGTTACACCAAGAATTACACCAACAGAAAATTACGCCCTAGTATTAGGTTATTAAACTGAGTTACCATGAACCATTCACCATGATTGCTGCATATATGCTCAGATCTTCATGCAAAATGGCCAGCACACCTCAGTGCACATGCTTTACCAGAACATTCAAATGTGGGAGAAAACTTGGATCTGAAAACATTGTGAAGTTGGACTCGATTGCCTCACAGTAGTCATCGTACAACACCAGCATTTTAATAAGATATGCAGACCCAAGGGTACATGGAACACAGCTGGCTGAGAGTTTGCGGAGTTTTTTTGTCTGTTACTACATTCAATGGAGAGGGGAACTTTGAGTGAAAATTTATATTATGTGTGATTTTGGATCAAGGAACACTGACGAGTCTTAGCTAAAAATATTGCCCTTCTTGGAGCAAATGTTTGATCCTGGGTCAAAGCGCAATAGTTGGTGAATTCTTGTTTCAAAGTAATATTTAAATTTTTATCTAAAGCTTGACCTGATTTCTAAGAGGGCATAAATGAGTTAAATAACCCCCACATTAAACACAAATGCATATCTCATATAAAAACCACATTTTGGGTTGACCTAAAATCAAAAAAAAAAAAAAAAAGAAAAAGACAGACTCGCTCTAGAGAGCATTCTCTAATGTTCAGGGGATTCATATCATTTTAGCAGAAATAAGCAGAGAGATGTAAACCACAAAGACTTTCAGGCCTTCTGATCCAGCATTATTATGTATCCAGCAGAGATCAATGCCTCAAAGAAAAGTGTAAAATCCCCTGAAATGCCCCATTAAAGACTACACATTTGATAGCGATTAGTATATGGATGTCTGAGGTTCCACCTCTTCTCGTTATTAGCTCCATCTAATGTGATGTTCCCCATACGGGCTGCTGGGATCACATGAATTTGTACAGAATTGCACTAGAGGAAAGCAGAGAAGACGACTACATCCCAAAAAGCTGTAGGTCGCTTTGCTGTCTGTCCAGCGGATGCCCTATTCTTCTTTCAGGATTAATCGCTCTGCCCTAAAAACTCAGTTCCTTCTGGGGGAGTTGTGGCAATGCTTCGCACCAGCATAACCAAGTGTTTAGGGCAGGATGCAAATCACGATTTCGTAGCCAGTTGCTGTGGTTTCATCGTGCCGAATGGGTATGTAGATAGGCATAACAGACCCTCCAAATTGGAATTTGGCTCTGGAAAAGGCGTTAGCTATTGCAGCCTTCCCCAAAGTGCCATGTTATCTATAATAGCCACACGCTTATGTTTATATGCTGTAGGCTGTGCCAAGGAATTAGGCACTGAGCTGTTTCATTGGAGCTGTGAAAACTGCTTTCTGCAAAGTTGGAAGCTTCATTGCTTGTAATCATCTGAGATCAAAGACAGAGAAGATGGGTTTGTTGTTGCTTCTTGGTGTCTTGGAGAGTCGTGGCATTTTATTCGGATAGGCTGATTTGTCCGTCTCTGGTGACATGTGTAAATAGCTCATCAGAACTGGTACTACACCATGTAAATGAATGGAGGGGTGATACAGGGAACTTCTCTCAGGATGAGAAAGCCCAGCCTGTCTGAATATCACTATTCCAGTCCCAGAACCTCTCTCACAGATAGTGGATTAGGGATGGAAGAGGAGACACGACACGTATTTACATGCATGCATGGGAATAAAAACCTCCCTGCCCCATCCAGAGCTTAAAAAAAAAAATTGCTCCTGGATCATTAACTAAGAACTTGTTTGTTGGGAGAAGCTGTGAGGCTACCAGGACTCCTTTCCCCAGGACCTATACAAACATGAGGAAGAGAATCTCACCCCAAGATGACTAACCCTTCAACACAGAAGTAGGCATGGGGAAACGTGGGAACAGAGACGCTTTGTAATGGCCTCATTTCTGAACGCACATCCCGTTGTTCCCTGGGAGAAGGTTGACAACCCTTTTCTTCTCCTTTTCCCTTGCTGAGTGATAATTACCCTCCTAGTGCAATAAATGTGGATGCAATCACCTTTCATAACCAATCAAGTCTACAGGCTCCATTTCATAGCTGCTGAAGTAAGAAGAGTGGCATTGCTCTGCCCCGCTCTCCCCACAGAGACAGCTGAAGCCTCGGTGGTCCCATCGCACCATCAGGCTTGTCAGCAGAAAACCACGTACTTCAGTGGTTTCCGCTCACTCTATAACTAAAGTGAGCTGAGAAAAAAACCTCATGTTTCCCAGTTCAGAGTGGTTTTGCCAGACAATCTGAGCATATTTGGGATGACCTGTCCTGAAACCACTGTGTCCTGCTCTAAGCACACAGGTGCATTCATGGCCATTGCAGGAGAAGCTGCTGGCAGCTGTGTCAAAGCTGTTACCGTAAAAGAGACATCCCACTCTCTGAGCTGCAGAGCAGTCTGCCGTGTGACTTTGCTGCATATTTGCTTTTCCATATCAGCTTTAAGGAAAAGCAAAATTAAATATTACACAAGCTGCAAACATGGAGACACTCTCAAACGCATACACGTTGCGTGCAAAAATAGCTACACACGTACACACATGAACACAGTCCACCTTGCCAAAGCTGGTACCAAAGACCATTTTCCCAAAGAGTTTGCATACCTCCTAGTGAGAAGCCTGTTTTGTCTTTGAGAAAAGTTGCTTTTCTTTTACAAATAGGGGCTATTCATTTAAGCTGTTTTTTGAGGTGTCAAACATAAAAATGAGATGAGACGTCAATCGGGGCCCACAGGGACGGGGAGGGGAGACAGAAAGCCTGAAAAATGCTTCCAACGCAGGCGGCTTGTTTAAGCACAAAGCGTGTTGCAGCCAGCTGGATCTTTGGAGAAAAAGATGAATTTCTCCCCATTTAAACATGAATAAGGTGAGATGAAGGGAGGGGGAAAATCCATGAAGGTGAAGAGCCTTTTTTTTTCTCTTTTCCCAGTTGTGATGGATGATTTCAGCCTAAAGTACTGAGCCTCCCAGTGAAGAAAATATCTACAGTGATTTTGATAAATAAATGCTTAGACCTTGCAGTTGCCACCTTGATGTTGGAGAGAAAGAAGTTGACACTTCATAGTGTGGGGTTGTTTTGCACAGGGCTCAGAAGGAGCAAGGCTGGGACAGTTCTTCTGCCACTCCTGCATTAAGAAGAGGGACTTACTCTTGGGCATCATTTCCACTGTTTTCTTCACTACACAGGAAAAAACGGAGCACCCACAGAGGCTGGTCTCAAGACAACAACAGGCAAACTTAGGATGGCATATGAGGCTGCTAAGTGCTTGGAAAAGGGAAGGAAATGGCCCACTTTGTCCTACTGACCTCTACTGTTGGCTTGTCTCTTTCCCCATGCTTGTAGCATGGTGTCACGGCCTGGGTGGTATGCTGGCTGCCTGCATGGAGCTGTGAGCAAACACCTTTGGAGCAGAAATAAACTCCCAAACCTCAAAATGTTTGTTAGCGGAGACAGACACGCACACAATCCTGGCATGGATCCAGCTTGCAAGGTTTCTGAGGCGCAAGAGTTCCTCATGGCTCTATTCACGCATTACATGGGTCGAGGCAGTCCCCGAACTTTATCTTTCCTTCAGACTGTAGCCCCTTACTCAGAGGAGCTGTTTTACCACCTCCTGCAAAACATTGCTGCTTCTATGGTAGAGCATCAGGGGATCCACTAAAGAGTATTGCAGTTATGTATGGTTTTGCAGAGAAATAAAGAAAAATATTCAATCCCATTGTACCTATGATTGGCAAAACGCAATAGCCCAAGCTGGAATACAGCTCAGATCATAAAGAATAGCCTGTACATGTGAAAAGAGAAGCCTTTGAAGAACTACCCAGGACTCCTGTTTTACTGCCCAGCAGCGTTCCCAGCACTGCACTCAAGAAGTGTGCCAGAGAAGTGGTGTACAGTCATTCACCAACTCCGATTCTCCCCCTGGAGCTCTCCCAGTCCTGCCTTGACCAGATTTAACACTGCTTTGCTGATGAGATGTGAACAGATCAGAAGTGTCAAGCTATGTCTTGGAGAAACTAAACTCGGGCACTTCTGTCAGGCCCTGAGTTAGAAACAAGCATTGCCGGATTCCCAACTCAACTTTCATTTCAAAAAAATGAAAATAATAGTGAAAAAAATGCATTCCTTAGCTTTCAGCATATTGGGCATCCGTTCGCCTCACTTGTCCCCTGATTCCTGTTTCCAAAGCCCACTGAGATAGTACCACATCAGCACACGGGAAAGGGCAAATGAGGGCAAAGACATATTTAAGTGGAGCATATACCCAGGCCTTTAATTCGCTTCCCCAGCATGGGGATTCCTGATGAGGACAGCCGAGCTCCTACAAAAGGCCGTTGTAATTCCTCTCCCCCATTCCTACCCAACAATGAAGGGTCTGAGCCTGCTCAGCGTGAGTGTGAAGCTACAGAGGAGCAGATAAAAAAGACTAAGCTAAATGGAGAACACAAACACATCTCTGAGCTACACTAATGAGAACATAACTAATATGTTACATATTCCCAGCAGCACAAAGGAAACCTAAGGGAAGCACAGACAGTCAGAGGTATCATCTCACTAGCTGTAAGCTAGTTTTATTCACACAAGGGTCTATCTGTCTGTGTATTTAAGTTCCTCTACTGGTTTCTTACACTCTCAGAAATGCCCTGAACTTTGAATCTGAGACTAAATTGCTTGGCTGTCTGTACAAAGCTTCATCAAAACCCAGGATCCAAGGTACAGTGGAAGGGGTGAGCTTTGGTTCAGTAAAGGTGTGGAGAAACTCTTGAAATCCTGCACGACCCCTTTTATTCCCTCTGAAGTTTGCTCAGTTCAGTTAGTAACCAGAGAGCTTCTGAGAGCCTCCAGATTCACCCAAGCTGCAAGATGAAAGGAGGGTTAGAAGGAGGGCTATAAACAAGATATATATCTGTTTTTCTCCCCTCTGCAGCAAACTGTGGCAGAGGCGGCAGCAGACAAGAATGCAGATGTCCATGTCATTTGCTCCCCAGTATATCAGGGGAATGACAGGTCAGCACTTCGGTTTGCAGTGATTTGCATTTCTGAGCTGAGCAGGGTGACAATTTGAGGTGACATGACAGCAGGAAATGTTTGTAGCCATATTGGCCCTTAAGAAACTGGGGACAGGACAGGCAATGTGACATCTCTTATTGGGCTGATAGACAGACCCATTCGGGGGGATATAGCCAGAAGAGGGTGCCCAGCCTAGCACCTGAAAAAGATGCAGGGAAGCTTTCCTGTTGGACCTGTCACAGGGTTTCCTTGTTGTCTGTGAGAGTGAGGATAGTGAGAGGAAGACAAGAAACAGAATTTTACTTTGTTCTTCCACCCACAGTGCCACATCCTCACCAGCTCACTGTGCAGATGTGGATACAGCACAGCCTGCCCTCCTTTCCAAATTGGCGCAGGCCCTTGGGGCAACAGGGATGTGACAAAAAGCTGCTGTCCCGGGGACTTGCTGGCAGACACCGTGTAAGATCACCCTTCTGAGACTTTTATTTTTTTATTCCCTTTCCATCCCAGTGAGGCTGATTTGCACACTGGGGTCAACTATCTGTCTCCATCAGTGCTTTCTGTAGTAGCAATTAATTTGTATTAAAAAAGAGGTTTTACTGAGCGATGCATGAAAGTTGGAGGGAGTGGAGTGAGACATCGGAGAGAGACAGAGAGCAGGCTTCTTTCGGCACCGCTCTTCCCTGTTCCCCCTTGCAGATCCTATTGATGCCTGATGCTGCTCTGCAAACAGCCAAATACTGCTCATCGGTCTTCTTGGGTTTTGCACTCTCTCCTTGGAGGACGCTTGCCCTTAAACAAAGGTTCTTAAGCTGGCTGAGGGAGAGGGAAAGGCTGTGAGCAGGGAGATGAAAAAACCGAGCCAAGTTTACGCTTGTGAGAACTTCTGTGAGAATGTTTCTACAATTTCTAATTGGAACACAAGCTTTTGAGGAGGGAAAAAATTAATCAAAATTGTGAAAGTTTTCCTACCAGCTCTAGCCAAGGTGGAAGATACTGTCCAAATTGAATCACATAAATCCTCTCAAGCCTTTTGGCTGGTCTGCTAGGCAGGTGGCTTGTTGGCCAGGAAAAAAAAAAAAAAAGTAACACGAAAATGCCCTTACTATGCAGGCTGCAAAGGCTTCCCTGCTTTGTTCTTCACGTCATGTTTAAGAGATACCTGTTCTGCCCAGTGGAGCATCTTCATTGACTTATAGCAGCTGGAGAGCAGGCCCCTGGGCAGATATGTGGCTTTCCCTTGCTTTCATCCCAGAGGAAATTGCCTTTGAGTAGCTTATAAAGCAATACCAGAGTGTACATAGGAACATGGTTTGAAGTCCTAAGTCAAGCAAAAGCCCATGGCAAGGAAGAAAGATTTAGCTAGATAGGAATAAAGAACCTGTGCTTTGGAGGTTGACAAGACATTTGGGATGTGCTATGAGGAACAGTGGAGTGGAAAGGACTAGGCAAATGTAGGGTATCATAACTATTATTTGAAAAATCTGTAGCTAGAAACCCCAGCTCTGCCATTAACTAAAACATGAGCTCATCTGAGTTTCAAAGAGCTTAGCACTGTTAGCGTTTAGAAAGACACGGTCTAGCTCTTTCTTAAGCAGTCTTAAGCACATTTATTTAGTGATTTTAAACGGCACTAGAAATTAAGCTAATTTACCAAGTCCCAAATCATTTAAAACATCTATTACAGAAAATAACATTAAAGACAGAAGGAAAGGAAGCCAAAGCAGAGCCCAAGTGAGACAGAGTTTGCCTATTAATCTCCACTTATGGAAAATAGACCTGCATCAGAAGGACTACAGTGCTGGGCACTGGGTTGCAATTAGTTAATGACAAAGCTCCTTCAGACAGAAGTGCTCCTCTTTTGAGCCAACAGAATGCCAAATGGGCAGGGAGGGAAAGAAATTTTTTTTAGGTCATTTTAGGTTTAGGTGACTAAGAAGTCTCACTTTGTGCTGAAAAGAGAGACTTTAAGTTGAACTGCTACCTGCATAGCAAAGCATTGGGCAGTTTTGCAGCTTTCACTGTTGTTTGCCATGAGTTTTACACTATGTGATTTTGGGAGAGATAGAAAAAGAAGTATCTTGCTGGAGCTGACCTCCTGTGAGTTAGAGTGTGACTGCAGCAGAAGCAGTGCCTTGTGAGCTGGGACTTCTTGAACCAGAAGAGTGCTTTGCAGGAGCAAACCATGCAATGGTCTCACAATTCAAAGGTGTATTGTACAGAGGTACCTGTTCCTAGCTTTCACACTGTCCCAAAGTCACCTGTCTCCACCATTTTTACTCATAAATATATAGAACTGTTCAGCCCCTGTCAGGGAATTAGAGAAAATGTGGTAGTAAAATTAATCTCACAAGTTCTCTCTGAAATGCATTTGTTGTCTAGGTATTACAGGTAAGGGGCAGGCACAGACAAACCTGTCAGCCTGACCAGATCTATCCTTTCTAAGGCTTTTTAGGCTACCCATACACTGTGTGAAGCCCATCCTGAATTTAACTTCCCATGACAAGGCCAAGTGTTGCTGAGAGCTACGCCCGTGTCAATCTGAACCAACACCACTGATTTCAGGACAGCTGGGCTGGATCTATACCAGCCTAAACAAAGTGTTCAAGGAAGAATGTAACTTTCAGAGGCAGTTTTATGCTATCTAAAAGCACATTTTCCATCATATTGCCTAGTCAATTAGATAAGAATGATAATTTTTCAGGGTAGAAGGATCTGCCAGGTTCTTAAGCTGCCTTGATGTGGGGAAGCTCAAGGACCAAGACTGAACAACTCTGTTCTCTGGTAAAGCACCCACCACTTGGACTAGGTGGTACAAGGTACTGGCCTGATGGAGAACTTGTGTTAACCCAAAGATGGCACTAGGATTGCATACCTACAACTCCAAGCATGTATTCAGAGGAATAGTACTCCCAAAACTTCCCCACCATATTAGCATCCTTTTTGTCAATCCCAGCAAAGAGGCCAAGAGCTGAGACTTGGCTTTGCCCATGTCTCTTCTTACTCCTCTGCACCACCAAGAAGTTCAGGTAAATTGGTGGGAAATAGTGTAAAGGAGTCACACTGTCACTGCTCCTTCGGTGTATTGATGGAGGACACCAGTGTGCTGGCGCTGGGTGTTCAGAGCCTGGCTCTTCCCCAAAACAGGGGAGGGTAATTTGAAGCCTGTCTGTTTCTGCTTTGGAAAATTAAATGGCATCTGTGCACACATGCACATGTGTATGCATGTTCTGTATGCAAATGCATGCAGAAACACCCCCAGTGTTTAGTTTGGCAAAGCCCAAAGGTGTGTCTCTATTTCTGTACGGTTTTTTTCCTCCAAAATGGCATCTTTTTCTATGCATATTCGACAGTTATATTTTGGTCCTTTCCAGCTGGAATGAAACTTACAGTCCAAAAGAAATAAAAAAGAGAAAAGAGTCAGGGGAATAGTAAGTGAGGGAAATATGAAGAGCTGAGTGCCAGAGGCTGCCATACAGAGATTTCTTTTGGCTCTCCCTTTCCAAGAAAACCAGAGTGAAGCAGTGTGCCAGTGTTGGCCGTCAGATTCCCCTGGCATGGAAGGGCTGGCTGCTTGGGAAAGATGTCTAGGAATGCCATGAGCACCTACGTAGCTCATCTTGTATCCAGGGAAAGGGGTTGATTTAGAGTGAGCAGAACATAACTTTCTTCCTCCACCTTCCCCCTATGCTATGGCAGACTGGGACTTTTGGACATGCTTAGTGTTGGTCACAGTCAATCTGGCCCTTTCCTGTTGCATAATTTGTGCTTTCCAGCAGTTAGAGCAATATTTTGGAATTTGGGAGATCTGGAATTAGTCTGTAGCTCTGCCATAAATTTCTGTCCTAGGGTAAGTCACTTTTTCTTCAGCAACAAAATTTTTGCAACCAGCTTTGCTTACTTTTCCTTGGAAATCAACAGGTTTTACTCCAGCCCTGAAGTGAAGCACATACGTACATTCTTGGCTAGGCCAGGGGAGATTGTTCCGTATCCTGCAGCCTTGAAGCTGAGCTAGAAGCACATGATTTTGGAGTAGGTCCTATTTCATAGACTCATAGAATCGTAGAATGGTTTGGGTTGGAAGCGACCTTAAAGATCATATAGTTCCAACCCCCCTGCCATGGGCAGAGACACCTCCCACTAGATTAGGTTGCTCAAAGCCCCATCCAACCTGGCCTTGAACGTTTCCAGGGAAGGGGCATTCACAACTTCTCTGGGCAACCTGTTCCAGTGCCTCACCAACTTCACAGTAAAGAACTTCCTCCTAATATCTAGTCTAAATCTACCCTCTTTCAGTTTGAAGCCATTACCCCTCGTCCTATGCCCTTGTAAAAGTCACTCCCCATCTTTCCTGTAGGTCCCCTTTAAGTATTGGAAGGCGCTATAAGGTCTCCCTGGAGCCTTCTGTTCTCCAGGCTGAACAACCCCAACTCTCTCAGTCTGTCCTCATAGCAGAGGTGATCTAACCCTCTGATCATCTTTGTGGCCCTTGTTTGGACTCGCTCCAACAGGTCCATGTCCTTCTTATGTTGGGGCCCTCAGAGCTGGACATAGTACTCCAGATGGGGTCTCACGAGAGTGGAGTAGAAGTGGAGAATCACCTCCCTTGACCTACTGGCCATACTTCTTTTGATTCAGACCAAGATTGCTTTCTGGGCTGCGAGTGCACATTGTAGCTCATGTTGAGCTTCTCATCAACCAACACCCTCAAGTCCTTCTCCTCAGGGCTGCTCTCAATCCATTCTCTGCCCAGCCTGTATTTGTGCTTGGGATTGCCCCGACCCACGTGCAGGACCTTGCACTTGGTATTGTTGAACTTCATGAGGTTTGCATGGGCCCACCTTTCAAGTCTGTCAAGGTCTCTCTGGATGGCACCTCTTCCCTCCAGTGTGTTGACCATACCACACAGCTTGGTGTCGTCAGCAAACTTGCTAAGAGTGCACTCAATCTCACTGTCCATGTCACCAACACAGATGTTAAACAGCACTGGCCCCAGTACCCACCCTTGAGGAACGCCACTCATCACTGGTCTCCACTTGGACATCAAGCCATTGACTGCAACACTTTGACTGTGATCATCCAGCCAATTCCTTATCCACCAAGTGGTCCATCCTCCAAATCCATGTCTCTCCAATTTAGAGACAAGGATGTTGTGTGGGATAGTGTCAAGCTTTGCACAGTTCCAGGTAGATGTTGTCAGTTGCTCTTTACTTATCCACCAATGCTGTAACCCTGTCATAGAAGGCCACCAAATTTATCAGAAATGACTTGCCTTTGGTGAAGCCATGTTGGCTGTCACCGATCACCTCCTTATTTTCCATGTGCCTCAGCAGAGTTTCCAGGAGGACCTGCCATGATCTTGCCAGGCACAGAGCATAACTGTTTCAGATGGAAGCTGGGTTGAAGTGGGTGCATAAAAGTATTTCCTTCACAGCTTGAAACACCTTTCTTCCCCATCTTGGTATCACTAAGCATGCCAAGATTAAAAAAATTGTTTCCTAAAGATGACAGTGAAACTTGGACCCAAAGGGTGATGTTGTTCACAGATAAATAAAATCTATATGAAAGTTGCTTTCTACTGTAAAGTCAAGCAGTGTGGTGTACTTCGTCACACTTCCTGAGCTAGTCATCCAGTAAGTGCTTCTGAAATGCAGATAAAATGTTTCTATCTCTATACTTGTCTCTACCCCAGAAAGAAGAAAGAGGGCAGAGAAGAGAGAGAACCCAGTTCTTGAAGATTACCCAGTTCTTGAACAGGGCAAACACAGAAAGCATCTGGACTAGGAAATCAGGTAACAGAGGGTTATCTCAGAGATGGCAACCAAGCAGGGTTTACAGCATCGATGTGGACAACCGCTGAAGGGAAAGCTGAGGGATTTATAACATAGTTGCTTGGAGATATGGACTATGAGTGGCCTTACAGATAATATTAACCACTGAAGAAGTCATTGTCTGGGAGCTGAGAGGTACAGATGCTACTTCATCATGCTTCATTCGAACTCCCCACATTTTGCTTTTCATTAAGTACAATAAAGTTCTGGAACAGTCAGATTGGCAGACAAATAAAACCTTCGACTTTACTTGATTTTGTAGATTGCATTTTATAAATATTTAGTGGACTAGTTCATGTCTGTGATGCCTACATATAGATGCAATTTTGCCTTTTCACACACACACACACTACCATATATGCACATTTGTATGTAAACACATACACAAAGTACAGAATGATGTTTATGCATGTTACATATATATGCACACACACGTGTGTATCTATCTGTCTATCTACCTACGTATCTATCTCCCTGAAACACTCACATTACAAGCATAATTTTCTTCCTTACCCCTGATGCAAGTCCTTTTTTTAACCTCCTCTGAAAACACCTCTAGTGCCTCATTCTGGTGCCTAATTGGCCTTATCATTAAGATTTTTTTAACTAATGTCTAAGCTAAATGTTTCCTTTTTAGGATTCAAGCCATTGCTTCTTGTTATGCTTCTCTCAATGATGTCTGCATAATATGGATTGATACGCTAGTCAGGGATGGTTTCAAAAGAAGCAAATAGCATCCATTAAGGAATGGCAATATAGGAATGAGTCATATAAAAATATCCATCTATCAGTATATATATTTCTCTCAGTGTGCAGATGGACACACAAACCATTTCAAGTAAACGCACACACACACACAGATCAAACTGCTGCATTTCAAGGATTTACAACAATTAAAATCCGTAGACCTGTAAGAGCGTATTATCTCACTCCTTGGATATCCAAAACTACATGTGCATGTCCTTGCAGAAACCCAGTAAGTTGTGGCTGACTGAAACACAGCTTGTCTGCTGCTGACTATGCCAATCATGCTCATTTGACAACCTTCTGATCCCTGCTTTCAGATAGTGAAAGTTGGGTGAGATTAATGCTACCCAAACCCTGTAAAGCTGTAGGTCTGAAACCAGTTATTGTTTTAATTATACAGGTTTGTGGGATCAGTGAAAGAGGCCTCCGGGCCCTGATTAAGATCTCTATTTGTTGCTTTAGTGCAAAACAGTATTATTAATAGTGTTAGTAATAAGCAGTACAGAATGCAAATCCTGGGAACACATGTTATCAAAGCCTGTGCAGACGTTTATTAGTTGAATGTTTGTAAAGTACTTTTTGATCTTACAAAAAATGTGCAAGGAAATTGACTTATTATTATGGCTTCAACTTCACTAACCATGTGTTTTTCCCTCACTTTCCTAATTATTTACACAGTACGTGATGGGCTGGTGATGGCACCAGACTCTCCTCAGACAGGGTATGATGGTGTAAGTAATGAGAGTGAGTAGCAAGGGCTAATTTTAAGATGGGTAATGTAGCTATTGAGATCAGAGTTCACTTTCCATCGTAGGTGGTCGGGGTGCAAAATGCAAAGGACAGAGTTAGGCTAATGTTGCTAACAGGACTTTTTCTTCTTGGTGCTCAGAAATATTTAAGGATAATCATTAGAAAGAAGTTATTACTGTTATAATGAACAATTTGTTGCACAGTGATGGCCGAACTAGAAGTCTTTGATCATCGTAGTAGACTCTTCCCTCTTTCTGTTCCCACAGCCCATTAGAATAATTTGACTCACCTCAAATTTCAGCACAGCTTGTTGTTACTGAAAATTAGCTACTTTGTCCAATCCAATTTCAAATTAAACAACATAATCAGAAGAGCCTCTGCCACTTCACTGGAAGGACCATACTTCCACCATCAAAAAAATCTCATCATTCTCATACTCTCTCTGAGGTTTTCTTTATTTTCAGCCTTCTCTTAATTGCAATTTGTTTGGACCTCACAAGAACGCCACAGCTTTGTTTGCCCCCTCACATTCATATAGAGTTATCGTGTCGTCTTTGCTTGAAGTGATAAGAACCTCTCCGAATATTTTTGCTGTGCCTTTCTCTGACTTGTCTGTTCAGTTAGACTTCTTTTTTCTGGCCCCCAAAAGAGAACAACCTTCTGCACACTGAGTAATATCATGCCTATGCATAGCTGGATGTTTATTCTGCATATGCCACATATTTACTATGGAGATGTTAAAATCTGGGGGCAGCTTTTTCAAAACCGTTTCATTGCTCCATGGTTCACAGCTGATGTGTTTCTGGAATGACAGAAGACAAACTGACCTCAAAGGCTGGACTACATGAAAATGAAATATGAGTAGTATCTTTTCCTTCTAATCTTAGACTCTTACAGAAGTGGAAACAAGGTGCTTCATCTCCTTCTTGCATCTGACATAAGAGGATACAAAATGAACGTTCAACAAATTTCATTTCTGAAGATTACCTCCCACAAATCGGCATATGAGATCTTAACTTTGCTGCTGTAAATTGATAAAAAAGCCCTGTAAGATCAAGCCATATCTACTATAATCCTCCAGTAAGCACAGCTGTACTGCGCAAAAAAACCCAAACAAAGCAAGTGAAAAGTGTGACAAAGGAACAGAACCCCAGGATGAACTCATCTCTGTTTGGGCCAGAGAGATACAAATGTTGCCAGGACAATAATCTCTGGGGAAAAAAACATGGCAGAAACAAAGAAATTTATAGGTGTTTGGAAAAACATGCAGAGCTGGGATGCTTTAAAAAAGCATTACTTTCATCAAGAATTTCTCATCCCATTGGTTAGGCTACTATTAAACATTGCACTTGAATGCTATTACATATATTGTGTGGTTTCTTTTGTTTTCTTTGTTTCTGTATGGAGACTGAGTTATCTAATATTGGAAAAAGGGGAAAGAAAAATAACCTGTTTCTACAGTAGATCATATCGACATATTGGGATTTCATCTTGCATAGCTGAATCATTTGTATCTGACAGGTACAACTACATGGAAGATGTTAGACTTCACAGATAAATTAGTTCTAAGAAATATTTATAAATCTAGAGAGCTGCACCCATTGACTTCTGCTCCAAGCCGAGGGAGAGTAACCACATTTTCAGAAAATGGCTTTCCAGTTGCTGTGACAAAAGAGTTTTTGGTGGAAGTCATTCACTTTTTATTGCTTGAAGAAGACAGTGCCAGGGTGAAAAATTTCACTGTAATGTTCATGATGTTAATGAACATAAATCACAGGGCGATTTAGCCAGCTGTAGTGGCTCTGGGAGAGCTAAAGGGATGTGTTGTGCTTTTGGTATCATTTAGTTCAGAGGACACAGAAACAGGAATCAACCTTCTCCCTTCACGATGTGCTGAAGAGCAAGTGCCTTTGGTCTTTGCTGCAGTGGATGGCTGAGGGAAGAGTGACTGAGTAACAGTGATGTTAAACGAGGAATGTGCTGAGCTGAGGAGCAAGGGTAGCAGGGACATGGGAAAGAACAGGATGAAGGCAAGCTGTAATAAGAGACTTAAGAACTGCCTTTGATTTCAGGAGCTTGGAGTGCATGGATTTCAGTCTGTTTTGACCCGGAGGAGCTGAACTGCCTCTAGCACAGTCATGGTCATCTACTTAAAAAGCACCTAATTGAGCCATTCGGTAATTGATGGGATAAAGATTTACCTGGGCTTAATTCTATTGTTTACATTAAGTAACAATGGAAATGTAATCATAGAACTCATGTCTTTGTTCATCAGTCTGTGGATCTTGAAGAGAAAATTGTTCAATGGTATAACAGGTACAAGAAAAGGAAAGGAAGAGGGATTAGTGCTATTAAATCATGCTATATATAATTTGTGTGTTTTCTCAATGACATAAAATTAAGCTTTTTCTGGTAGGTTGGAGCTGAAGCAGGATGTTTCTGATGTTTTTATTTCCATCTGAGTTGTGTCAACTACATTAGTACACACAGGCACACACACTCATACTTCTTTTTTTGTACAACCATCCATTCTTTCACTGAGTCCATAATCACTTCTGTTCTACAAGATTTTCATGGCCTGAAAACAGTCAAAACAAAGTTTTTGTCTAATTAAAACCTGTGGCTGAGCATGAAGAAAGAGAATGAAAGAATTGTAAAGTACCTTTTATGGTCTACTAGCTAAACCACACTGTCCCTCCAGCGATCTGGCAAAATCAATGCACAAATCAAGTCTTTTCTTATTTAACTTACTGGAGCATGTGAGGATGTTACTGTGGTCACAGGCAGCTCTCTCCGGACTAAGTTCTCTGAATAAGTCCTGTAGAGGCAGAGAACCACCTCAGTATGCCACGGTGTCAGGCTTAGTGCATGAACATAGACTAGAGGACAGAAGGCAGAGACAGGTAAGTAAATTTATGGTTCTGTTATTGGTATGTAAGAATATGAATGTGAGGAAATGTCATCTTTCTCCATGACCACTTAGATGTTAATCTCTTTCCTGAGAAAGGAACAAGCATCAGCACATAATGTTCTCTAAGTTGTGGACCTCACCTAACTCTTCCCTTGCCTGAGCCTTGTCAAACTCATTTCACAAGTAGATCTGTTCTGCATGCTGCACTGTTCTGACAAGGACCCTTCCAGCTGGCTTGTGCTAATCTTGGAGTCCAGGCTGTGGGTTAAGAAGGTGGGTTAAGAATTCATACAAGTGAGGCTTCACCTTTGTCTAGGATGGGTCTGTGGGAGAATGCCCATTAGTTTCGACAGACTTTGAATCATACACTGTGGAGCTAGAGATGAAAAAGTTATTTATCCAATGCAGGAGAGTGTCTGGGAAGTTGTCTTGAAGGTGGTTGTCTCAAACAAATTGAGCAAAAAAGCCAAGTCAAATGGCATGACTGAATTTACCCAGAAACCAACACAGTGTGAAGTATGACGCTGTATGACAGACAGCAATGGACTGAAGGTCAAAATACTCACATTAAAGGCAAGCTCCAGTATGGAACTGTCTGTATTTTTGAACATAGTCACAAGTCATTGCAGAGGTAATGTTCACTTCTACCTGGCTGACCAAACCTTGGGAAGTTCTCCCTGTTCCTGAGGTAACTCCGTACATAATTGGACAGAGTAGGAGAGGGATTGTTTCCCAGAGAGAGGAGCAGAACTTTCATAATATCTTTGTCTCCATATTCCCATGCTCTCCAGTCAGCCCAGAAGCTCTCACTGTTGGTGGATGTTCTCCTTAAGGAGAAATAGGTGTCAGTGTCACTAGGAGGTTTCCTTGAGGTGAAGAGTAGGAGAAGGAAGGACAAAAGGTGAAGAATAGCTAAGAAAAATTACTCTCTTACAAGACATAGAGTTACCTTCTCAGAAAAGAGAGCAGTGAGTAATATTCAGGAAACGTGACTGCAAGTGCCTCAGGTGCTTCCTGAGTTGGTGGGTTTTATTGAGTGCCAAGTTTCCTCTCTGGCTAGACAGTCACCTACAGGAAGCTCTTGGCTAAGACAGTGTTTCTGCTGGGCAGACAGAAATCAGCAATGCTGAGAGGATGGTCCCACAGACTGGTAATAAAATGTCTTGCTAATGAGAGATGAGTTGGGCTGCGTACAAAGATCATTGCAAGGTGCTGCTGTATATGAGGACATCTGTCAAGTGCAGTTCACCAGCCAGAAACAAGCCATTTTAATTGGATGTGACTCAAACTTCCTCTGTCTCTATATGATATTTGTATGCTTTACGGAATAAATGCTTCTTGTTACCTTCGTTAGCACGTGTCATTGAATATATAATGTCGTGTCACTTTCACTAGTATGTTCTATTGACTATATTGCTGCTTGCAAAGCTCATGTTGAGTTAATGTACCCGATTTATTTATACAATTCATTTTGCTTTATTTCCAGAGACATGCTGTGACCATACTGTGATGCAGATCCTGTGAGAGTGACTGTAATAAATAAACCCAGTGAACAATTATCTCCCAAATACAGCTTCACTGACACAAATCAGTGGAGTATAGTTCTTCAGTTACATTTAAGAGCTGGTGGTCGCATACCAAATGTGGAGTTTGACCAACAGGGAGTACAAGCAATGCATTTGTGATCAGAACTGGAGGGACAGAAGGAAAAAACAACAAAACAGCTTCACTAGTAATAATTTGAAGAGGAAAATCGGTTTCATGGTGCGGGTGTACTGATAAAAGCAATCTTTCTGAATGTCTATATTTTTCCCAAACTTTCTGGTGCATAGATAGACAGATAGATAGACAGATAAATAGATGGATAGATAGATGACTTTTTTTAATGGGATTTTTGTCTTATGATGCTTACATTTGGTTTTAAAAAACACCTTGTCCTTTGGCAAGAAAAGTACACTGTTTTTTCCTGCTGTCTGCAAATCTTTTCTTTTTGACTGGGTAACATTTCATTCTCTGTACATTTTCTCTGGACTACTCTTGCAGTGAAACTGCTCTACATGCTGGCTGAGATGGTATCATTCAGCTATTGGTGAAAACTGGTAAGTTGTCTGGAAACTCGAAGAAATTTCAAATTTCCAAGAGCAGACTTCTGCACAACCAGAGGAATCCTATAATGACTGACTTGCTCTCTTTGTAGTTTGAAATAACTCTGAGAGTGCTTAAAACTAGATGCTTCAGACGTGGGACAATCATGAAAAGCATGCCACCTAGCAGTAGATTTTATAATGTAGGTGTCGAAGTCTGAGCCAGGTGTCCAGATACCCTGATAGAAAACAGATCTCATCAATACAGTCAGTATCATTTAGAATATAATTCTTGTGACCAAATGGTGGAATCTACTTTGGGCTGAAATGAGTCTTGATCAGATTCCACTGACCGTATTGCCTAACTCACTGTTGACTATATAGGCAGCCGAAAGAGGTTTGCTCACATACAGATGCTGACACTGCGGACACGCATACTCAGTCAAATGAAACACCGCCTTGATCTTGAGGTAAATAAGACTGAGGAAGATGAAGCCTTACTATGAGGTTATTGTTGTTGTTGTTATTATTATTATTATTATTATTATTATTATTATTATTCAATAACCAGCATGTTGGGGAGTCTTCCTTTTTCCATGACTTAGTAGGTACTTTACACTATCTGCATTGGTATTTGTAGTTCCTCTAGGCCGCATGGTGACAACATGGCATCAGTGAGAAGACAGCAGCTTTGATTGCAAGATTGCTCCAAAGCCCTGGAAAGCTAACAAATGTCTTATCCACTGTCATTCTTGTCACTTTGAGCTCTGAGATCTTTAACTCACACTATGCTGTTCTGCCTCTGCAGAAGATTTGCTAGAAGAATGGCAGTATCTTCACATGGACAACGGCTGCCACCTGTAAGAGACCTGCACCACTGTTTCAAAATGGATTAATTTCCTCTCCCCAGATGTGACTCCATTCACTGTCATGTCATGGTAGAGGAAAAGAAGAAAAGTAGGAGTAAGTCATACAAGAGGCAGGGGACCACCATACTAGGAGGAGTTTTATTCTAGTGAGGCCTTTCTGGGTGATAAACTCAGCCACTGGGAGCTGAGGGTTCTCCCCCCCGATGCCCAACAAATGGGTCATAGCTCAGTGTGTCCATCTTCACCAGAGTATTTAGAGTCATGGTGCTAAAGGCCATGGTGCACCCTCACAAACACGTGAGGTGGGTCCTGGCCTCAATCAGACTGGAAACAGCGGACGTTGAATGTCAGTCAAAGAAATCCCAAGCTCTGTGCCTCAAGCTCCTGTTAGCAGCCGTACCATGGTTTGCTGATACTTGAGCTGCTGGCAGGAACAAAAAGACTGCTTCACCATGGCAGTTGTGTGCACTGTGTCTCCTGAAAAGCCAGTGCATGGCAGGGCGAAGGGAGGGTAGGATTTCAACCTTCGCTCCAAGTTGCCTCGCTTTCCTGGGTTTATGTCAGGCCCTTAGCGTTATTTGAACATAGTTTTTGTGGTTTAATTTGCATAATTGATGAGATGGAAAATTATCTCGATGATTGATGGATGTTCTGCACGCACCAGAGTTTGTCACAAAATATAATGCATCTGTAGGATGAGCCTGCTGTTCCTGCCATGTTATTTCCCAACAGGGCTATAAAATTCTAACTTAACCCCGCAGGTTTTTAGGTTTCTTTTGTTTTTAATCTTTTATAATATAATGTGCAACACAGTAAACAAACACAAAGACACAGCATCAACTAAAGTTACCATCTTTCTTCATTGTACTCCAAGGACATGGAGTAGTAAAAAGAAAAAATGGTATCACACTTGTGGAATTGATCCAAGACTTTCCTACATGAAGTGTTCTCACTCTCAGCAGACTTGCATGATAGCTGTATCTATACATTTCCATCTGCTTTGGGTACGGTATAGCTCTTTCAGAAGTTTGCATTAATAAAATTTTATTTTCATTTGCAATTGGTTAACAGTGTGATACCACAATTCATGTGATGAGTGGACTTTATTTTGATAATTGCTTGTTATAGATCTTTTTACAATTAAAAGATGATGTCAAATGCAAAAGTACTCTTTAGCAATTAGCAGTGTTTTTCCCAGGGGAAACCTGGCTTTGTCTGTTCCTGTTCAGCAAAGCATTGAGACACACGGGTGACTTGAAGTGTATCTTAAAGTTGAGGATGGAGTTACACATGCTTTATGTCCAGCACGTGTTGAAGTTCTCTGTTGAGCAGAGGTGGTTTTAGGGACACATGCAACTTCCTTGCTGAACAGTGAACGTGGAGAGATGAAGTCTCCCCTGTCCTGTCTGGAAACTGGTGGCTGGGCACAGCAGGCAGTTATGCAGTTTTCCTACACCAGAATTATATGGTGGATGGATGTGCTTTGTGGGTTATATGTCCTGCCTAATTGTCTCAGCTAGGACAAGGTAGCTGATGAGCTCCTCCCTACCCTTAATGGTGGTCCAGTCCCTCTGGGCAGTCTGAGATGGCAGTTTGAGACTGGCTCTAACACCCCAGGACACAGTCCTTTAGGGAATGGAGAAGGAGAGGCACTAGTTCTACGTGGGCTATATTCAGGAAGGATTTATGAGGAAAGAAGAAAGAGAAAGAAGTGAGAAGAGAGTTTTCTTGATCCTCAAATTGATCATATCCAGAGACTATAAGCAACATTTCTAGGGCATTTTCAAACAATTTCAGCAAACTAAAAGCATAGGCTAAGCCTAGGATTATCACAGCACTTAAAGGACAGTTTTGCTGTGTCAGGTGAGTTTTCTAAACAACTCTAGTTTTGGTATAAGGAGGACACAACTGCACAGATGTCAGTGGGGCTGGGGAAGATGAAGAACATTGGCAATGCTCCAGCCACTTAAGAAAAGATACTAGAATAAAGGATTTAGTCCAGGAACTCTTTACTGTGACAACTCGTTGCATTGAACGAAAATTTGTTTCAAGGGGAATTTGTTCTCTCAGCTACATATAGGTTCCTCCAAACTTTGAATAAGCCTAACCTGCTTTTCTTAGTGATTTAATTTCATACACTTTAGTGCATGTTTACAACAGGATAAAAATATGTGTGCAATATTAAGCCTGTATGTGGTACTATGCATTTTTTCCATCCCTTAGCATACGTCATTAGTGTTCCCTGCAGAAAAAGGGTAAATCAGACCAAGAAAGGAAAAAAATGAAGAACTGGGGGGTAGGCATTGACAATATTGTGTCTACGCCCCTAGAAAAAGTCTCCAAGCTTAAATGATTCAGCTTCTGAGCACTGAGGTAGAAAAATCATATAGCAATGGCTACGGTTCTTTTCCAACAAGGAACTTTTCTGCCAAAGAAAATGAAAGACATTCTCTCCGTCCCTGGTCCACGCATGACGCTGCTCCAGTTTGAAGTGACAAAGGGTTGATTAGTTATGATCGGCTGCTACAGCTGAGGCAATACAGAACTCCAATCAATTCCTCAGCAATCAATTCGTTACACTGAACTCTCTTTCCCTCCATCTGCAGCTGCCTGACATCCATCAGGGCCCCCTTCTCCTGCCCGCAAGTCCTGGTGAGCATCTGAAGATAGCTCTGTGGGCTGAAATGGAGATCGCTTGCTTGGCGTCTTATTGGGCAGATAGGCTGGGGGCGCTAACCCTCTGGAGCTGAGCAGCTCAGCTGCGCACTTCAAGCTTCCACTGTGATATTATATTTGACATTCAATTGGAAACCCTAAACTCCTTTAATGCAATATCTCAGCACAATGATAGTAATAAGGCCGTACCACTTGCTTTCGATTTAACTACCAAAGGCAAAGTGGAGGGCGAGAAAACAGACCCAATTATGTTAACTCCTTCGCAACTAGCTCAGTAGGTGACTTGCTTTAGCAGTACAAACTTCCATATTAAAATAAACTGAGAAGAAAGGCAGAGGAGTGCTTTTTCAGCTAGCAGGTAAAATGCTTTGTTTTGTTGTGTTTTGCTCTTTGAAAGTGCCAGAGGCTGCTGTTTTGCTCTGAAAATTGGAGTAAAACTGCAGGGAGGAGGTACTGGTTCCCAGCAGAGCTGTTACCTTGCATATTTGGCAGGAGATAAACAGTTAAATCCCGCTTTTCTAAATGCAGGACCATGACGTGCCCTGATGGGGCCCTCACGAAGGTCCCTCTGATGCTTCAGAAATCTGCCTCCATGGTTTTGTTATCATCCCACATCAATCGAGATGATAGCAGTGGTTTAGAGTACTCTGAGGTCTTCTCCATCCAGAGGAATGGGTGGCAATCAGTGCACCAGCTCTCAATATCTCTATTTTACAAATGGGAAAACCTGTCAAAACTGAGGTCCGCTTTTGATGGGAGATGGGGAATTTGTTCACTGTTCAAGTTGAAATACTGACTGTTTACCTCTAGGGTTTTTGAGAAACCTCAGATCTGGGGCTGTCAGTTCTGGAGAACTTTGAAACACCATTTCTAGTCCAAATTTGCCTCTAATCCTAAGGCACAGTAGGACTGTCACCCAGATTTTTGTCAACTTTCCAGGCTGAGAAAATACAAAGTCTGGCTGTGTTACACCATGTTTTGCTCAGCTCTTCTGCTGGCGCTCACCATCCATTAGACTCCGCGGATCTGAACCAGCGTGAGTCAAAGCAGGGACCAGGGTGGGAGGAAGGGGACCTGGACCTAATGAATCAAATCTAAAGGTAGTTAATATTCCTATCATACGTAGGTTTGTAAAGGTAAGGTTTTTCCCTTCTGGTAAATTAATTTCTTTCTCTTCTAGTCTTTTCTCATCTCTTTTTTCGCCCACGTATAAAGCAGTGCTTTATATACTGTCTCTTTGGACGTGTTTCTAAACATTTCTAAACTATGTACTGTAGTGGATGGTATAAAACTTCCCCAACTGTCCCTTCCCAGCTTGTCTTTAGATACCAAGTGAATGTCAGAGATCTAGACTTAAACTATTTAAAAGCATTTAGCCAGATTTACATAGCAACTCTTCGGTCAAACTTTCTCTGCTTTAGGAAAGGACATGTCGCCCCTCTTGGCAAATCAATTATTCAGATGCTGTGATAGTCCGAGGCATCGTATCAGTAATAAAGTAGTGAATTATTAATCACGGCTTGTGCCGTTTCGATTAGATTTGGGAAATTCAGGATTAAATTTCTGGCACCCTGTGTCTCGGATTGAGCTCAGCCCAGCTGGTCTGACAGGCATGAGCTGGCTTTGTACTTGAGAGGAGGCTGGTGGATAAAAATGACTTGAAAAGCCTCAGAACTTCAATTATTATTATTAGTATTTTGGAAGGAACTGGAATGACTGAAAATAGATTTCCAATCTGCAGGGCAGTTTTGGTTTCACACAAAACTTGTGCTGTAATAGCTCGGTTTTTCTTTCCAGTTCCTCTGAGCTCATCTGCTTGCTGCAAGAAAGACTAACTCGGCTTGAAAGACGAAGCAGTCTGGTAAGTCTGTGTGTCTGTGTACAGTATTTACACTTTCCACATTTAATCTGGGCTCTGAGGACACTCTGGGAGACCGAAATCATATTAATTAGAAGCACAGGACCAGCACTCCTACTGCTCTGGCACTGTCTGCTGAAGGAGGGAGAGCCTTATTGCAGGAAGCGCGAGCCCTGGCATCCCGGAGGCTGCCTGCAGCCTGCTTAGGGCCACTGCAAAAGGGTTTTGGCTTTACCTGCCCTGTCCCCACCAGACAGCCATCCCCTACAGTGCCCCGCCACATAATTCAGCCTGGTTTCACTCAAATGTTATTCTTTAGCTCTTGCCTGTGCTTGGTGCGGGCTGCGGAGAGCCTGCTCTGAAGTGCTGGTGAGCAGAGCTGGAGAAGGGCTTTTTGCAAGGGTGGCTGCTACAGCAAGGGGAGGAAAAGCCGGAGTGGGAAAAGCAGCCAGGAGATGGGAAGCTGTCAGGAGCATGTGGGCAGTGACGGCTCCCCCGCACGTGCCTGGGGGACACGTAGAGGAATGCTAGGAGGTAACGCCGGGGCGTCAAGGTTGAAGCGGTACCTCTGAACGTGGCACGGGGTGATGGCGTGTGTGGGAGCTTGGTAATGCAGGTTGTCAGGGGGATGTGAGCTAAGAGGGACCCCGGACCTCAAAGCACCTGGGAGAACCAGGGGGGAGTTCTGGGGTACCCCCAGCCAGAGCAGAAAATGTGCCGCAGAGCTGTGAAGAAAGAGCATTTCCTCTCCGGTGACTTTCATCCATGGATGAAATTTAATTTTTCCTTGTTGCCTATAGGCATAGCAGATTTGCAGAAGTTAGTAACTTCTTCAGCAGTTAGGCCGGCAAGTTAAGTAACTTTGTCCAGGCCTCAAGGAAATCAAAGGAAAAACCCAGGTGACCTGACCCTACGCTCACATCCTTGTCAATGTGAACTGATAGCACAGGTCTGAAATGAAGCCTGCCGGGTTTCTCTCTGTGAAGTTGGCCTTTTGCTAGACATACAACTGAGGGAACAGCTTTTGCCACAAATGTAGTCCAATTCAAACCCTGAACAGGACTCAAAAGCGACCGAGTTGAAAACCCTTGACATGAAGGAAATAACATTTCACTCGGTGCAGTTTTAATTTCATCCCTCTGCCCTGGAGTCAGAGGTTTCTGAGCAGAACAGGGACTGTGGAATGTATGTGCATTGTGGGGAGGAAAGTGTGTGGGGAGATGCTGCATGTAGCTAGTTTCTTACTCTTAGAAGCCTTCATGACTTTGGGGGAAAGGAAAAGCAAAAAAAAAAAAAAAAAAAAGATTTTAAAAGAATTTTTTTGAAAGAGGAGCTGAAAAAGACATCAAAACAGATCAAAGAAACTCATGGAAGTGGGAAAAAAAACAGAGAGAGGAAAAAAAAAAAGAAGGAAAAGCTCCTGCAGTAACATTGGATGAAAATTAAGCTTCTCAGATCTGTTTAAAAGATATTCTGTTTGATCTTTTATATCTTCTGCTCTGATTATCCAGGTTCCTTTTGATGTTGCTGAGCCCTATAGAACTGATATGTAAAAATACACATACATATGAATTAATATAGTGGGTACACACGCACATGCACGCACCCTCTCACGCTGCCTTTGCTGCCCGTGAATGGGAGATGGGAGATGCGGAGCCAATGGAGATGAGGCCACTTAGGAGCAAGCTCCGGTGCTCTGGCCCTGTGTTGTCTGTCCCATGCTATGGTGTCCCTGGGGAAAGAAAAGCCTCCCTGCTCTTTTCCTGGGCAGGAACCAGTAGGAAAACCTGTGTGATGAGATGCACGGACTAAGGGTGATGTTGGTCGACATTTTGAGTCAGGAAGCTGCAGTTGTTTGTTGGCACACCAGACCCTGCCCTGTGCACCTCCCAAGCCCTTGGGAAGTCATGGACTGACAGTCATGATGACGTACGTCCATGGAAAACAGTGATATCTCTCAGAGGCTGTTCGAAAAACACCCACAGCCAAAGGGGCACAAGATATCTGCTTCTGGGGATCTTGGAGTAGCTTGTGGCCCCCCACAGTCCCCAGCAGAGATGTCCCCTTTGGGCCTCTCCCACCTCCCTGCTGCTCCCCATGTCTTCCCAGGCCAGCTCCAGACTCCTCAGAAATGTAGGACAAACTGATTTATTTTCTGCCCTCCCCTTAAGGTAAGGGAGCGGGGGCCAGTGCTAGGATGGGTCACTGATGCTATCAGGAGGACGGAGAAGGATTTTGCAAAGAGCAGCGGAGACAGCCCCAGCATGCCAAGCCAGCTGCTGTTGGGGCGGGAGGAGGGAGGTGTATAGAGGCTACATTAAAATCCCCTCCTTGGCCAGGCAACAAGCCTACTTTGCCTCAGCGCCATCACCTGCAAAGCACTTCTCACGCTGCTGTGAAACACGGCCACTTTGGAGGCAGCAGGACCCAACCCCGCATGGGTCCTGCAATAAGCTCCACGTCCCCCTGAGCCCAGGCTGTGCAACGCTGGCCTATGGTCCCCACTGCCGTGACGCCCACACGCTTCCAAACCTTTAATCTGCTTACCCTCAGGAGGCCCTGGGAGGCAGGCAAAGTGGTGTTAAGCTCATTTTACAGCAGGAAACGCAAGTCATTTCCATACAAATACAGAGCAAGTTGGCAGCAGAGGTGGGACCCACACTGCATCTACCTAGGCTTCTGCTCTGGGCAGGAGGGCAGCTCTCTGCCTCCCACCTCCATCTCTGTGTGCTTGGCTTTGCACTGCCCAGTGCCAGGTCACGCAAGGAAAACTGTCTCCTCCCTGTCCCCCCTCCTCAGGGACCAGCGATTTCCACACCACCTTCCTCATCCCCCAGTTCTCTCACGAGGACAAGGCATACTGAAGTGCTCCAGCTGAATTTGGGCTCAAATGCTTGCTTTCCTGCAATTTTAATACACCAACATGCTTCTAATTGTTATAAATGTTTGGAGAGGAGTGCGGGCAGCTGGGAGCAGTAGGTACAGTATTTTGGGTTTTCTTAGTTGGGGCTGGTACGCTTGGTTGCTTCAGCCCCAGGGTGCTGGCAGTCTGGTCCCACCTCACCAGCTGCAGTACTGTGTATTTATTCTCATTTCTCCTCTCCCTGGCCTCTCCCCCACCCTCATTCGGATGTTTCCCAAGTAGATCTGCCTCTTGCCACTCCCCTCCTAACGCTCCCAATTTAACAGAAGAAAAAAAAAAAAGGAAAATACACAGCAAAATTATTTTAGTTTTACAGACAGCAATAAAATGATCAAAGGCTTATTTGTAGCTAACAGCAGACACACACCATTCATTGAACTAAGGTGGTGGTGGGGGAAACATTTTCTTCATCTCCCTACAAATGTGTTCCTTTAAAAAAAAATCAATGGAGGCAGATTTTTTAATTAAAGCGGATGCTGATCCTTCCTGCCCCTGATGCTGCTACATGTTTTGTTTGTGTTGTGGCTGTTGTTATCTAATCTGGGCCTTTATTTATTTATTTATTTATTAGCCCCTGACAATAGGAGATTGTAGCTCTGATTTCACTGCTAGACTTGGGGGAAGAGAAGGGAGGTGGGCTTGTTGTAGGAAAATGTTTTTGTTTTGTCTTCAGTCTCTTTGCTACCCAGGTGAGGGTCAAACACCCCCTTCCTCCGGCTTTCCCCTCCTCCAGCTCGGGCAATGGATACAAAAGCTAAGCCTTACTGTCTCCTTCTCTCCGTCCTTTTTACAGATGCAAATCCCCTCTGCTCAAGCTCAAGAGTGTTTCCGGGAATAAAATGTGCTCTGTGGAAATTCGTCCATTTGAAAGTGTTATGGAGATCTGGAGCTGAACTGTTGAACGACTGGCTTTTCTTTCCTTTTTTTTTTAATACTTCTTTTTTTTCCTTTCCAGAAGAAAACACCAATTTAGGGCTCCGACAAACTGATCAAGAAAGCCAACTCCTAAAGGATTCACCTTTCTTCCTCACCCAGCAGATCTGAATCTCCAGTTTCCTTCCTCTCTTCTTCACACCCTCCCTCAACGGCTCCTGTTATACCTGAGATCAAAGGGTTCCCAATGAGGCTTCCATAATGAATGTCCAAGATAAACATGTTTGCTCCAAGTGTGCTGCAATTGGACCTAGCACTGGACTTCGTGGGGCTGAGCAGGACTGACCACATGGTCCATCTCCTTTCCCTTACTGGTGCTCTGCCTGATGTCTACAAGGGTCCCTGGTCTTTTGCTCTTCAAATTCAGGCAAGTGCATAGAGGTGGGGGTTCATTCGCTGAAAACGACCGGCAGTACCCAGATGTTTCAATCATCCTAAAATCTAAAGCAGAAATGAAGCCTCGGAGAACCTAAATCAAGGATAGGTTCATCCTCCATTTCAAGAGCTCTTGCTATAAGCTATGATCAGGCCATGATGGAGGGAGATGTCCCGGGCCTGGGCTGTCCTCTGCTGCAAGGCCCTTCTTTAAGGCCACATTTCAGTCCCCACAGATGCCTTTTGCCTGTGGGACTCCCTGCCTGTGTTCATGGGTTATGCCTAGACATAACCTAAGGGGCTCTCTTGACTCTCCAGGCACAAAGGTGACCTGCATCAGCCAAAGATTGGGCCAGAGCATTTGTGTGTCAATAGGACATAAGATCAGCGCTGCAGGGCCTCGGGAGGAATTTGTCCTTTCTGTCCCCCACCACACCGTTGGCCAGGTGCTGCCGAGAGGGAGGGCTTCACATGCACCAAGCACAGACCACTGCTGGAGGCACGGTACCCGACCAGATGGATCACTGGTCCCATCTGCTATGGCAAGCTATACCTGTGTATGTGGAAGGAAACTGATAGCTAAAACTGCCCAGGGAGTGCTTTTTCTTTCCATCTTATATGTATCCATGTAGCATCCATATATCTGTTTGAGCCTGACTTCCCAGGCTCTGCACGCCCCTGACCTTCACCGATCTTAAAGGCTGCCCTGGGCATGCAGCTCTTCCCCAGGCCTGTGGGTAGGTGCTGGCAGCCCTACACATGGACTCAGAGATGTGTCTGAATACCTAACTGTTTACTTCACTGGCCAAAATGCGCATCAACAAAATAATTTTAAAAAAATTGTTTGCCAGTTTGCACAAGTCACTCTCCTGACCCAAAATGGAACTTTTTTCATTTTGTTATGTTTTGCTCCCTTTTCATTAAAAGCAAAGAGATTAATAAAGGAAATTGAGGAAAAGCAAAAGAAAAAGCTTTGTTTAAAAAATGCCTTATCAGCAAAATAGAAGTGTCACATTTTTACTCGAATTGATCGTGGTATTTTATTATTTGCATATATGCATATATTTCCATTCAATGCTTAACTACTACTTTTTTTTTTCCAAGTGAATACAATATTTGACCAAAATCCTTCCTCACTTGTAATCCCGAGTAGCATCATTTGTTACGTCTACAAAGAAAACTAAATACTGACTTCAATAATCTACAGATTTAGAGATTTGCTTTTGAAAGGGTGGGATCCATTTGGAGAAACTTACGTGTTTACAACAAGGCATGCCTCCATCTGAGATAATCACCCTCAGCTTTCCTCTGTAGGGATCTGGTCTGCAAAGTTGAGGATGCAACTCTCATCCTAAGATAGACATCTACTTTCAGCCAAATCACAATTCCCTTAAAAAGGCACTTTCCTCTCTCTATTGCAAGTCTTGACTGACTCGCTCAGACTGAAGGATCTACATTTTAATTAGATGTCTTAAATGTGGGTAAATTTAGGGAATACTAAACCTGGCCAGCTAGTCTAAAAGTTCCTTCTTTAAAGCTGTTCAGGCCACTAACAGGATTATGCAGAACCTAACAGGGCTATGGTCTCCCTAAAGCTGGCTGTGCAACAGCACATGGAAATAAATGCTTCTGATTTCAGATCGAATGCCTATGGGCAGATGCACCAAATGTGCACAACAGTGCACAATTTGTTATTTGCAAGTGCAAATATTCTCTCTCTAGAGGAGACAACTATTAGCTGTATCCCTCCTCTGCTGAACCCTTCTTCTTTTTCTTAATATTATCAAGACCTTAAAACGCATAGAAAAATTAGAAGTGAGATATAAACAGCTCTCCTTCCCCCACCACCCACACTTACATAAGCACACACATTCAAAAGAGGTAAACTATATATATATATATATCTGCAAAAGATAAAATCCACATAAACATGCAATCTGTAACCTCGTTCCAGCTTTTGCCTTTATCAGGTGGCAAGTAAAGGCTTTCACACCAGTGGAGTGTAAATTCTGTTAATAAATTCTGCCTCAATTTCTTTGAAAGTGTGAGCCAATAAAATGTTACACTTGGAGATTAAATTATATCCAGCCTCAGTAGAACGGCAGTGACATCTTTTTGGTGGACCTGGGTTAGGGTAAGGGGGTTTTAAGCATCTCTCTGTACTTTTCAAAGGGAGCTGAAGAAGGATGCTTTATTCACAGTACCTTGGGATAGATGTATCTTTCATTCCAGCCCCTTATAACTACCCGTGCTTGGGTGTTATCATGGGAGTAGCTGCCTCGCTATATGCATCTTTCCTCAATTGCACGGTATCGATTGATGGTGTAACAAAGTTTTTGAGTGATAGCTCAACAATGGAGAAGTTCCAGACTCCCCCTCTCTCTTCCTCTGTCAGTGGAGGGGAAAATGTCTTATCCTCAGCATTAATTAAACTCTGTGAAACCTGATCCTGCTATGGAAGACCTGTGTGTAGATTCAGACTCTCTGACGATGTGTTAAATTCACTGACTGGCATTTAGTAGGTAAATAAATAAGTGGATCAACCCCGCACTACTGTAGAGAGGTCAAGCAAAATCTTTGGTCTGGTTGTGAAATACAGCGGCCAAGTCATCTGCTCTTGAAAACCTGTACTGAAAAACTGTACTGAAGCTTACTGATTTACACCATGAAATGATGAGCTCCTGTAAAAGATTTGCAGCTGAGAGGAAGCCTAAGCAGAGAGTGACTACTATTGAGGTAACCAGAGCTCCTTCTGCCTGGGGACCAGAAGGCTCTGGTTTATGCCTTACTTTGGAAAACATGGACTGATCCCTATGAGTTCTAGGTCCATTTGTTTTCTGCCTTCCTGCAGCAGTGTTTACCATGCACCGGATGGTGCCTAAATTTACATGCCTAAATCTGCTTTTGAGTCAGACTTTCAGAGGCTCTGCCCTCAAGTTGCCAGTTCCTGGCCTGTGCCCATACCTCTGCCTATAGGTCTGCTTGTGCCTGTGTGGATTTTGCAGGGATGAGGATGGAGGTCTCAGGACAACTAGGACAACTACCTATATGATTATTTAGGCTACCTTTGTTGTAAATTGGGCCAGAAAACGGGCTGAGGCAATGTCTTATGATTGTCAAAAATCTGTGGTTGTTAGCACAGTGTTGGCCACTACTCTTCTGAACCTCATCCAGGTATGGTTTGGGAGATAGCACGGGCCAGAAACTGTTCCCAATCTGCAGTATGGGTATGGGCATTCTTTTTTGTGAGGAGAGTTTAGCACTGTACGTGTGAGCATACAACCATTTGTCCTTATGTACAGGGAATGCACTGACAGTGATATGGATGTAGTTCTTGCCTACATTGACATATATTAGCCGGGGACTCAAATTTTGTTATATGGATGCACTATCCATATTAAAAACTCTCTAAACAGAGAAGACATACCTCAGAACACTCCTTATATTTTCCCTGATTTTTATATATTTTTGTTAAACATCTACTACTAGCCACTGCTTGAGAAAGGGCACTGGATTACCTTTCTCTTTGATCAGAGGCATTATAACAACATTTATATCCTAAAATGTCTTTGTTGTCTTTAAGGATAAAGCATTCCTAAGTTATTTCTTCTAACTCTCCCACCCCCATATATACGTTCCCGCTTAAGCAACCCATTCTAACAACTGCATTTCTTCCCCTTGAAAACCAAGGGTGACTTTGAGCTCCCAGCATGATTGGAAAAAAAGTCTGGCAGAGAATAAAGCAAAGAGTTGCTTTTCCCTTCCAGAATCTGTGTGGGAGGATGAGATTGGCACAAGTTATTGGCCAAAATATCACTTACGAGTGGCAAAGCTCTTCCTAGGACAATCTCTTTCGCATCCCACTTACAATAACAACAATAGCCTTGGTATCATTTTAAAAGAGAGAGCAGAGAAGGTGTGGGGGTGGGAAGGGCAGGAATTAGAGCCCTTATATTAATCAGATAGAAAAGCTCTGTCTCCCACAATTCTTTCATTAGCTGGCGAGACAGGTGCCCTCCGACCTCCAGCATCACTTACTTCCTTGGTAACAACTACTGCTGGCAGATGATCCCTCTTGTAGACTTCATCCATATTCAAAGAGTTGTCACATCCAACTGATGCTAAGAAGCTAATCAAGTGGAATTTTCTTTTCCTTTTCTTTCTCTTTTTGTTCCCCAGTTTACTCCTTCTCTCATGCTAGAAAGATAGTTCCCCACCATGTAGTCAAATTCTTTTGAACCCTGGGAAAAGGCCAGATCCATGGGGAAAGGGAGACAACCCCTTTTCTGTTCACACTGATGATTTTTCCTTTTTTATATGTCAACCGTACGACTGTTTTGCATTCCCATTAATAGCATTTAAGAATGACCAAGCACAACCAGGGGCTTGACTAAGACAGCTGTCACACCACACTTGCTGTTTCAGGGGAGGTTGAAAATTTCCCATCAAAACTTTTTTGAGATATAAAATTAAATTTCCAGTGCTGTCTAGGTTTTGGAAGGACATGGCCTTATTAAAGCAGTTGAAGATGAGGGTCGTTGAGTAAAAATTATATTTTCCACAGAGGAGAGTAATATTTTCACTGACGTTTTCATTTTGTTTGCTTTTTTCCCCATGGTAAGCCCATCAACTATACTGTGCCTCCTTCCTGTGTTCAGAACCAGACTTGCCAATGTGGTTCTGAAGTATCTAGCAAGAGCTTATATGAGAATATTTTGTGTGCATTTGATGCATTTTCTACAAAAACAGTTTCTAACAGAGATTTCATGGTCATCTCTTCTAACCACATGCAAAGACTAAAGTGAGGTAATTTCAGACACTGAGGATGAGAATGCTGAATCTGAAACAGCGACTGTGTAGGAAAATCTGACACTTATATCCTTGATGAGAAAAAAAGAACCAGAAGATTAATGAAGAAGCCATTTATGCACTTTTCCATTCTGAGATTTATAGATTTCTGATCATTTGAATATTCATCTAGGGGAAAATCTGAAGCCATTGAGTTCAGATAGACAGTGAATCTCCATTCACAACTGTATGTCAATGGCTGTCAGTCAAACATGAGGGAAAGGGACTCAAAGCCAGGAATTTCTGCTCCAGAAAATATAGAGCTTTACTTCAGTAAGAAACTCCAGAACAGCTGAAATACCTTATTTCCAACTTTTGAAAATGATCTATCATTAGACAGAGACAATTCCTAAATGCAGTCCCAGATTTTTCTGAAAAATATTTGTAAGCAACTGACCTGAAGAATCTCTAATAAAAAAGCATCATCTATAAACAATAGCTCTGTTACAATGCCACTGATTTATACAATTCAGAGGAAACGCTGACATCCTCCATTCAAGCACTAATTTCAAGCTACTGAAAATGTTTTAAATCCTGACGGCATCTGTTCCTCTTCCATGAGTTAATTCAAGGGGAATAAATGTGCAAAACAAAGGAGAGAAGGAAGGCAAAGGCGCACTGGTACCAGACAAACACGGCTCCCACAAATCTCCCTTATTTCCACCAACCGCTGCCAGGTTTCTTGTTAGAATGTGCAATGCATAATTTACTCCTCATGTCTTTCCTTTCATCATCCTGTGAGTACAGATTCTTCCATAGGCATCCTTGGTGTTACTGCCATTCCTGTCACTGGTGCAAACTGAAACTGGCTGGTGGGTTTACTTATATGAGTGTGCACTCTGCGGGATTGCTGCTGCAACTTCTTAGCAGCCTCTGGATTCATGACACTGTCTTTGGACCTCCCTCTCACTCTCTCTTGTCTCGTAATGTCTCGTCTCACGGAGACTGGAGAGCTAAGTTCATTAAAATGGAATTTGGTGGGTTATTGCACAAAATTACCTCTATTTACATCTGCTGCCTGTCACTTTCAATGCTCTATGCCTTTTATCACTTAATACTTCCACTACCTGTCCATGCCAACTTTCACTGGGCAGCAGTTGTAAACTCAAGCTAGCATTGCTTGCTGCGTGCGCTCCTTCCTACAGAAGCTGCCTTGAACGGGCTGTGTGAGCTGGTGTCTTGGCCAAGAATATTTGTTCATTGGTAAGACAGAGCTACAGCTGTGCTGATATCCAGAAATGCCAAGAATATCCATAAATTATTTTGCTAGGCTGAATTATAGTTCCTACACTGTTATTAACTCTTGGGCTACTGCAAAATGTCTTTGTTGAGATCAGCTGGGAAGAGAAGAATAAAACTGAAAGTAAGCTTTTGGCTAGAGTGAGCCCTGAACCTGAATCTTTCCTATCTCAACTGGGCTGGGCTGCAATATTTCAAATAAAAGAGAAGTTCTGAATTTTTGCTCGTGGAAGACAGCTTAGCAGTGATTCAGTGAGTGACTGCCTAACAAAATTCATGCTTATGAGATGTTCAAGAGGCAGAGACCCATTTGAGACCCCAGTGCCTTGAGTTAAAAGACTGGTTGGGCACATGGCGGACTGTGTTGTCTAGTGGCTGAGTCACAGCCTACAGAGCAGCGTGTTACTCGAGTCCAGTATACACTCCTGGTTGCGCAGCACTGCTCCAGGTACTAGAAAATCTTGAAAACCAACCCATTTTCCCTTCTAACATGCCACATCCATCACCTTCACCTCTGTTTACTTGCGCGAGCAGTTCAGCAGAGATGTTGAATGGATGAAGAGCAGCAGAGTGCGGTATTTCCACAGACCTCAGCAGGCAGTGGCTAATGTCCCACATCTGCAGAAGCTCAGGCAATTACATTTTTCTTCTCGCTTGCTGCTAGCATGACACCCAAACACCTAACTGACTACCACAGCAAAGCCAGGAAATCTGCTCCTGTGAAAATTAGGCACATACCAACGTGGGACAGCTCAGGTCTGGATCAGACACAATGGCTTTAAAGGCTTCCTTACTCACACTTTCTTCCTGCCCTTTTGTCAGTGAATTAACACACCATCAAAGTGTCTGACACCCTGATCTCTGACCATGAGCCTATTAAAATTGCATTGGAAGTTAACAATGAGGACGGAAAACAAAGATCAAATGAATAATGCATAAACAAAGCACTTCAATTAGATATCGAAGAAAATAATATAAATATATTAGATAGCAAAATATCTTGAATTATAAATTAGATGGGGAATTTATTTTTTTTTTTCTCCACTGGGAGGAAAAAATGAAAGGAAATAAAGATATACAAAGTCTTTGATTGGCTGATGAGAATAAACTGTGGGGATATTTATACTTCTTTGCTGTTCAAGCTTAATAATTTCATGTGTTTTTGCAAGATAACACTTAGGTCATGTGATTTCATCAACCAATCGAGCTGCCAGGCTCTTCGCTGACACTCGGTAATGAAGTGATACGGTAGGGTAGGGCACAGTCACCTTATCTTTTTATAAATGCATTGAGTGGCATTTGGGATGCCTTCCTACCTTTCCGGTTCATTTGCATTACACAAGAACTCTCTAAATGTTAAAGCTTTCACTTGCAGCGAAAGTTTGACGCTTCCAGCGGCATTCAAGGATATCTGTCTTGGAGTGGCATAAAAATAATGATGTGCAGTTGTGTGTGTGGGGACGGGGCTGCGTACGCGTGTGCGCAACAGCCGGCTGAGACGCTCCGGAGCTGTCTCCGGCACCAAAGCAACGCGTGGCGTCCATCCGAGTTGACAGGCCTACCCAACCTGAAATCATCTGAGTGCAGTTTCTGAAATTGTTTGAAAGTGGAGTGTCAGGAAGATGTTTGCATGGCGGCTGACATCTCCTCCCGGCGTGGTTTAATGACATCCCTCCCTTGTCATAACTCTCCTCACGCTTCACAAATAATAACAGCAGCGGAAGGACTTGGCAAGACGGAGTTGGGGGCAGGAATGGGAACGTGGGGAAGGGCTGGGAGGCAGGAAAGTGCAAATCGCTGGAGACAAAACCACTTGAAAGGGCTTGAATCAGCCTGAACATTCATACCTGGGAGGGTTGTGGGCGTTTCTTGCTTTCCACATCATTCTCTTGTCTTGTTAAACAAAGGACACGGATTTACCTGCCTTTGCCAGTCAGCCCAATCTAGAGCAGCAGGCAAGGATGAAATCCCTCTTGGTATGCAGACCTGTCTATAAAGGTGCTAATTGTCTTTATGTATTTACTATGATATGTTTGGGGGGTGCAAGGAGGAAGAGGGCAGCGAACATGCTGCTGCCTGCAAGAGTTTCCTCCTACCTCCACTGGGCTCCTGTCTTTGGTGGGACTGGGAGGCGGGTTGCATCAGGAGAGAAATTAAAACAAACACCTCAAAGTGAGAGCTGGGGGGTCGAAGTGCTCGACTGAGTTGAGGAGTTTGAACTCCTGACTTGTAAAACTGTCTCTGACACCTTCTTGCTGGCTCACCTTGGGCAAGTTGCCCCATTCTTGTGCGCCTCAGTTTCCCCCTTTGTAAGACTGGCAGGAGATGGCAGTGCTAGGACTGAGGAACGAAGATTAATCCCAGAGCAGACCAAACACATCAGGATGACATTAAACATGTTACAACAGTGTCACATGAGGGATGAACACCGTTCTTTCAAAATGCCTCATCAGCACTACATACTCTCAATTAAATGCAATTATAGCCAGGAAAAATGATCAAGAGCTAACTGACAGAGTCTGTACTGATTTGATATTTCCCCCACTTCCAAAGAAAGAGGCACATTCTCCAAGCTAATTAGTGTTGCCCACTTGTCAGCGTAAAACTGGGAAGCCAGACTTCTGGCCCTGACTTTGGTCAGTTCAGTGCGCGAGGGAAAGATGCTGCCTCTGGATTTCTGGCAGGGCATGCACCCAGCAGAACAAGCCGCATCACCCACGAAGTCTGTGTGCTGCCAGGCAGAGGAAAGACTTGTTTCTGTCAGGCGTGAAGACAGTGAGAGAGCCGAGGAGAGCTGGGGAACCAGGTACGCTCCTTCCCACATCTCCAGATGGCTGTCTCAGCTGTCTCTGCAGCCGTAAGAGGCAGTTTAGGAACTGAAAGCCTGCACCTGCTGCTGAAAGAAACATGATTTTGTAGGTGCTCAGTGTCTGAGGATTTCAATGTGCCATAAAAAGATAATTTATAGTAATCATAACAATCACAGGTGAAACCTTGAGGCCTTTAACAGTCTTTTGTGGGGCAGAACGACCACATAAGCTGGTGACAAGTTTGCTGTCTCAAGGACTGAGTAAATGACTGAACTGCAGTCCAAGGACTATCTCAGTAATAACACAGCAAAGGGAATGCAAAGACCCTCCTTGCTTTAGCTAATACCCCTGAGAAAGGGCTTCTGTACACCCAAATTTTGTCTTCTCCCCTCCCTCCATATGTAGCATGCAGTCTAATAAGAATAGGTGGTTGCGGTTTTTTGCTTACTAACTTTGTAAACAGATATGACTGTGCTTTATAGAAAACATAAAAGTTTGTTGGGCCAAATATGTCTCTGACGTAACGCATTTGAGTACAGGTGAGATCCATTTTAACCACCGTGTCCAGCTATGCAAGGGGTATCTGAGGCATGCGTACGGCTCCCTGCTGCCCCTTGGCCACATACACGCCACAAGGTACATGGAGAAATCTCACAAGCCCCTTTTTAAATGTCTTTCCGGCAGACCTACAGTGGGCAGGCTCCTGTGAGGACGCAGGGCATCTCCTGGAGGACAGGAGCCTGCATTCCAGCCTTTGGTAGTGATGACTGACACCGTGGTAGCCTCTCAGGCTTGCATGTGCTCTGCCAGCCCTCTGGGAGTGTATTTACAAATTAAACGAAAGAGACAACAGATGCTTTCACATTACTTCACAAGGAACTGAATGACAAGGTCAAGGAAGAGGAAAGGAAGAAAAGAGCTTTGTCAAAAGGACTGTATACCTCAGCGGCCAGGATTATCTTAAATGGGCTCACACCTACGGCGCTGGGGGGTGGTCCCTGTGCACTGAGAAAGCCTGTCCTTTGGATGAGCTGTTCAGCTAGCATCCTTTCTCTTGCTTCTCTTGGCCTTCCAGAGAGAGGATAAAGGATCCCAGTGCATTTTATTTGCCCAAAAGGACTTAGTCCAGCTGCTGCGCCATCATTTCCCAGCTCTGCACAGCAGATTCCCCTCTCCAAGGCTGTGTGTGGGCAGATACGCAACTCATAGAGATTAGCATTTGTCCCAATCTACATACTGCCCTTCTACATTTCAGAGTTTGCAAGGAATGCATGGGTATGTCATTGAGCAGAAATGCAAACCAAGGCATCCTCTCTTCTCTTGGAGTAGGTGTCTGTGCTTGCTGCTAGTAAAAAATGTGTCCCCTGCAAACACTGGGGGTGGACATGGCACCTGGTTGCTTTGCTGTGCCATGAACACGGTTCAGGTTTGAGGAGGTGTTTGTGAGAGTGATGGACAACTTGGAGAGGCAACTGAGGTCTGAATTTGCTGAGGGCTTAGATCAAAGTCTGATGTAGTTAATAGAGTCTTTCCCTTGTCCCCACTGGGCTTTAAAGTAATCTCCAAGCTCTTCAGGTGAGAATCTCTGGGACTCATTTCACCTAGCACCAAATATCTGAAAATTTGGAGTAAAGTCAAATTGAACCATGAAAGCTCTCTATATCACCAATGGAAAGATCCAGACTCCTCACTCTGGAGAGTGATTCCTTCCCCAGATATGGAAGTATGACATGAATTTCACGCCAGAAATTTATTCAAGTTCCTAGAGGAAAAATGCACAAACCAGAACATCAGCGTGAGTCTAGCAGAAATGGTACCAGCAGATACCAGAATATTCAGGTAAATCTTGAAGCAAGATGAATAGTCACAATGCAGAAAGTCTGCTAAATTATAAGTATTATATGGACTGTTAAGTGCAGAATGAAATCTAAAATAAGGCCTCTTAGGTGGCGATTCCTGTGAATTTCTTACATTTTATATGGCTTGGCTTCCTGAGATGTCTCCATGACCCAGCTCCCTGGTTCAAGAAGGACAGGGAACTGCTGGAGATGGTACAGCAGAGGGCTACAAAGGTGATTAGGGGACTGGAACATCTTTCTTATGAGGAAAGGCTGAGGGACTTGGGTCTTTTTAGTCTGGAGAAGAGAAGGCTCAGAGGGGATCTCGTCAATGCTTACAAATACTTCAAGGGAGGGTCCCAGGAGGATGGCACCAGTCTTTTTTCAGTGATGCCCAGTGACAGGACAAGAGGTAATGGGCACAAACTTGAACATAGCAAGTTCCATCTAAACATGAGGAGGAACTTCTTTCCTTTGAGGGTGGCAGAGCACTGGAACAGGCTGCCCAGAGAGGTGGTGGAGTCTCCGTCTCTGGAGACCTTCAAAACCTGCCTGGACGCCATCCTGTGCAACCTGCTCTAGGCGACCCTGCTGTGGCAGGGGGATTGGACTAGATGATCTCCAGAGGTCCCTTCCAGCCCCTCTGATTCTGTGATTCCTCTGCTATTGACCACATAACAGTAATGGGAAGAGTAGAGTTTAACTATTATTGCCAGAGGACATTTAAGGTAAATACTATGCAATTCCCGATATTTAACTAAGCAGCTGAGGAGGGCTAATTTGTCTATCTTAACCGATATCTTTAAC
Organism: Burhinus oedicnemus; assembly: GCA_008921705.1. Lineage (NCBI taxonomy): Eukaryota > Metazoa > Chordata > Aves > Charadriiformes > Burhinidae > Burhinus > Burhinus oedicnemus. The sequence goes on from VFFE01008974.1 coordinate 462,319, forward strand.
AGAGAGGGTACCTAATACCATTAGAGACATTTAGGATGAAGTACTTAAGTGATTTAAGTAGATAAGTATCAGGTGAGTTTTGGTGGGATGTGCGCTCTCTCTGTCTCTTTCCGTGTTCGGTTTGTTTGGTCTCCTTTAATATAAAATCCACATAACCCAAGGGGGATTGCAAACGAAAAAAAGAGCATAAATTTTACAGATGAAGCCGGGGTGCATATAATTAAATCAGAATTATTTTTGAAAGGTTTGGCCCTGATTTTTAATGGTGCTGCATCCCCACCTATTTTCAAAGAAATCCCTGGAAACTGATGGGAGCTTAACACACTCTGAAAATTTGGTAATTTCTTTTCATGCAAAACACAAATTGAAAAAAGTAGGTACTTCCTTTTGAATACTTCATCCATAAGGGCACTTATTCCTGAGCATCATCCTTACGCTTGTTTTACAGGTCTCTAATGACCCCAGAGCAGTTGGGATGTCTGTTCATGTTTGAGCTGAAAGACAGCAAGAGAGAGAAGGGCTGTGAAGGGCAGTCAGTAGTGAAGACAAGTTTTCAGTCTTCAAGCTCCTGAGCTTTTCTTCCTTGAGATGAAGGTGGGGAAGGGGCTATTTCCTGGCATGGGAATGAGCCCAGCGTAATGGAAGAGAACGGCTGTTCACAAGCTCTTCTGATGCAGGCAGGTCCATTGGGAGAGCTCCTCCTGCATGAAAGATCTGTGCTGGCACTAATGAATTTCTTAGCGATTGATTATGGAATCAAAGCTCGTCGTTTGTCCTCAATGGGCCTCAATGTAATTTCTGCATGTGTTAAAGAAGCAACTCATCTTTGTTGATACAGATTAGGATTAAAACACACAAGGGGAGGTGGGGAAAAGGATGGAGTTTAAAGCTTCCACCTGTATCTTCTCATCTTTGGAGCTTAGTTTAATAAACACAGAAAACATATGCAGGTGGCTGATTCAGAAATACTTTGCCAGCATAGCAGCTGCTTAAAAGCTTCCAAATGTTCAAGATGTTTATGAACTGGGATCTATCTCTTGTCATCCTCCATCCTCCACACTCCCGCATACCTTCTCTAATTACAAAAAAATGAAACACTGAATAGCAAGTGCATTCAGATGAAGCTGGGGGTCTGGATTTGTCCCTCCTCACCTCCTGCTATGCTATCAAATCTAGTGATATGAGAGAGCAGTTTGGGCTGACACAGCCTGGGGTCTCCTCCTGTGCTGTCCATGTGTACCTCATGGCACTTTTTACATTTTAGAAGGTGATTTAGAGGGGAAATTGAGCCAGTAGGGGTATATAACGCCAATGCTGGTGTTATAGCCCAAAGTATAAGAACCGCAACACAACAGAAGAGGATAGAGCAGTTCTGCATCAGAGGTATTGCACGGAAACTAGAAATACAGATCATGTAGTCATGCTCTCTTCACCTCATTCCCCTGTATCCAGAGGACACTGCAGTCAATGCTCTGCATGGGCACACAGAGACTCAGATTTATCTACTCCTTCGTTCCTACCAGAGATATCTCTGCTTGGCTTTTGAAATGACCCTGCTTGTCCGCAGAAGGACTTTGGGAAGTATTGACCAAGGAGTCTTCCTCCTGCGGCCAGATCTGCTGCAATCCAGGCACATTGAGCCTTGGTGTGGGCTCGGTGAATCTGCTCCACACACCAGGTGAGGGAGCAATCCTTCCCACTATTGCATCGTAACGTGCAACCTATCGGATATTTCTCTTCCTTTCCCCACCCCCTGCCCTGCCACCTGTGAAATGTCTAAAACTTTTTTCATTTACAAGGAAAATTAAATAAACAAATAAATAAACCCCCAGAACTCAAAGATTTCTTATTAAAGTTCTGAACATATGCTACTTAGGAAAAAAAAAGTCTAAGTGAAATTGGCTGATAAAGTAAGAATCCCACAAAGGGCTGTTCTTCCAATCATCCGGTATTTCTCCTGTAATTTCCTCAGAGATTGTGGAATGATTTTCCAGATGTCTCTGTTCCTTCCAGGTGGCGTGTTCAACATGATTTGGAACAAGGCCAATCTTATGCTTCTTCCTATGCAGGGGAGATGATACTGGGCAAGGTACATACATGTAGATACTTCCACATTTTTGGAAACATAAATAACATGTTTCCTTAAGCATGCGAGAAAAGCACAACTCAGAGGAACAGTAGTTTTCTCGTGAGGCTGACAAAATTGCCCTGTCTGAGAAAGGTACCACCTTTTCTGATCAGTAAGAAGAAAACCAAGGGCAGCTTTTGCTATGGGACAGAGTTTGTAGGGGATCAGGAGGTGGCACGGTTTCCTACTGCCCTTTAATTTGACTGACATAAATCCTGTTTAGCCTCAAAGCTACTTTGCTTCTCCCCAAAATGTTATACCTCCTTGTTTGCCTGGTTGAACATAGACGGGCAGCAGAAATGTGCAACTACAGAGCTAGGGCTGCAGGGAGTGGGGCTTCTTCTGGGGCAAGAAACCTACAGCACGATGAAAAGAGCAACAGTAAGTTTGGGCCAATCTGTTGGATCAGGCCAAAACCCATGGCATATTCTGCCTGTATTCAGTAGCTTGACATGTGGGGCAAAGAGATCAGTTCATATGTCTTCTGGAGGGCCTAATCCTGTGGTTGTTTTCTGCAGGGTGCACGGACGTTTACAGGAGCTGCAGGTGTGCAGCTGCTTACAGGGACCTCCATCCGTCTCAGCACCTCCTTCACCTGCAAAAGAGCAGATGCAGCTGACGACAAACCGGACCATTCCTCACGGAAACGTCTGCTCTGCTTTTCACCTGATACACTTTTTACCCTGCAAATTTAACTGCTTCTCTGTAAATGAGAGCCATCTTTATTTTTGGTACCGGCTCACAGCTCTGCTCCGCATTATCAGGGACATTAAGCCAATCAGTACTATCAGTGGCCCCTGACTCCTTGTGATGGATGGATACGGCAGTGTAAATGCCATGGGTGCATTTTAATACTTGTGATTTTTAAATGATAAGAAGGATCCTCGCTGGGAGGACGGACAGAGATGGACTTTGGCAGAGAGAGCTGAGCGCTGCCCTGGAGCGGGGTTTTCATTCTGCGTCCTCCCAGCACCAACATCAGCAAGGCAGTAACAGCCTGTTGGGTTTTAAGACAAAAGTAGAAGGGAAAGCATTTTTGCCACCTCTGTAGTGGCCCCTGTGATACACTTAAATGCCTCCAGCTTGCCAGCATCATGAGCTGAGCATAAGTGAGGGACCTTGGACCTGCGTTGCTTCACCTCTGCGCTTCGCTGCTGCAGTTCCCTCAGCTCAGACTCCACGTACACGTTTTTGCCATTTTCACTCATGTTTTTTCAATCGAAGCCCAGCCTTTTAATGGGCAAGTTTTTTCCAGCGAAGTGCCTAGGTGTTGTTGACGAGACATTTTGCTTCTCCAGAAAATAAGTGTGATTTTCAGAAAAATCTGTCATGTCCACCTAAGCTATCTATCCAGAAATGTTCTGTAAGGCAGTGAGTCTGCTACCTTGTGTGAATATAGGAAACTTGCAAGGAAAATCAGGAAAATTAAGAATGCAGTAAATTTTAGAAATTTAAAAAATTTTCCCCCTTTCTGAATTGAGGTAAAAGGTGCAATGTTTTTGCTAAACTGCTCATCTAAAGCTAAGCTAAGGAACAAGAAAAAGCCCTTTCTCAGCTTAGGCTCACTGATACTTTCCATCTCCATAATTATGTGAATACAGGAATGCTGTGCTATGATTTTAACCTTTTACAATTTTTCCCTTTTTATGTAACCCTTTATTCCCTGCAGCTTTGCCTGTATTTCACATGTTTCTAGTACATTTTTAGTACAATAGCCTAGTGCTTTCCTCAACAACCAAAGCCAGTTCAAGCATAAATATATATATTTAAATACTGAAACAAGGAATTTACACAATTTCCACTAAGGTATCTCTTGACACTGGGGGATGTGCTGAAACCAACATTTTGCCTTGATCTGCTTTGGTTTTGACAATTAGCTTTTACAATAAAGTGTGGGGTCCATCTTCTCCAACTGAGGATGTTTAAAAGTCAGAGGTCTAAGCTGGTCATCCTAGGGTTCCTTTATTGTTATTTTGGATATAGAAACACTTCCTGAGGGCAATTCATCTGGCTTTTCTTACACACTTGCCTTTGGCTGCAATGAAATGACCTCTGGAGGTGTCTGTTCTTCTGTATCAGTTGTAAGGAAAGCCTGGCATAACTAACACAGATTAGACATCTGGCTTTTAGGACACCTAAATCAGGGAAGATGAACCCTGCCCCAACTGCTTTGGCAGAAAACGCCACCAAACCCTGTTAGTAGCATACCTATGATACGTGTCAGATTCCCTGGCATCTGCCGACTCCTGGACATGGTTCATAGGCAAATGAGACCATGTCTTTAAATCTACAGAACAGTGGGGAAAAAACCCACAGGATATCACCTGCACTGCTTAACTTGCTTAGAAGTGCTGCTGAAGAGCCAGAAAGTTTGGAGACTGCTTTCTACCAAGTCATCAAAGAGAGCACTGGAAACAGACTATATTTGTCTCTAAAAACCTCTTTTTCATTTGCACCTCAGGTTTATTTCCCCAGAGTTTGCAACAGCCGGGTTCTAATTTTGGATACGTGACTATCTTTTACCGAGACGGTCACCAAGAACATGAAATTGACAATAAGTTTTTGGATGTGGGAATCAGCAACAAATTACTTTTTGAAAGTAATTTGAGCAACACTGAGTAGCTGATAGATTCAGGCCACAAACACTTTCACCTGAATCAAGACAACCTCCAAAACAAATACACCAGCCTGGAAGAAGGAGGGAGGATTGGGTCACTGGGCATAGGAATACTCATTATGGTAGAAAAACATAAGAGGAAGGATAACAAGGGAGATCTTACATGGTCTAGGGAGAAGAAGGGTGTAGAGGGAAGTGCTGAGGACACTTGAGTTATTCTAACCTGTTGAGATCTTAAATGAAAACTAAACGGGAGTCCAGAAAGATGAGGGAAGAGAGCAGAAAACACAGACAGTTTGGCATCTCTGATCTCAGCTCACCCTGCAGTGAGTCTGAAAACGACCTCAGGCTGGAGATCTCCAGCTGTGACGCTGGAGCAGATGTTCCTCCTTGCTGTCAGTGGAGAAAGGACAGAAATAGCAATGGCAGGTATTTCCACCCCTGCATGTACTCCTTAAAAAAAGCCCCAACCCTTGTGCCCCAAGACAATAAAATCTGCTCTTTCCCTCCTCTTTCCGCAGAAAGGGAGGAGTGACCTTGTGAAAACAGACTCCTCAAAGGAGAAGATCTCACACGTTGAGACCTGCAGGGACATTTTCTTTCCCGAAAGCACCCGTGCTGACCTGCTCCTGCTCCTGGGGAGGGGGCTGATAACAATCCCTCCTGGCTGGAGCAGGGACAGACTGGCCAGCACGCAAACTCTTTGGAAAGTGCTGCTGATCTTATGTACAGCTGCCCAGCAGGAGAGGTCTGTCTCTCGGCAGGACCTCGGTGGCTACATCTACATTACTCTGAAAGGGCACCATCTGGAGCAGCAGGGAACGTGGCATACTCCATCTCCTGCGGACTGCCTGCCTGTGGAGAGTTTGTTTGGTCCTGCCTGGTAGCACACTAACCCTCCAGGTATCCCTGGGCACGCGAGGTCCTGTGCAGTGCGAGCGGAGTACACTTGACACACCTTAGGGCTTTCTTTCAGGCTCATTATCTGCACAGAGGGTGATTTCCTGGTCTTGAGCTCTCAGGGCTACCCTTAACAGCCAGCGTAGACATCTAACATCAAGCGCTGTTCAATTCCACCTGTTCACAACCTGTTCTTCCCCTCTTTTGGACGGGAAAGCGTTTCACATCTGTGTGCACCTGGGTCATCCCTCCCTCCTTCTCTCCACCCAACTATGCAAAACTGCACACAACATCAGAGAAGGAAAAGCTGATTTACCATAACAGATCAGAGTGTGGGTACATTGCATAAAATATGCTGTTTGTGACAGAGGGAGCCATCCAGCCAATTTGATAGCTCTGCTCCCAGGGGATTAAAATGCCTCCTTCATCTCGGCACAGAGCCTGCGTATGTAAAGAACCTGAATTAAAATCTACCTTTTGCTTCGGTGTCTTCAAAACACTGCTGCCTCTCATGGGCAAAGCCAGATATAATCCTGGATTCAGTGTTCCCTCTCAGTACTGCTCAGTTTGTTATCTCACCTTGTTTGTTTGTTCCACTTACTTGTTGTGTACCCCTGACATGAGGATAATCTAAATCTCTGGAGGAATGGAGCATCCTCCCTGCTGTAATGAGTGGAACTCTGCCTGCACTCTGGTGCTCCTAGGCTAATGAGCGGTCACCTAACCACAGCATGTGAACACCTCCCCATCTTTAGCTACCCAGCTAGCTCACGCTGAGATGTCTTTTAAATAGCTAATATTAGGTAAGGTAAGTAAATCTCATCCTAACTGACTTGATCAAGATAACCCAAGTAGTCTGTGATAGAGTGAAACAGAATTTACACCAGAGGCCAATGTCCTCCCCAGCCTTAGGTTCATGCCCCTAATGTAAAATAAAAACACATCAAGGGCTACCAAATAGAAAGACACCACCTTTGGCTTAGCGATCTTTTGAACTACAAATCATGGGAGAGGGAATGAATATTTTAGGGAATAATCACTACCTGCTTGCTCTGGTTTTATCTTTTTTCTTAGAGATATACTCTTGGCCATAATCAAAGACAGGATACCAGGCAAGGCAGACCTTTAGGCTGCCCCAGCCTTGCCATTCTTGCGTTCCTCTCTGTCTCAGACCTTGGATTAGTCACTTAAGGACAACTTTCTAGTGACAACATTGTTCCCAACTTCCTTGACCAAGGTCACATTGGAAGTCTGTAAAAGGTCTGAGAATTAATTCCAAATTGCTCAAGTGAAATTTCTACACATTGGACTGTCCACCTCCTGATTCATGGCTGCTGTAACTAATTTCAACTGCAGACTATCAAACTTTTTCAGGAGCTGTCTCTGATCAGTTGATAGTGTTTAAAAAAAAAAAGAAGGGGGGAACACGTCAAATAAATTCAAACAATAAATAAGCCAGCTAAAATCAAGGTCTGCTCATGGATATTCAGTAAGCTGCAAAAGAATCAAAATCTGTTGGATAAATTATTCATTGCAAATTATTTGTTCATCTTGACAGTCATAAAATTATACAATCCATTAAAGAAAAGTCCAGTCACAGTATTTGACTCCAGCCCTGTGCTACAGAGAAAACCCCGCTGGGTTAGTATTTGGGATGAATGACACACATGTGCCCCTGCTGATGGGATCTGGGGGTGTCCAGTACCTCTTAATTCAGCCTGGGAGATGGAGTACCATACAGGTAGCTACTCATTGCCTCCAGGAGGGATGGTTTCATTTGCTTTTAGGGGATCTGATGATATTCCTCCACATTCCTCCCCCTAACCCAGCAGAAAAGAATGGGTATGAAGACCACCACTCTCATATATCTCAAATGTTTTAAGTCACACAAATCCACTTCAGCTTTGTGCCAACGGGGTCTGTTCAAATTAGGCTGTGTTTCAACACTTCCTGCTTGGACATATCTGTGGCCCTTTATGCCACCTTAATTCGGGCACTAGAGGAACACTGTTTTATAGGTTGGTCCTTGAGTTTGCTCCAGCAGACAGAATGGAGAGCAGGAGTGTGTTGCTCAACTTCCTCCTGTCTCTGTCCTCCTCTCTCAAATACACACCTGGAACCTTTCCCCTGTGCAACACGATAAATCTGCCTCTACACAAGGGAAGGGCATTGAGCTATGCTGATAACTCACAGCTGGGCACACTCTTTGTACTCACTTTCCATTGCCAAGCGTGGAGGGGTTGGACTCAGGTTGATAAGCACAGAGGCCATGTTAGCCGTCACTTTGCGGCAATTCATCCTACTTCTTATGGCCCACACCACTGAAAATACCCTTTATTTTCAAAATGAAAAGTACAGCAGAGCCCTTATCAACATACAGCAAACTGTACCAAAGGAGCACACACTTCAGCATCACGAGTCCCGTACCAGGCTCTTGTATTCCATGCATGGGCTGAAGCGAGTGAAGATACCTTTGACTACTACTTTTACACACACAAACATGCACACACGTTCACACGCACATAAATATATCTGTGTGCATGTGTGTGTACAAAGACCAGTGGGATCTGATCAGTATTACAAAAAGTTGCAGACCTCAGAGAGTAAAAACAGCTGTTACAAAAGCAGAGAGAGAATAGGTGCTTCTACTCAGTTCCATCCGACATCTTACATACTACCTTCATCACTGTGGCATTTATTTCTCTCTTTCATTTTTTCTTCTTTTTAAGGTTTGATCTGAGGCCAGGTTTTCTAATGAGTTTAGTGAAAGGATCAAAGGATGAGAATCACCATCTGCCTAAAGAAAACAATGGTATTTCCAAATGCATGTGAGTATCTGGCAGGGAAGGTAGATTGTTGGGCTCCTTAGCTACATCATAGAACAGAGATGGGAAGAGCAATAGAGCAGGAAACCTTATCTAACCAGATACCAGCAAAATTTCAAGTCTTCCCAAACCTCTGCCAATTATTTTATTTTGGCAACAATAAAGAGGGAAGAGAGGAGAGGAGAGGAGAGGAGAGGAGAGGAGAGGAGAG
>VFFE01008974.1:471019-526919 GCA_008921705.1 Burhinus oedicnemus
GAGGAGTAGATGTATTTATCCTCCTCCTGGAAAGAGCCCCAGCGGTGCGGGAGGACAGGCAGACAGCAGTCAGACAACAGAGCTTATTGGAATGAACTCATGTACGTCCAAGGCAGCTCCTCTCCTGCCCCATTTGTTCCATCTCTTGACAGATCCCATTAAGCCGAACAGTGAGCTAACTGGTTTGCAGAGCCTTGTGGGCTGTTGCAAGGGACTGGATACTTACACAGGTCTGCTTTCCTGTGGTCCCTTCTGCGGTGGGGGGAGCTGTTGAAAGAATTTAGCGTTTGCAAGGACTTAGCATCTTAAGACCCTGGCGATAGTTTTGGACTTCCAAAAGCCACAAAACGTACTCCCTTAATAATGGTGACACTTTAATATGCCTGAGAATAAAAAGAAGGACTAAAAAGGTACTAACCACTTTTGTAAATCTTGGCATGTGAGTGTGTGTTCTGTAAACCATCAGCTCTATGTTAAAAAGAGGGATTTCAAAGAAATTCAGGTTTCTGAAGAGAACACCATTCCCCTGTCATGGATTTCTGGACAACCATGGAGCTTGGGCATTAACCTCAGTGTTGGTCTGCACAGGGGCAATCGATGTGACCATATAACTGCACGTGGTCATACCACCAAGCACCCAGAAATCTCAGATGAATGTCCAGCAGCGTCAAATTCTATTTCCACACAGAAACAAAGGAGATAAGGAAAATGTGGTTGTATGGTGATTCCGCCTAAAGAAGGATGATGGGGTGTCTGCTTTCTCCTTTTTGGCTGCTTTTAAAAAGACCACCAGAGATCTATGCTGCTCATTAGGAGCCTCACTTCCTTTGGAAACCTGGACCTATGGGGTCTGTGCATGGGGTGGCATCTGAGCCCATTCTCCATAAGACACAGAAAGACAGAGAAGGTTGCATCCCCATCCCTAGACATTGTGAGGTGCCATCCATGCAACCACCATCTCTCCATACTAGCAGAGTATTTGTATTTTTTAGTGTTGGCTTTAGCCTCTTCCTTCCAAGCAAGTTACAGGTACAGAAGGCTGAATGAGGTAAGCAGTGGTGGAGTGAAGGGGGAGACACCAAATCCACAGCCCTAGAGAACAAGCTAAGTAAAGAAGGACTCACTCAGGCCTTTAGCACAGCATCCTCTCCCCGACCAGCTACTTGGCATTCCGGCAGGGTTGGTTAATCCTTTGCCTTTGATGAATCTTTAATCTTGGCACCTTGTGGCTGGAGCCAGCACTAACTAGCAGATCCTGGCGATCAAAGTCATGGACTTAAATATTTCATTTATAAATAAAAAATAATAAAATAAAAAATAAAGACTTGGCTTCATAATAGCAATAAGGCAACTCCAGGGGGGTTGTTATTGCCAATTAATCACACTCTTGGGACTGAAGAGGAGCTCCACTGCTCCTTGTAACTCTAATTGCCCTATGGGTGCAATTATCCATACCCCCCTCTTCCTCTCCCTGTCCAGCCAGACCTTATGGCTTAATTCCAGGGTAGGCTTTCTAGTTTTCAACCTCTGTTGCTCTAAACTACCCTCCCCATGATCCAGGCTGGGGATGGAGAATGATAAGACTAATCCTTCTCCTCTCGTGCATGTTCATTCTGGCCAGCTGCAATGCAGGTGTATTCACTCCTGCTTCCATGCGCACAGATCCAGGCTGCCAGCGAGGACACCCAGGCCAAGCCCCGTGCTGCAGAAGAAAATCCACGAGCACTATCTTTTTGGCTAGGCTCTGCAGCTCACGTCAAAGAAAGCACGTAGTACTCACCTCCTACTCAGGACCTCAAACTTCCCACCGAAGCTGTAACCTCTACTCAGATCTCGGGGTGCTGGACCTCAGCCATGAAATTTTGAGCATGGAAAGAAGCCTCCTCATTGCTATTTGTGCTACTTTGAATGTTTGGCAAATACTAGAACTAATCCTGTTAAAGACACATACCCTGCTCTTCATTATTTATTATTGAAGCATTTCCCAATTTGAAGCTTGGACCTGACCCACAAAACTTCTGAACCCATAGACAAATGGAGGCACACGTGACACTGCCATGGGACTGGCAGGAACAGATACTTGGGGAAAGGGAAGAAAACAGGGCAAGGAGAACACATCTAATGACTTTTTGGGCCTATTTATAAGTTCTGCAGAAAGGAGTTTTACCACCTGACTGGGTCCCATTAAAAATGAACTTCCCTGGATCCATTTTAAGTGTGCTGCTTAACAATTTTGTTCCATGGCCCGCAGTTGTTACAGTGGGAGAAACAGTGAATGACTATTCTCTGTTCACTTTCCCTGAGACACTCAGTTTTACATACATCTGTCATATGCCAGTTTTACCACGAGAGAATAAAGGCACCAGTTAGTTCCTCACAGAGAAAATTGAGAGTTGATTTAATTACTTTCTGTGGAGCAGAAATGTGAGAATACAGGGCTCTTTATTTCAGCAGATGGGGATGTAGAAAGAACCAAATTCTAGAAGATGAAGCCTGAGATGCAAAGAGGAAATAAGGTGCCCCTTTTTAAGAGTAATTAACTATTAGAAGCCTTCACCAAGGACTATAAAAGATAACCTGTCACTAGCTACTTAAAATGGGATCAGATGTTTTTCTAAAATATATATTTTACTTCAACAATAGCTCTTGGACTTGAAATGGGAAATAATTCAGAGAAGTCTGAAGGCCTGTTTTATGTAGCAGCTAGCTTAGATTGTCACACCAGTCTCTTCTGGGCTTAAAATGCATGAATTATTAAGGTCTGATACTGAGTCTCCACGGCAAAGGTTGCTTTCTCTGAAAGGCTCAAGACTTTAAAGGCTCACTTGTAGCTACTTGTAATGTTCATCACCTGCTGTAGTGGAAGCCCGAAGCTTTGAATTGAGGTCTTAAAGAAAAAAAAAGAAATAATCAAGGACTGGATTCAGACTGTACATGTTTTGTGGCTGATCTGAAGTTGGTCACCCCGCTATGCGTAACCGTGTGAATTGAGGGCTGCAAAAAAGCTGTCATACTGCAAGTTTGGAACTCTTTATTTCCTTGAAGAAACCTAGTCAGTAACAATAAATTTTTCCTCATATTTTTATTCTTTAATACATCCTCAGCTGGTGTAAAGGAACAGAGCTCCCTTAACTTCAGCCGAGCTGTAGCAATTTACCACATCTGAGAATATGTCCCATTTCACCTCTCCATTCATTGATGGCACGACCTCTTGAGAGAAGAAAAAGGCAAATTTAATTCCTATCACCGATTCATTCCTTGCTTTCACTGTAAGGCAACTAACAATTATTACTGATCACACATACACACAGAGCTTTGCCGAGAACCACTGGAGTTATCCTGCAAAGAAAATGCTCTAGTTTTCATAAAAATCAGAGATCGAACTGTTCCTATGCCTTGCCCTTTTCTCCAGCATTTAAGGCCTGGAAAGCTTGCTGGTTGTGTTGTAATCTTACCCAGCTACAGGATATGTGACTGTGTTGCTTATTCCTCCCCTGTGTAATGTAGACCTCCATGCCTCACACGAGCCAGAGCCTTGTATGAGTTATACGGCTATTATGTTATAAGTAGGACTGATGTATTACAGAATGCTGCCATAGATCCTATTAATGGCACTCAGGCTCCATTTTTTTCTCCCCGTAGTAAATTTTGCACTTTTTTGGAAATGGACAGCTTCACAAAGATGCAAAGATCCGGCATCCAGGAGGGGATTAGGCAAAGTTCGGGGCTTGCAGGGCAAGCAGTAGCAGAGCACCTCACTTGTCTGCAGTGCCAGGATTTATGTTGACACGATCAGCCCTGCTGATAAACTAGTGTCTTGTCCAGCCTTGAGCAGCACTGCTGCCAAGAGGTTCCCCCATTTCCACGCACTTCACTCCATTGCCTGAATTGCTTTTACCATAGTAATGTTTTCCCTTGTGCTGAATTTACAGTTACCTCAACCCCTCACTACCATTCATTCCTTTCTGCCCATTGACAGATTTGCTGGTATCTGCCCTTTTTCTAACACTATTCTACCCAGGAGCAAGACGTAGCCTGATATTCACATACAGTGGTTTTTATACAGGGTGATCTTGATAAGATATGAATCTGGAGCAGTTTTTCAGGCTCAAACATCTCCGATCTTCAGTAGGTATGCATATTCCTGGGCTGTAGTCCCATTCTACTGCCAGTTCTTTATAACAGGAAGAACCCTAAAGCCCAGGATATGCTCATGTAGAGACTTCAAATCTCTATCTGGATATAACTTAGACTCAGCTCTGCTTTTAATAACCAGGATTCAAACACAACACGAATCCTTTCCTTCCATGGCAACCTCATCCTCTTGGAACTATCTTCTTATGAAGTTTGGCTTTCCCAGCTAGGTGCTGGAGTAGAAGTTGGAGGGGAGCGCACAGATATGAAAGGCAGTTGGGTGGGTTTTCCTCCTTCCCCAAATTTTGAAATGAGGACAAAGGCTTTGATGAATAAAAATGGCTTAACACTGCGGCTTTGTCTGTATTTGTATCTATCAGCTAAACCAAGTTAAGGCACGGACCTGGGCACTGTGCCATGTCCATCCTGATTGTTATGGGCCAGGCACCCTTTCCAGGAAGAAATTTAGATTCACTCACCCTGTTCTGGGTGGAAGAGATTTTAGGTAAGTGAATAAAAGCTGTAGTGTGTCACTTGTTCCTTGGGCCAGAAAATGGGCCTTGGCTGGTTTAATTTACTAGTGTAGATATATGTTTTAAGATTGCATCGTGTAGTAATGATAACAGGACAGCGAGACATGAAAGTTTAAAGATAACAGTATCTTCCTTAGTCCTGCTAACAGCTCACTGCAATTCCTCTGTATCTTACAGTTCATTTTCTTATTTCTTTCCCCTATCTTCCCTCCTTCCCAAAACCCAGGCAACGTGTGCTATGTCATTTCTTACTGGATGCCTGGAAATGGGTTTGAAAAGAGCCAGGTTCTTTGCTTAGAGGAACTGTGGGGTTTAGATATATTCAGCGCCATCTCTGCTCCAGCTTAACTAAATGTTCAGCAGCACAGCAAGCAAGTGAACGAGCGGTTGTAAAACCATGATGTAATCCCTGCCTGTCACATCTGATTTAGCAAACAAAGTCGGATGGTCTTGCAAAAAAAAAAAAAAAGGCAAAAAAAGCATAACCAGTGCTTCTGTGTTGGAGCTGAAACATTAACAATCAGAGAACAGTATTGAAGCAGTGCAGCCAGCACATCCATCTTAGGCACATCAGACCAAATGGAAATCCATGGCCAACAGATACAAGAAGCCTAAATACCTCAGTATCGGTAAGACGGACTCAACCTGATTACAGGGAAGCTGGTGAGGCACAGAACTGGGGTCATAAATCTGGTGTGTAGAGTGTGATGAAGGCAGCTCTGACCAGGGGCTGGGATTCATACTGGCTTAGCTGAGTGAAGCAGAAGGGGTTAGGGAATGCGGGTCTTCTTCAACATACACTGAATTTACCTCTAAATTAATCAAGATCTTTCCAGAACTCTGATGTATCTCTTATTTCTAATGAAATAATCTATAATAGCATGTGGGGAGGGTTCACGGGAAATGATTGAAAAGTATCTGCATTTATATATCTCAAAGTGACTCACACCGGTGGTTGGAATAAAGAAGCACCCAAAGTCCAACGTTGATGTAAAAATGTATGTGGCCTGAATCAGAGATGTGCAAAGGAACAATGGTCTATTGATTTGTATCCACGTGCCCCATATCAGGTAAAAATCTCACAAAAAATGCTAACCTCACCTAATTACTGTTACGATGTTGGGGAGCTCCTGTCACTTTGGAGCCTGATTTGTAAGATTTTGGCAATGTGGTGTCCTTGTCAGGAATATATTTGCTAAGTTCAAGCTCAGCTTTGACCCTGAGTCTTCCTGAATCTGGATATGATTTAATTGCCTGAACACAACAAACTCTTTCTAATAAAGCGAAGAAAAGGCAGATGTAACAGGGGAATTGATACTTCTGTGTTTGTCCTGTTGGGTCCAGAACAGAACAGATAAATGATGGAGTAGAGACAGGGTAGAAAAGAGAGAAAATCACAGCCCATTTGTCAAACTAGCCTATTTCTCCATCATTCCCAGATTTATCTTTTTCCCTCTTTTTCTTTATTACTAGAGACATTAGTGTCCTTTCTGAGTTGCACTCCCAAGGCTCTTGCTAGCGGAGCATCTCCGAGTGCCTCACTGATACGACCGCACAAAACTTCACAGCACCCTTGTGAGAGGAGTCAATATCATTAAGGATGATTATATGTTTCAATACATTTTCTAAAGCTCCATCTATGTTACAATTAATCTCTGGTTCCAATCCAGTATTTGGCCTACCAGTGTACACATTTACTTTCCATCGCACGTAGTAACGATTTTCTGTCCCTGGTCCCGACTTTCCACTGGTGTAAATCTATACAGAGCCTGCTCCAGCTCATTTTACACCAGCCCATCATCTCAGACTCTCTCTGATATTTGTTGTCTGGTGGTGTTGCGGGTCATTAAGATAGATGCTTGTGGCTACCTCGGGACGGGCGGATGTCAGTGTTGGGAAGATGTGTTTCCTTATATATGGTTTGCTGCACTCAGTGGGATCTTTCAAGGTGGGAAAGACTATCTGAAT
Source organism: Burhinus oedicnemus (assembly GCA_008921705.1). Classification (NCBI taxonomy): domain Eukaryota; kingdom Metazoa; phylum Chordata; class Aves; order Charadriiformes; family Burhinidae; genus Burhinus; species Burhinus oedicnemus. Next base: position 477,655 of record VFFE01008974.1, read on the forward strand.
GCAAAGTGAAATTGAGTGCATAGACCGCCACAACTGTTGGGCTAGAAGGCACCTAGAAAGAGCTCATTTTTCTTGTGAAAAAGACAGGACCGGCTATATCTGTGTTGTTCTGGACAAAAGTTTGTCTGTCCTGCTCTTGCAGGTCTGTAGTCCTGGAGAGTCTGTGCCCTGCATGAAAAAAGGATTTCAGCTTTTCATTGACTTTGCCATTGTACAGTGTGTCGTTTGCAGTAGTAAATTTTACCGTATCATAAATTTTATGACTTTTATTGAAATTTTATAAAACTAGCACCTGCAGTCCTGTAATGAAGTGAGCATTACAGGCTTATTTTTACAGTAAGTTTCAAAGCATCATAATCACTGGACTTCCCTCTTCCCCCATTCCTCAGCTCTTGAAGGAATAACAAAATGAACAAATAAAGCAAGACATGATAAAAACTCAAAGTATGCCGTATATGTCTGTTACAAAACACCTCAAGATTTTTAGCAGCTTTCGTGCTTCTGTAAAGCTTCACTCCCGATTTTAATTGTCTGGGAATAGGAATACTACAGTGGGAACCAGCAAAGAAAAGCATGGGCCAATTTACCTGCTCGATGCACATGAGAACTGAGTATCACTCTGCCCACGCTGGAAGCAGACAAGCTGTACAAAGCATCAGATGACAAGAGATGAGTGTAGCTGTCACTTGGTTAAGCGGGCACAGACTAGGGAGAGGACACAAGCGTTCTCCAGCTTTTGGCTAAGTCTGTGAATCATCCATCTGGGGTCACATCTTCCCTCTCTGGACGAACATCCGTAGCTCATACCGAGATGCTCGGGAGCCCCTCACCTGTGTCTGAGGGGAGACTTGGGCTTTTAATTGCATAGCATGGATGCACGAGAAAGGTGGATGGTAATAATAACGCAGTAAATGAGAAAGCTGGCTACTTAAATATGACATCCTTTGTCAGCTTTATTTCATTTAATAATGTGACACGGCTTGGGGAGGGAAAAAATGATTAACCTTGCCATTTTTAAGCCTGAATTGCTGGGAGTTTTTCTGCTGAAATTCATGTCCTTAACTTTCTTTGATATTTAACAAATTCCTAGTTTTATCTCCATGGAAGCATGTTTCAGGAGGGATAAGAGCTAAATGTCGGGGGGGGGCAGGTAGGGAGGGGGAGCGTAGAGCAAGCCACCATTTGGGAATTGGGTGTAAAGTAGCCTGGCATTGATTAACGTCGTTAAAAGAAAGTGGGAGGGGAAGTGTACTGAAAATGAGTGAAAGAACGGTATTGTAATCTGCTTTATTGCATTCCCGAGATGCTTGACTTAGCCTCATTGTCATAGCAAGATGATGTGTACCCTATGAGTGTATAAAAATATATGAACTCCTGGGACAATATAGTTCAATCTGCTCTGCTATTACCCATCATGCTCATCTGAGCACACTACAGCTATTAGATCTGTTTGTGAAACAGCTGAGCCCATGGATGGATCTCCTGCAAACGGAGCCTGAATGTACAGTTGAGACAGGGTCTGAATGTACAATACATGGAAGGAGAAACAATGGAAATGAATGTACAATGGGGATGACTGCACAATGGGAGGTGCAAGAGGAATGAATCTGCTCCAATTGTGGATATGTAATGGTAAAATAGACAGATTGCCATCTATAATTCATGGTGTTTGCTTCCCCCTTCCCCTTGTCAGATAGCCCTCAATCAGTTTGACTTGCAGAAGCTATTCTTCACCACTGAAAGTTGTTAAAAAGCTGTCGTGTTTAACCCCAGAGGTAGCTGCATTTAAAACACAGGAACTGAGCTATGTATGTACAGAAAACCATGTCCTGCGCTCTTTTCTTTTCCAAAGGGGCCAAAGTAGGGCTACCTTTGGGTGAGGAACAGCAACGTCAAAGCAGGTCACTGTAGTGTGTGTACAGAGGCAAAACAGAACAGCATTAAAGAAACCAAGCTCATTATTAAAATGATGTTAAAGGTTAAGAATATATACCAGAAACTTAACTCTAATATTCTTAAAAGGGTCCCATCATAATTCTAATAGCAATTCATTTTTAAGGCACCTGAAGACAACTGTTGTGCCTTATCCACTGCTAACACTACTAACACTGATGCTTGGTTATCAGCGACACCATGAAGTAACTGAGCCATGTTCTCCTAAACCCACATTATGACAGGTTTTACAGATATGCGTTTTTTTCTAATGATGGCGTTGCTGAACAGGCTGAAAAATACTAAGGTGTCACACATCTGCATCTTTGTAATTCTGTCTGTAAGAAAATTTCCCGCATTTTCACTACTTCAGTTTGGAAGAATTATAAAATGCTCCAAATGCTTTTTCTTGTCTATTCCTGGGATACTACACTCCACCAGAAGAGGAAAAGGGGGGAAAAAAAGGCAAATAAAAAAAGCCTGTCTTGTTATTTTCTTCTCTAAGTCATTGCATTTTCCATACCTCCCCCTTCAGAGGCATTTACAGTGAGTTCTGCCTTCCAATGCTTCTATTGATTTGCAGCTCTGCAGGGTGAAAGCCAGACCCTGGCAAAGCCAAAGGGAGTTTTGACTTCATTCTTTAAGAACACATCCACTGGTGTGCTGGATCAATGCAGAGTCAGAGCGCTGGCCTATTAAACTGGATTTGTAACTACTGCTTAGAGCTACAGACGCGCGAGCAGCCAAACCGTACTGCTGAATTTAGCCTTTACTTTTTGACTGCCTTTTTAGTGACTGGGCAACGTGGATTAGTGGTGGGTGAAAGTCTGGGACGTCTCTTTCCCCTCCTACAGTTGGTTTATGCATTGAGAGTTGCCCACATGGTTTAGCCCTACAAGTAGTGACGCAGTTCAGAGCCACCCAACGGGGTTGCAGGATATCCTGCTGCGGGTATTGTTGAGAAGCTGCCGCAGTGCTGCCTCCCGGTGTGAGGTGCAAGGCCATACAAAGTCTCTCAAGCACAGATGTCCAACCTGGCATGCAGTGGTGGACCTTGTATGGTAGAAGGTAGATTTGGCCCGAAGAAAGCGACATAACTCCCAGTACAGCCAGCAGAACTCCAGCAAGCTAATTCATGACAGAGATGGGGATGGAGTCCATTGCATCATCTCTGAGATCACATCAAGCTTAAGAGCTGAATAAGCTGTTGACCTTGGCCTGTTTGTTGGCTATACCATCAGATCAGTTAGATACAATTGTTAATAGCATAGCCTAATTATTTCCTAATTTCTTCAAGAATATCCCAAGCATAAGAATTCAATTAACTGCAACTATACAGAAAGTTTGAAGTCTGAGTTATTCTTATTGACATCATTTAGATGAAGAGAATGTGAGCACAGATGTTACATTTCTTAAAGAATCCAATTTTTAATTAATTTTAACTTATAAGCTAATGAATAGGTTTCTCTTTTAAATTCTCTGAAAATTACTTCCATCCTCCAAAAGCACGAACACTAAGTTTGAGAAGGATACGATGCTGTTTGCTTGCAAAACTACAAGACAAAATCCCAGCCTTCACTGCAAGGCAGAAAATTTTAAATTACCAAATCAAGGCTATATTCTTGTTTTTATTAGACTTCCTTATGCCTTACCCCAAATGAAAAATATAAGGCTGACAGCAGCTTCTGGAAAATATACGGAATTGTGATATTAGGTAATGCTTTGCCAGATTTTCCTTCTTTTCCTCTTAGTCTTGCTCCACTTCCTAATGGCTTGTTAATGCAGTTCAGTGTGCACAATCTCTAAAACACTTCGAGGACCGCTGAAACGCACGGCACTATCTTAAGATACCAGGGAAGGGATCTCATCCAACGTGTGCAGTGGAGTTTACTTCTAATGATAAAGACTCTTGGTTTTGGCAGGAAATTTGTGGAGGTGAAGCAATGGGAGTATAAAGCAGGCAGGAGTTAGTTAGAGGACAAATGCGTTAGTCAGAGAAGCCCAGACAGTGGTAATACAAGCCCTAGCACAGGTAACATCATCCCCTGGTTATCACCGCGTGGAGAAACTGCTCACCGAAGGTCCTGATGGGAAAACAGGAAAATTGTCACCTGCCCCTCATGCGATCACTTGGATGAAAATCCCGTTGAAGTCCAGCTCTCCTGGACACCGCGCTGGTTTACACGTGGACACAGACATAGGCAGCGCAAACAGGCTACAAACAGTGGCTGTTTTGGCTAAGACTGACCCAGAGTTACTGCTTAGCTCCCTGTTGGGGTAAATGCGCCAACACACAGAGGCTGTACATACTGCAGTAACTGCTGCAACGAGGATCAAAGGTGTATCGTTAACTCCCTTTAAGCCTTGGGATGCTAAGAAACAGGTATGCCCTCCCCTTTTTGCGGTTTCATTCGTGGGCAGCTATTTGGGGAGAGTTCTGATTTTGTTAGCACTGCAGCGACAGTAGCGTAACACAGAGGTACTGTCTTGAAAGCCTTTCATGCTCTTGTCCCAGCAGGAGGTTGCACTACTTGAAGATGCTGGAAACTAAAGGCAAAACAACTTTAATGTGAAGAGAAGGCTCTGGGATGATAGGACACATTACCATAAGTCATAAATAAAAATTAAACTCCAAAAGATGAGTCTACATAGCAGAGCTATCTCTAAGCTCCCCAGGCTGGGGATGGCAACAACATGGATGGCAACGGAAAACTGCAAAAAAAAAATCCTACTGAACTGCTGAAGGTGCCACCAGCCATTAGTCTGTCCTGAGCTCAGTGTTTCCGCAGAGCTCAGCTGCCGGCGGTGCCTGTGTGATGCGGTGGAGGGTAAGCTCAGGTGTACCCACATGGGCTGCGCTCCTGCACTGTAGGCAACAACTCCTCTGAAGCCTGACCCGAGTGGTGCTTTGAGCACGGCTTCACTGAGGGACCCTAAGGCTCGAGATCTCCTGGGCACTGTGAACAGACACGCTCCCCATCTCCAGCTTGCCAAGGGACACAAGACGAAGAGGTCTCCAGTACCCAGCCTTACTGAATTTCTGTAAGACACTTGTGAACTCTGTAAATCCCATCCATGTCCTCTTGAGACACAGCTAGACCAAGGCACTGCTAACCTGACCATGTGTGGTGAAGGAGAGGCTGGACCAGTGACCTTTGGAAGTCCCTTCCCACCAACATTCCATACAATACAACAAATACAACATTCCATGATTTCCATACAATATTTTTGCTGATATCTCCTTGTCCTGCAAATGGCAGCCAGATCTGCTGTGGTTTGTCTCCATGAGCTAGCCATTCACCGTTGATGTGCTGATGTTCTCCAGAGAGGAACGCGATCCTCACTGAGCATTGTGCTGCCACACCAAAGCACCTGGCACAACTGAGTTTCATACCTGAGGGTTAACATCCATATTTACCTGTTTTATCCTATTTTGCTAAAGCTTGAGCATAATCCCTTCAGCCATTTTTTACTTTAGTGAGGAGTGAGAAAAGGACACTTTTCCTATTTGGAAAACTGTGAATCGTCTTTGCTTTTAAGCTTTGCTACAGAAAGAGAAAGCCAGCTGGCCTTTGAACCCTGACACAGAGGCAATTCGCACTGAAGATGGGTTGGTATCTTCACAGAAAAAGGAGGAGGAGGGGCAGAGACAAGCATTTCAAAACGTGGTAATGAAAATGCTCACAGGAAATGAGTTAGATCAGTAAATACAGTCTAACGGCATTTGCACTTATTTAACATCCCTTTTACACATCCAGTATGGCTTAAGAGAGCCTTAATATAAATGTGAATTGGGGTCATAGGGAGAGAAATAGATACAAGGAAATGGGCACAAACTCGCAGCCATGCTCTCAAGTGGGACGCACTGGCGTAACTCCTAATGTATGTTAGGTAAAGATTCGGCCATACAGTATGTTCCCGCACACAGATGCAGACACACAGATGCATGCACTTTCCCTTAAAAATAGTAAGCTTTCACTGGGCCCCACTTCCCATTAAAGAGGACTTACATCCTATGAAAATTCATAAACTCTGCAGGCGTTTCCACGGCGATTTGACGGAGTAATCTCCCGTCATCTCAGCTTCTTGGTGACAATGACAAGAGGAAGATGGATTTATCAAATACACAGTGACATGTTTATGACCCTGTTTTGCATAAGCAGGAACCTGAGCCAAAGGCTGTGCAGCTTGAGATAGCAAGAGGGTTTTTATAAATATTGTGACAAGCAGAAGTGGTATTTGGAAGAACATGAAAAAAAAATAAATCTTTCATTTTTTTTGAGACAGACCGCACTGTGGCGGGGTGGGGGAAGAATGCCTTTTCCCCCACTTCTCCACAGTTCAATTTCCCCAAGAGCATGAAGACTAAGCTCTCCCTCTCCCCTTGAAAAGTTTTCTGTTAACCCTTCTCTTCCATCTGTGAAGACCACCCTTTTTATAGACATGTTGTGAGGAAGGGGAAAGAGGGAGATGCTCTCCATTTTTCAGTGATACAAAAATAACATGGAAAAGCTATAGGAACACAGATGGCACCAATAACTTCATTTATAACATGTACGCAAACACGCCAGGCCCAGCTCCAGATGCACCGCCACCTTCACCGGTGTGGTGGGGAGCACTACCACAGGGCCCACACATTATTTAAAGTAGTTTTACCCTGTTGCACACAAAACCTTACTATTGTGATTATTGCTCTGGTTCCTAAACAGCGGTCTAGTTAGCTCACAGGGGACCCTCTCAGGTTACGCGGGGCTGCAGAAAGTTTTTGTCTTTTTGAGGCAGGACTAGACCTACAGTGGTGTGAAAAGGCTTTAGTGCCCAGGTTAAGTAGGGTCTTGCAGAGACACCAGGTCTTTATCACCAGACCCACTCAGTCAGTGTCCCAGGCTGGGCACCGAGAGACGGGCATAGTCTTCCCTGCTCAAACTTAAGGACAGATGAACTGTTTTCCTGCATGTCCCCTTAACAGCCCCGCCTGCATGAGAAATAGAGATGCCTGGCAATGGAAAGACAGCTTCAGCCTGAGGTCCCTGCTCCAGAGGCTGTGGAGATGTTCCGGACTCGGGAGTCTGGGGAGCGCTGAGGTTTGCACGGCTGTGCCATGGCTGGGGGTGGCATGCACAGCAAAGGCAGGAACAGGGAGCAGGGAAGAGTGATGTCGCAGAGCCGAGGACTGAGCCCCACAGTTTTACATCCACGAGTCCCACAGCAGGGGGTATCCTGAACACCGCCGGATCTGGAGGCTGGCAGCGAGATAATAAAATATTTGCGCTGTCTTTCAACTTCTCATAAAACCAGGAGGGCTGGTGAAAATGCAATAAATGAATCACAAAGAGCTAAAGAAGGAAAACATGAGTAAGAAATGTGCTTGGATGTGTTTTTCCTCTCTGGATTCCATCATTTTTGTGATAATTTATACACCAAATTAAAGGATGAAGCTAAGAGAGCAACTGTGTAGAAGGAAGGGTTGTGGGTACCCAGGGAGCTCATGTGCTAGACAGACTCGACCAAGACCTGCAGCGCTCAATGTGAAATACAATCTTTGTTTTAAGTTTGTTTTCCTCTTCCCTTCCTCTTTTTTTTTACTTCCTCCAGATAAATATATTAATTAAATGATCCTTCTTTAGAATTACACAGAAAAGAGAGTTCAGAAACATTTATTGAACTGACCTGTAAAACTAGAGCAAAATCAGCTTCTCTGTTGTTCTCTCTAAATGATTTTTCCATTGCATTTCACATCTTATCAGGGACTTGTTTGGGCTTGAAGCTCTGAATCTTTTTCTGTAGGTCAGTTCAATAAGGCACTCAAAGCTGCTTTTCTCTACATTGATTGGGATGTTTGGTATGATTTTGGGTTTTCTGTTTTTTTTGAACATAAAATAATAATCCGTTTTTCTGTCTTTTATTTCTTTTATCTTTAAAGGAAAACAGACATATTCTCATTCTTGGTCCATCACAAAAACGTTTCCTTTCTTACAATGAGCTCATCCCATTTCATTACTTGGTATCCAGAAAAGACTTTAGCTTCTCCACTAACACTGCAGTCTTAGAAAATTTGGCTCATAGTTTTGGATTCAGACAGTTATTTCACCAGAAGTGAGATAGGAATGAAGCAGCAGCTTCACCAGCCATTCCAGCCCAGGGTAAATTGACCTTTTCTGTATCAACAATCTACAGCATGTTGCACAAAATAGTTCATTTGTCCCAACTTCTATTTTTGGTGTCATCATATCTGAGGAAGAGATGAACACATAGGCTGAGACTGGGTGAAAGGGACAGCATGTGAAGATTTTTAGGCATCCTGAATTAAATAATAGTCAGGGGACAGATAACACAAATGTATCAGACCCAGCACTGGAAGATGAGGATGACGGCACAGGTCTGCCTTGTGGCCCACAAGTCCCCAGGATCTTCTCAGGTGCTGGTTATTGGCGAGTGTTTAGAGAAGTGTGGGGCAGCAAGTATGAAACTACTCTTCTCCTGTGCTTCTCCAGCCATCTGGCTTCATGAACCATCGTCCACACCACAAGGTCAGAGATGGGCTCCAGACTCCCATCGGCCCCTTGGTGCCATTTTCCTCTGAGACCCCTTCTTAATTTTCACTCCTAATTAGTCCTGTTCCCAGAGAAGAACGACCAGATCGTGGCATGGGTTCAGACAGCTCCTGGCATAGCCTCAAACAGCCCCCTGGGTCTACAGCAATGAGCAGGGTTACCTGAAACCCCGAGAAACCTCTATGATTCTCACAGGGACTTCTCTGGGAGGATAAAATCCAAGAGCCCCTCAAATAACAGCACTATGCCCACTCACACCACAGCTCCTCCCCGCAGCCCCTGTTCCAGCTTGAGGCAACATTACAATATCCCAGGTGGCCAAATACGAAATTGCTATAGCTCTATACAGAAGTCACCTTTCTTTTTAGGCATTAGTAAAAATTTCCTATCTCCAGTTGACTGATTATACGTTTTATCTGTTATATTATATTTCTTCTGCCTCCCCCCTCCAGCCTCTCCCCCTCACAGCAAACAGTTTCATGCAAACCTTCTAAGATTTCTGTGGGGAGCGGTAGGCAATAGAACTCTGTTGTCTAATGGGACTTCCACCGGCATTTGGCATCCGTCCTGGCATTTCACCCTTCATATTATAATTTATAGTGTAATGTAATTTTTTTCATACCACGCTATAACATAAATTATTGCCAGTTTGTCCTTAACACTCAAGGAGACAGTCTAGGGCTTTTTGAACAAGGAAAAAGAATGAGAGAAAGAAAGAAAGAGAGAGGGAGAAAGAGAGATGGAAGGAGAGAGGGAGGGGAGGGAGGGAAGAGAGTGAAAGAAGGGACGGGAGGGAGGGATGAAGAAAGGAAGGAAGGAGGGAGGGAAGAAAGAAATTTATTTACAGAAGCAAAAGCCCCGAAACCAAACCAGTTTTTCTAAAGGCAAACTTACTAAATAAAATAAAAGAGAACAACTTTTTGTCCCAATAACTTATTAAAATGCTCTGCTTCAGCCTAGGATATATCAATGAGTCCTCAGTGGATCACACAGGAGAGAGTCTGAGGAAGAAACCATCAGGCTGAAAAATAATATATTTTAAAGTTTCCTTATCTTTCTCACTAGTATATCCCTTAAATTATTAAAAGTGAAAGACATTTTAATATCACTTGGAGGCTGTTTGTTCATTTTTGGCATCTCATTTAGCCTGGAGAATAACATTATAGAAGACAGTTTTACTGTCTATTTACTTTATTACTATATGTTATTTCTATTATGGTTGCAGTTAGAAGCCCCATTGGGTTAGGTGCTGCACAGATGCATCCCAAGGCGTGAGCAGCCCGTTTAGCTAAAGGACACTGCAGGGATACACTTGTGTCCCCTCCTCTCGGAGCTGGCACCGCTCCGTGGGCAGAACCATGCCCTGCATGCAGCAGTGCTGGCAGAACACTGCTTCTGAGTTCTTCATTTGCATCACTTGAAGAAATCAGCATGCTCCACCAGCTAAAACTTGCCCTCCCTCTGCTCATGCATCCTGTGTCTCCTTTTGGAAACTCCACCAAGGCAGACAGAGAGCAGCAGAGGTGCCTTGATGTGGTCAGGCGTCTGGGGACACTCTACAAGCAAGTCCCAAACTCCAAAATGAAGGGACAGATTCACACCCTCTTCCATCATTAATTGGTCTTAATACAAACAAAACAAAACAAAAAAAAAAAGGGAAAATGGAAATGAAATATTTTTAAACATGCATATGATAGTTTGGGGTTTTACTGAGATTTGAACTATCAGGCCAGAAAGGACCATTTGACCCCTGAATGTGGCCTCCTGTATCTGACAGACTGGTCAATGTCGCTGGGCAAACTCCCCGTGTGAGCCCTACGACAGTTCACCGAAGTATTTAGGGCTGCGTGGCAAGGCACAAGCGGGTCCCACCCACGTGTGCTGTGGGCAAGCGTGCTGCTGTGTGCCGGGTGGACCTGCTCGTCTGCCTGGACCGCTGGATTTAGCAGCTGCGGCCAGCTCCTGCTCGCAGCAACGTGGGCAGTTACACCAGATTTTGGGTGCTGGATCACCACACACCCCCCATTCCCCTACACACACCCAGTACAGGGGGACTTCATAAGGGGAAAGGAGTTCTGGAGGAAGTCAGTGCCGCCTTCCCCCTTATTTTGGACAGCAATCATGAGGCACCAAATGCTGGGGAAATCCTTGGGCTTTTTGATCAGGATTTTTGCTCGAGGCCAGCTCTCCCCTCTCCCTTCCCTTCCCTCCCCTCCCGGTTTTCAGCAGCTGAAGCAGAGCAGAGAGGTTACAAAAACACCCAGAGCCCTCCAGCTGCAATAATCACTACGGCTTGCGCAGGATTTACACTCTGCAGTTGTAGGATTACACCTATAAACAGCTCTAAGAAAAGAAAATTAAAAGAAAAAAATACTGTGACTTCTTTTCATCCCTCTCCTTTCTCCGTGCTCTGTTTTCCCCACCTCTCTGGCCCGGGAGCTGTGACCACCCATCTCTGGAGCCCCAGTGATTTTCCTTCCTCTCTCCACCCTGTCCGTCCCTCGCAGCCTTGCTCAGCCACTTCAGCACAGCCTTTTTGGGCAGCACATCATGTCGGACTGCTCTTGGGATATGGTGTTTATTTGCCTTTTTCCCGCATAGGTGCAACTTGTGCAGGATGCCTGTGGTTTAGCAAAGCCAAACACTTCACCATGTGACAATCAGCCAGATACAGAGTTTGCCGCCTTTCTCTCTGACGGGTGCTCTGAGGTCTATACACCTTTTGCATGGTCTATTTTGCAAGCGTCTTTGCAAAACTGAAAGATCCTAGGAGCTGTGTTAGAAAGGAAAAATCCTCATTGCTTTTTAGAGGAGGAAATATCGGTAACTCCGTTGGGAATAAGAAGCAATGAAGATGCAGAAGGGTCCTGTCACATCAGCCTGAAGTTGCCTGGTGGAAGAAGCCAAAACGGTGACCCCACTGCTAGAAGCCTCTCTGCTTCCTGGGAATTCCTCACCAAATTTACCCTTTTGCTTTTACAGCAGCAATTTAGAAATTTCACCTTTATTTCCAATTTAAAAAAAAATATCCATAAAACATCTCCCATATTTTCCAAATGTCATTTTGCTGGCCACATCTGGTCTTCAGGCTTTGCTTGCAGCAGATCCAAGCCCTTGCCCTGTTTCACAAGCAGGGAATACAGGTAGGCTCCTGTTCTCATTCTGCTGCTTAATCTAAGGATTTATCTGGGTTTCATTTTCTACCTGATTGTAAATGAAGTTTGTCCATCCTAATCTTCTCTGGGGGCAGCTCATGAGAACCACAGATGTTTTCTGAGCCTGTAGAGATTCTCAGAGGAAGGACTGCAAAGTGGAGTTGCACTCTTGAGACAGTCTATAGAAATAGACACATCTGTATTAATTACTCTGCTGAAACAACACACAAGCCTCAACTGATGCTCACTGCATGGACCCAAACAGCATTCTCTTGCCTCCTTCCATCTTCTTATGCCTTAATGTGGTTTTTTTTTGTTGTTGTTTGTTTTTTTTTTACTATATAAGTTCATGTCCAGGTTTGTTTCCTATGCTCTGGTCTGTCGTCAGACTCCAAGCAGAATTTAACTCAATGTGTTTACTCCGACATTTTTTGTCAGCCAGCTGAGCAGAACCACTACATTATAGGGACTCATGTCAGCCCCTCTTGGACTTAGCCCACTCCCTGTGTTTTTGACTTGATGGTTTGAATTCAATCGATTGGTAAATGGCCAAATAGTGAGAGAAATTGCTTTCTCTCATTACTCTGCATGGCTGTGTCATTACCCTTTAATATTGCATCGTTATTGACTGATGCAGCCTGTCAAGACACGACCAGCGGGATGTAATGCAGTGTTAGAGATGTGCAAAATATTTCATTCAAAGTTTACTCCTCTAATGAGAAGCATGCTTATGGTTGAAAGAGGGAGAGGAGGAGAGGTGTGAAACCCCAGCAACCAAAATAGACAAGTCTGCTTTTCAGCTTGGCCTGGACTTCAATCTGTGATTAATGCTTCAGTGGAGAGATGCCCCCTTTCTTTATCATAAGGACTAGTTCGTATCTAAATGATGCCATTAAGACCGGATATCCCCCAAACTCATCCTGCCCCGACATACCTGTTCCCGGATTTAACAACTCTGTGACTTTTCCATTTAAATACTACTATGGCTTGATGTAACCAGTTAGATGTGGACCAAGAGATATAAACCAGGAAAAGAAGATAGCTTTCTGTTCTTGCTGAGCTTCCCAGCTCCCAAAAACACATACACACACAAATAAAAAAAAAAAAAGTAAAAAAAAGAGAAAGAAATTATTTCTTTCTTTCTTTTTCTCCTAATCTTTTTACTTAAACAAGTGGTATGAAGCTGCTTCCTCCCTGGGTTGGACTGGCCAGCTCTGGGCTTCCTGCCTCCCTCACACACAGAACATGACTTTGGGTACTGTATCAAATGTTTGTAATCTGCTTTCTTAATTTCATTTGGTATTTGGAGACTTCTACTAAATAGTCCCTTCCCATTCAAGACTCTAGTCTGCTGCTTCCATGTCTGAGCAATGCATAGGACATGAGAGAGGTCAAACACAAATGGGGGAGGCTGGGGAAGAATAAAAAAAACCCAACAGCCCAAAATGGCTTTACAAAGAAAAGATGAAATAATAAAAAGTGACAATGTGACATAAAAATAGTTATTAATTCACCTGTCCATGCTCAAAACATATCCATGTTTACTCAATGTCTACTAACTGTAGTCACCTCTAAATTAACCCCCAAATAGCTGGTGGCATGTGGGCATACTAATGAACACCTGGAAAACACTGATCACCCAAAGCGTCATTGATCCATAGAACTCCTTGCTGCAGGGAATCGCGAATGCTAAAAGTTTATCTGGGTGCAAAACAATAACTAGAGAAAGTCATGGGTGCAAAATTCACCCTGGGAAATTAACTGCAAGGAATGCAGAATGTCTTTCTCATTCTTATGCTCCTAACTGCTGTTGGCTCCTGTGGATAGATGGTACTGGGCTAGATAGCCTGGCTTGATGCAGCTGTTGTTATTTCCCTGTGTTCATGTAGAACACGTATTTTGAAACAAAAGCATAATATTAGTAAAAGGACAGAGAAAGGTGTGAGAAAGAGATTTTAGCAATCAGTTAAGAGAGAAACAAAGAAAAAAAAGAAATACTGCTAGAGGGCTGGCTCTCTGCCCTACTATTCTGTTTCCCCTCCCCCTTGCCATCTTAGCCCTCATTTGGGAAAGGAGACCAGTCAAATTAAAGCTGGATAAAAACTCATTAAGAAACAACAGGCCGAGATGAAATTGCCACTGGGATTACACTGATGGGATGGTCTCCCCCCACCCTTTCTTTCATTCAAAGATTACAAACCCTTTTTCTCCTCCAGGGCTCTTGCCTCCATCCTGGTCCTGGCTAACTCCACTCCTGCATGAACCCCTGGGTTTGAAGGGTCCACGTGGGTAGGGAGGAGGAGAGAGTGGGGGTTGTTTGTTATGCTTCCTTTTGTTTTTAATTAACCTCCGGTGTTTTCTTTGCCTAGAGAGCAAATCCTCTCACCCTGATTTTTTACACATGCCTGCATTCAGACTGCAGAAAAGTTAGATCTAGAGAGAGAAAAACTGAGAAAGTTAGAGGGGAAAAAATGCTTCTCCGTCAAAAGGAAGAGCATTATATGGAGAGGGAATTGCAATCTGTGTAAGCTTTAAAGGCCAGTCTTTGCTTATTAATCCTGGTGTGAAGCAAGCCCAAGAGGACAAAACCACTCACGGATTGATAGTGAGCTACCAGGCTTCTGCAGCTCAGGATTCCTGCAGCAAACTCTCATTCCAGGGGCTTGCAGAGGAATATCTGGGCTGGGCTTTAAGGCAGAGATGTGCAACATAACCCACGCTCCACCCCCCCACGATGGCTTTTCTTGCTCTTTAGCCCACACATTTCTTAAAGATGGTGATGGTTCAACAAATACCAACACTGAAACAACTGTGCACTAATCCAACGGGTCTATGGTTATGTCTGAAACACATAGGGGTACTTTTGTCCATCTGTGCTCATGCCCTGTGACAAGACAGCATGAGAAGATACCCAGAATGTCATGAGAGGTCCTAAGGTAGCAGGAGGGTCAAGGTATTTCACAGGGTAGTGGCAGTGCAGAAGTGGCACATCATTGCAAAGCACAGTCTAGAAAAAGGGGAGCCGCTGTCTTCATTAGACTGTCTAGACAGGAGTTCCTGGGATCACTGGGGACATGAAACACAATTACAGTTTACATTTCATGTGCCTTAATCTCCAAGAGTGATCTGAACTCTAGATTTCCAGTCATGCACATACCAGTGGAGTTACATTCCAGAATATGGGAAAAATCCAAATACGAGTTTGTGGATGGACCAGCTACAGGTCAAAGAAAAGTATAAAATATCCAACATGCCTGTTTAACAGGAAGACAAACAACTTGCCTAACTCCTGGTCTGATTGTGACTAAAGAAGAAAAAGGAATATTTCACATATGTGTTGAAACAAAAATATGGGTGGGGGCCAGGACAGGGAGATTTTTTTCTAGGCAGATTAACACAGGCACAGTCAAAGGCTGGAGTCACAATTTACATTTAATCCTTCATTCCACACAAATTTAGATTGAAGATACCTGCAGAAACTGAAGAACAGATTTCCCTAAAAACTCATTATTTTTGTGGACTTGTTCAACAACAACACAACATTGTGCTGCGGAGAGGTTGCTCACTTCAGCGCTCTGAACCTTTCCATGTGTATTAGCATCCTCATCTTTTTTGGTCTCTCTGCTTTGCTAACAGTGCTGTTACATAAGGGAACATACCAAATAACAGCTTTCCTGTGAAAAGCGTTATCTTTCCAAGGGAGAGACAGCCCAGCAAAAAGCTTTCTGTCACTTTCAATAGGGACTGTGGGCTAAATTCTCAGCTGATGTAAATCAGTGTAGCTCCACTGAACCTCAAGTTGATGAAGCAGCTTGAAACCACCTGATGTTCATCTTGGAGA
This sequence comes from Burhinus oedicnemus, assembly GCA_008921705.1. Classification (NCBI taxonomy): domain Eukaryota; kingdom Metazoa; phylum Chordata; class Aves; order Charadriiformes; family Burhinidae; genus Burhinus; species Burhinus oedicnemus. The sequence goes on from VFFE01008974.1 coordinate 493,137, forward strand.
ATCCACAGGAGGTGTTCACGTACAGGCTATGTATTAAAATAATAATGGTAATAATGACAATGACACAAATGGAATTTGCTATGGGACCGCTGGAACACCAACAGCAAGTTGAAAATACAGAGCTTCCTGTTCTATAGACCAAACTTGGGAATTCAAATGCTTTGTGTATCTTCACTGGGTAAATAATCATTCCACTGCTGTTTTGAAAAGAGTGCAATTTGGAAGTAAGATGAGGTAGATGATACAGTAAAAATAAAACTATTTCAAACCTTCTGTAGTTGAGTCCCAAACTCATTCACCATGTCTGCTATAACAAATTCAAGTGGGGGAGTCACATATGTAAAGTATCACTCATGCATATATACATAATACTGAACACCCATAGAAAACAATGCTGAAATGGTTGGATTTTCACTTCCCAAGACCTGGATTTCTTCCCCTTGCCCTAAAAGGGAAATCCAGTCACTGTTAATGATAGCAGGGTCTTTACTGCAAAGGAAGGACAGCCACCACAGAACAAGGTTACTCACAAGAAGGCAAGGTAATACAAGCTGGTTGCATGAAGCGTGTAGATGGTTATGGTAGCCTTAAATCTAGTGAAACTGAGCACGTTTCCCAGTCTTGTGAAGCACTTGTAAACTGTTCCTCCTGTTCTTCACTTCCTTTAAGGACAATTTCATGCCATCTCAACCTCTTTTCTCTTCAAATACCAGCCAAACCCTGAGGGCTATGAGGTTAAGAAACTCTTCACAAAGTCTTGGGTCTGTTGACTATGAAAGGTGGGCGAGAACCGTAGCAAAGGGTTGGCAGGACCCTGGAGAAGCTCTCTAGCTCAACTAGCACAATGCAGGACCAGCTTCCACTACGCTATTACTGACAGTTGCATTTCTCTCATTTTTAATCTGCCGCTAGTGATGGAGAGCCTCAGCCTCCCTAGACAACCAGTTCTACATCTCTTCTTTCCTCACCATTAAAAAGGATTTCTTTTAGTCAGAATCTTTCTCCATTCAATTTCCTGCCTCTTTCCGGTGGCAATAAGAAAGTGAATAGATCTTCAGACAAACAACAGAAACCCCGTTCTCTCATTAAAGATGTCCGTTGTAACATCCGTTAAATGACTGGTGCCACAAAATGCAGACGTTGAGACAGGGCAGCGAGATATTCTGACAGGGACAAGGAGAAGGACATGTCCTTCTACTTTCTTTTCCCAAACTTTATTAGAACCAGTCTTTGAAAATTCAATATTCATCCTGAGCTCCCACTTAATAAACTTGGCAAACCTGACATTTTTAAAACAAAACAAAACCATGCTGTTCACTTTCCCTTTTCATTCTTAATTGGCCCATCTAAAAGCAATCAAGTGAACATTTAGCTGTGGTAGAAAGAACTGCAGGAGACCTCTCCTCCAAATGCCATTATTCAGGAGTGCACAGGAGTGTGGATATGTTTATGGAGAGTGGGAGGCACTCTGCAAATTCTCTTTAAACAGTGACAGAGGAGCAGGAGGAAACCCAGGGCTGGGACCACGACACGATGTAGGTATCATAGCGTCCCTGTGGCTTAGCATCCCTTGATGGTGTCAGGGGAAATAAGGCATTAAAGAATAAACTGTACAAACAGCACACTGAATAGGGAGCTGCCTAAACTTGCCCAAATGAAACACTACGGAGAAAAGGATCTCTTAAACCCCATCCCTCAAGAGGTCTGAGATACTACCCTCCGTTAGGGGATCAGCTTGCCGGGATGTAGGTGCGCGAGATCCTTCTGGCACAACGTGCCCACCCAGCGGAGGGCCCCCTCTCAATCAGTTGTGAAAGGAAAGGTAAATACCAGGCTCTGAAGGAAGAGAAAAAGAGGTACGTGCGAGGCGTGGCTGTAAGCCTGTCTCTCCCACAGCTGAAATGCAGACCTGCCAAAGCACTTAATCTGTTTCACGTGGTAATGGTACTGAAGGTATGGAAATCCTGGCTGGGCTGCTTGGCGTGTGTGATGAAATACATCAGGTGCAGATCAAGTTAACTTTTCACAGCAGGTAATACAATTTCTAGAAATACATACACAAGTGTGTCTAGGGCAGGAATCAGATTTCAACAGTGGAGCCATACAGAACATATAATTATATTTTGCATTTTTAATAGACTTATTAGCATAATAATGCATTAGTCTAATAGAATATTAATGTGATGCGGAAATATTAGCATATTACAGATCCTTATTCATTAATATATTAGACCCTTATTGTATTAGTGGCACAATCTACTAGAGAAAATGTTGCTTTGTGTCTGATATTGCAATTCAAGAAAAAATTGAGATGGCAAATAGAGAGCCTCTCTGTGTCACAGGCATGCCTGAGTCTAGGTGTTAATGCAAGAGCTGAGAAGAAAATGCTTTTGTAGGCAGAAAATGGTTGATATTTGAGCAGTTTTCCCACTTTCTCTGAATTTAACCTAAAAACATTTCAAGCTGTTTCCATTAAAATATGAAAAATTGCAGTGCTCTAAATCCTAAACCCTCAAGAATCTCAGAGCAGGAGGAAACAGCGTCCCTTTTCTGGTATTCAGATACCCTCCTAAAATGCAGGCAACTGAGTTCAGATCATTGCTATCCCACCGTTTCACATCCTGGGAGGTGCCTGTTCTGGAGACCCGGTAGCCTCCCTGGTGAACAGCACCCTCTTGCAGATCTTCCCTGTGTCAGATACTACCAAAACAATCATCTCAGCAGCTTGTACCCCGATACCCCACAACGTGGATTAGCGATTCGACTACCTGTTTATCTGTTTTTTTGGCATTGGTCCACCTTCCATACCTCCTACCAGAATTGAGAAGATTGTCCTGATAAAAGCTTAATTGAAAATGGTAGCGTCCCATGAAAACACCTGAAAAATCACATTAAATTAAGGTGCCTCCAAATTCCTCCATATCTTTGATAAGACTTTGTCAGATTGACATCAGTCCTGGAGTCCCGTCACTGACCTGTTCTCCCCAGTCCACCCCTTATCAGGGAGGGAGACCTCTTTGAGCTTGCGTTGCTATCCATGCCTTTGTACTGGTGAAACAGACTCTGAGGGCATTTTTAAGACAGGCTCCTAGGACAACCAGAATGTCAAAACAGGATCTCTTTTTGTGACAGGAACTCAACGCCCCCATGAATGGGACTGTATAATGCAGTTGTCTGCTCAAGCCGCGTCCTGGGCTGCATGACCCTGATGTCCTTATGGCAACTGAATAAACATTCTCTATAAGCTACAGAAAACAAATATCATCTAGCGACTTAATCCCACGTCTCTCATTCACAGACAGACTGACAAACAAGACTAATTCCTCTTATTAATACTTTGAGTATAAGCAGCAACGTTGACCAAGATGACTCATAGGTTGGATTATGTGCTTTTAGCAGAATAGGAAAATGTGTGAAACAAAAAAATGAAAAATGTCAGTAGGGATGCAGGGTTTTGAAGTTTTTTGTTTCTTTTTTTCCTTTTGAGGAAATACAGTACAGTCCTTTCCAGAAGCAGATATTCTCCAAGCTCCAGGTAACCCTCCCAAGTAAGGACAAAAAAGAGAAGGTGAAAATCATAATGTTTACTCTCTAGAAAGCATTTGCATCTACCTGGCATCTCTGTGGCATCAGGATTGTTTGAAATTCCTTCTAAGGAGCTCAGCAAAGTAGGTGTTTTGCTTTTAAAAATAATATACTAGATTCCCAATAAACAAAGCTGTTGAATTGAGCTGACCGTAGCGCAACATTTTCTTAGTCTTACGTTAGAGCCAATGGACTGTTTTCCTGCCCTTTTTTTTTCTTGATGCATTTAAACAGCAGCTTTTCTCTTCTCCTTGTGATCATGTTAAATGTTTAATTGCTCTTTGCATTTGCTGATGGCACAATATAAGCCCCTGCAGTAAAAGAGATTTGTGCTAAAACTCAAGTGCTTAAGAAATAAGGAAAGGGGTTATATTTTGGGTCAGTTCAATTAGCTCTATTTTTTTGGAATTATATATTAATTTTAATATAAGCTGCAGCACAGAAGTGCAATTAGCATTCAGACAAAGCAAGAAAGTCTTGCCTGAAGTTAACTGATGTGTACAATCCATGCAAGGGATTCAGGGAGGTTAGACAGTGCAGATCACTGCCGTAACACAGCTAAGCCAGGTCCTCAGACGGTGTAAATCAGCACCGTCAATGGAACCACTCTGATTTACACCAGATAATTATGTCCCCCCAATGCTATTTGAGATGGGCTCAAGATGACAGCATTGGGATCATCACTAGAATACAGACTTTTTCTGTTCCAAATCACATTAAAGCCATCCAGTTAGACTGAGAGCTAGAAACCCAAGCAAGCCTTTTGTTAGCAGGTATCAAGCTATTCAAAACCAATGTCAGCCACTCCAAATAAGCCTGATTTAAGTAATAAGGAGAAAGCCTTGCCTCCCACTTTCCCATCAGTCCAAAGCAGACGCTTTTATATCCCATTTTGAATTAAACCGCTGCATTCCCTGTCTGGCATAAAAGGGACGTTGAGCACAGGAGAGCCAAACTACTCTCTGGTGGGACCCAGCTCCTTCCAAATTAATGTTTCAGGTAGCAATTGGTAGATATTTACCCTCCTACCGTGTCTGGCTCCTCACGTCTGAAGCTACCATAACCCCTTAGCAGGGCTGACCTAAGTTTTTGCCGAGCTAAGACTCCCATCTGCTGAAAAAACCCAAGCAAACAAACCCCCTTTGTTTCTAGTCTCAAAACTCCCAAGCAGTTCGAGTTGGGAGGTTCGCTCAGCGGTTTTGTGTAAGAGTCTTGATTGACGGAACCTGTCTAAACTCAGAGAATTAATGAGCTTGTATTCTGCAACGGGCTGGGAAAGGAAACCAGCCGGAGAGACCCTCGGTAGGACCGTTAGCGCTGCTTTGTTACCGTCCTTTGTTCAGCACTTGTGCAGTGCCCAGCAGACAGGGGCTCTGCTGCTTGGTGGAGAGGGGGCCCAGGTGATCCTGCAATGCAATTAATGCGTAACAGCTTCAACCAATCCATCTAATTTACTGCCTGCGTTTCTCCTGGGCTTGCTTTCCCCTTTATTTTTCCCTCTCACCATGAAGGATAGCCACTCATCTTAAAAAAGAAAAAAAAAAAAAAAGGGGGAAAGAATACTCGAGAAATAACATGGTTTTTTTCTGGCTTCACCCTGTTTTTTCCCTTCCAGAGCACTGTTTGGGGACTCTTCTATTTAACAAAACAAGGTGAGCTCATCAGCACAAAAGCTGAAAGTTTTACAGGGTCCAAGACTGCTTCCATCTACGGAATTACTTTTTAACACATTCTGAGTTAAAATTATCTCCTCTGAGCCAAATGCAGATTGACAGCCAAACACCAAACAATCACATTTTGTTAATCCATTTACAGAGGTGCAAATGCCTAATCCAACACTGTTTGCCCTGACACCACAGCAGTGTTGTGGGGGTTTCTCTCTTTTTTTAAAAAAAAAAAACCCAACCAAAAAACAACAAACCAACAACAAGACAACCAGAGATTTGGGAGAGAGTCTTGTTACTGTTTAAGGAGAAGAGAAGGATCCTAGGAACCCCTGGGGCTGTGGGATTGCTCACTGCCATCTCAAGCCTGTTTTGCTTGTTTATAGTTCAGAATGCAGCTTTTGTGTCAAAAACTGAAGCCTTTAACATTTTCAAAGCCTGTCTTCCTCTCAGTTGTGGTGCACATGCTGATGGAGCAAAACAAGGGCACCCAGAGTTCAGTAGCTCTTATAATTGGACCTAAACCGATTTCAGTCTAAGGTCAATTTGAAGAGGAGGCTTCAGATGCCATTCAGAAATGACAGGGGAGCCCGATGTAAGCCCTAATATTGCAGGAATGATATAGCACCGACCAGCTAGAAATCATCGCGGGAAAGTTGCTGTCGGGATTGTCTTGCTTGTGCATAAGCTATGGATCTAGATCATTTAGACAGACGGATAGAGAGCCTGCCAGACAGATATGGGTAAGGAGGTGAAATTCCGTCCTTGTCACTCAGTGATCCAATTTAACCTGATTTTCTTCCATTTAATTTTCTGTGCCTTACTACAAAGGTGTCTATAACCTCATTATCTAAGCACGGGAAATGTGAAATTGGACTAATCGGTAATAGAGATAAATAGTTACATCATTCAACAGATGTGTACTTACTACTGCATACCTAACTCCCCTTATCTATTCTGCTACTTATGCATGCATCTTTCAGCTTGTAGTGCTGTTGGAAAGGGAAGCATTCAAAGCTTAATATTTGTCTGTGGTTTTTTTTTTTAAGTGGTCGATACAAAGACAGACACACACACTCACAGCTCTGCAGCAAACTCAGCCCTCTTGAAACTGGTTCATCGAGCACCTCTGAAACACAGGTGTGAAGGCGTTAGATCACACATGGGGTACTCAAAAGCTGTGCCCGATGTTGAAAGTTCACGTATCCTATTTGCTTCTGCCTTGTCCTGCACGTCAAAAAGCCACCGCTCCATCACCTGACCTTCAGAAAATAACTGGTTCCCACTGTAGTTTGCAAACACATGTGTTCATGTGGGGGTTATTGTTTTTAAGGATAAATAGCAGGGCCGGAAGAAAAGAGAGAAGGTATATGACATGGCCTTTTTGCAAACTAACAGGTGACTCAGTTGACATCAGGCAGGGTTAGAGTGGTGTAGCTGAGAATGGTGCTCCTCATTCCACCTCCTGAGGACAAGAAAAAATTCCCACCGTCTACCTCATCTATTCTTAAAGAAGAAAAGGCTCAAAGAGATCTGCTGCCCACCCACTGTCCCAAGGACTCAGGGGCTGAGTTAATCCCATCACACTAACAGAACATAACAATGTGTTGAGAGTACTTACCACATTCCTTGAAATTGAAGAAAGTTGCCGTGGTTATTAGTAGCTCCTAATGATATTTGCATAGATTAACAGACTTTAATGCAATCATGAATGCTACAATGCCGGGGAAAATAATGAAGAAATCCATTATGAGGTAATAAAGTAACTAAGTCAATACAGTAATAATTTGATCCCATATTAGTAATAATTTCATCTCCTGCTGCAAGGCAATTTTAATGCACATACCATTTCTGGACAGTTTTATAAATATCACCTTTGTTTGAGATAATTAATTAGCAAAATCAAAAAATATATTGCTGGTATTTTATACGATAAATTAGTCATTAGGTTTAAACTGGCAGGCTGTAATAAAACTTATTAAGATAAATGTGCTGGGATTCTTAACACTTCAGAGAAGCTGTTCTCCTCTGTCTTAAGGCTCTTCTGGTGCAAAACTATTATCGCTGCTGGGTGGTTTCTACGTATGTTAAAACCCAATTATGAAAATCATGTTTATAACCCTGACTTGCTTAGCAATAGGAGCTGAATGCATTAGCCCATACCTGCCCAGTGGACGAGGTTAAGGTGAGGGTGAGTTGCTGAGGGCCCTATTATCTTACTTTCCATCATCACTCAGAGCTCAGAGCCTCCTGCAAAACTGAACCAAACTAACTTCACTTCAGAGGAACTCCAGTCCAGGTCATCCAGCTGATAGGGGAGTGTTTCACATTCAGAGGCAGGGGAGGGGGAGAACATTAATCATTAGGGAGGTGGTTATCAATTCTAGTTTTCTATCCTGCTCTTATTTTGTGATTACTGAATCATTTTGTGCTTTCCAGAAGCGCCTGGAAATCACAACGGACCTCAGCAACATCTGTGTCAAAGTGGCCACTGGAGCCAAAAGCTACTACACTTTACAGTGATCACCATTTCCAGCCCTCCGAAATATCCCCTCCGCGCGGCTGGGGTCTGAGAAAGGCTTTGCTGCGTGTTTGGGGAACTGTCCCAGCCAGATGGCACAGGCTAGCTGAGACTGTCAGAACTGGATGGGGACCAGCTTCTTGCAAGGAGTGAAAATCTTGCCATCTAATGAGCGGGTCTTGGCTCCCTGGAAGACTGTGCTGTGTGCCCAAAGCAAGGGTTGCCATTCTGGGCTTCATGACACCACTATCCAGGAACAGGGTTATTAAATCATTAGGTTGCCTTTTCAAAGGACATCATTTGGGTCTTGCTTAGACATCCCCTGAGCCAGTTTGCTGTCATCTTCCCAAGGCATTACAATTTCCCACTCTGGCCAAACTTGGCCCTTTCCCCACAGTTCCCCATATAGTTGAGGTTTCCAAATCCATGTCACTTTACATTTGGAATGGTAGTAAATGACACAAATTCATGATCCATCAAACTCTAGCCTTCTGTATGGGCCAATTCTCAAAGCAAAATAGCAATGTCCCCAAAACCTCATTCTCATTTATAAAAAACTCAACAGAGTTCAACATTTAGCTGGGAGCAGGCCATGAGTGCTATTGGAATCTACTATTAGGTCAATATTGTAGCCAAGTAAACAGTCAAAAGACAGAGAAAGTGGCAAAACCCATTGCTCCCCCCATTCAGAAAACCACCTCTGGTATAATGTCATTAGGGCAGCACAATACATTACAGAGCTAAGAAACTCACTGTGCTGTAGAAATACTCCCTTTCCTAATACACCACGGGCATCACTCTTGAAATAAAATGATGGAATCAATACTTTGTCATACTTGTTTAGCTTCTTTGGGGAGAGCAAATGTTTTTCCCTACCACGTAGCAATGCCTTTACTTTATGGATACTTTCTCATTGATGTACAAGTTTGGTTTAGGAATCCCATAAGCTCCGGAGTGCTGGAGGCTGGAAGAGCAACTGGGGCAAAAGTCAATGTACAGGCACTTTGTTCTGATGGTTTTTCCGAAGCATGCTCTACTGGCCAGTGTCAGGGAAGGCTATTGTATTACGTGGGCCTTCGATATGACACAGAATAGCAGTTATTATGTAAATATATCACATCCTGGTGCCAACTGGCATGGCCCATTGCATTGTCGGTAGGCCGTATGCCTTGCTTTCCAATGAAACCTTATTAGACTTGAATGTCCAGTCCTGATATTGAGTATGTTAATTGGAAAGCTGTTTAAAAGTGTTGTGACTTGAAGAGGACTGCAAGTCTAGGCAAGGATTCAGAGATTATCCCATTTGCTGTTATTTGTGGACACGTGTCAACCCCACTGTGCTCTCCGTCCTACTGTCTCTGATTTGGTGCTTTTGAATACATGACATTTACTCTGACTGCTCAAAGGGGAAGACATGTTTTTACAGGACCTGCTTTTTGGGTGAAGGTTTCCTCAAAGTGGCCTGAGACTCCTAATTATCCATTAGATCTATTCCTTTGGCTGATCTCTGTTGTGCATGCGGTGCGATGGACGTGTATGACACAAGTTCTTAGCAACATTTCTGACCCACAAGGGTTCTGGCACCTCCAAAATGATGTTTCAGTGATGTTTATTGGGTGGATCATCCGATGGACACTTCCCTCTCCTGTCTCCTGCCTGAATCAAGATAATGGAAACAGAATAAAAAGGGGTCATTTTTTAATTAACACATTAAACCACTGAACTATTAGTGAGAATTGTGTCTTAGTAGTAGCCCTACCCCTTACCAGTGAGGCCTCCTGGCTACACAGGATGAGGTGACAAAGCGTTTAAGGTTGCTGGGGTAGTCCTGGGGGGTCTACACAATTTGGCCAAGTCAGAAAAGTGCCTATGCAGTTGGCCACTTTGAGCTTAGCTAGTACACAAAAGATTTTGGGAACCCTGCTGCTCAGACCTGTTTTGCACCAGGGATCCTCAGCTCCGTGGTCACGCTCAGCACCATTAAATCAGATGACCTCAGGGGTGAGGGTAGCGAGGAACAGGCCTAGGCATAATCCCTTCAGCATCTCCTGCGGAAAAGTGGCTTTAGCGACAAGCGTCTCACGACTGCCTTTCCCACACTCGTTCCCCTTGTCGATACGATGACCTTTCAGAGGCGGAAGCTCCTTTTTATTACTCTGTGCACTGGGGTAAACCAGGCCACGCTGTGTTATCTACCCAATTTATCAACGCTATTTACAGCAGGTCCATTCCACTGTCTGGCTTAACTCAGTGCCCAGAGACCCGGCATTGAGAGAGGAGGCGGCTGCTGGAGAGAAAGAAATGTCAATTCCAGCCTAGTCCCCTAAAGTGAAATAAAAGAAACAAAGTAAATAAGGAAGGAGAAGTAAATACAGTATCTCCAGGGTGATTACGTCTATCTAGTCCAATACAGGCAAGCATGAAACCAATAGAAACACAGCCTTATCCTCTTAGTTATCACCACACACAGAATGTCATCTCTTGGTGGCCTAAAAAGAAAGAAGCGTGCCACATCCATCTTTAATGAATATGACATATCTCTCACCCGCTTGTATTTCAGCAACTCCAAACTGCTGAAAAATGAGATAGGAGAGTCTGTTCTCCCTGTTTGCCCTGAATCATGAGGATGGATTAAAATGGTTTTTGTTCTGCTTTTTTTTTTTAAGGATTACTTTGGGTAATTTTGTTTTCTTTCTGCTCTTTTGTGCTTCAAGGGTTCAGGTTTGCCAGCCATTCTCCACAACTCTGTGATCAAGATGTGATCTTTTACTGTTTTTAAATGAAAGAAAACCAGACTATTGTATGCACAAATGCTTGTAAAGTCTGCAGGTAATTGGAAAACACCAAGTATCATGAGACTCACCATGAAATCACAAGGGTGATTTCACTCCCTCTATCACACTCAGATCATCTGAGCCTTGGGTCTGCCTTTCTAGCAGGTTCAAACTCACTGAAGTGACAAAACAGTCCATACACCTTCCCCTGTGGTACCACCACCTGGTCTGTAGGATGTTTTGAGCCATGCAATGAAGAGAATTCTGCTCTGATACTTCACAACATGTCTCAGCAGGTCTCTCTTAACATCATGTCCTCCTGACATATGCTCTGTACATCCCTCTCTCTTCAACAAGGATCATGCCACGGCCATCCATATATTCTTCAAATGACTTAATGTATTTGTTATATATTTCTCTGTCTTACTCCCTTGCACCCTGGATCGGTATCAGTCCTTGCTAGCTACACTAACTCAAGACTAAACAGGTAGCTATCAGTATCTTGGATTTTGTCTTGTAGTGTTTAGACCAGTATTGAGCCATCACATGGATGGTCCGTGGAGACTGTGACAAACAAAAGAATTTATATGGTTTCCCTACAGCTGAAATACGGCCCCCCATCATCATGTATCACAAAGTCTGGGCATAGTCAGAAATCTAACTCAACCATGTCCTCACAGATTTACAAATCAGCCAGAGTAAAATCAGGAGACCTGGTGGAGGCTGCTTTCTTAAATCATATTTGAAATGCGAAATTAAAAGAATAGCAAGAATAAAACATGAAAGAAAAGATCTGTGTATAAAGAATAATTCAGACAGGTTCCACTGAAACTAAGGGCTCTGTTCAGGTTTTTACTATAATTACACTTCATTGCTGCCTCTCTCTGATGACTGCCTAGGACCCAGCCTTTGACAGCCCTCCCTCTAAAGCAGGCTTTCTAATTTATTGCTGTCTTAGTGTTGGGAGCCATACCTGTCTGCTCCAGGCACCTAAAACAGATGTCTGGCTGAGGCCCTAAAGAAACAGTGTGCTTGCTTATGCCTTCGAGTCAGAGCTTCATTCTAGTCACCATGGACTTTGGCTACGAAGCTGATACAGCAGATGGCAGGAAAGGAGAAGGCAGTAGAGATCAAGACCACATTCTTGTTCATCCTTCTGAGTACTTCACCAGGGGAGAAAGGACCCAGGTGAGGATGGTGTCTCATAAGGGGAAAGTCCCTGGACACTGCACTAGGCTTGCTCACAGAGTGGCTGTTGACCACCTCAGAGTCCCCATAGCAGAAACAACAAGCCCTGTGTGCATCCAAAGGCAAAAGAGAAAGCATTTAACAGGATTAGCTCGTACCAATTCCAGAACAACCATCCCTCCTGTAATTCCCTTTGTAGCTCCCTCCTTATTTACCCTGGTGAGCAGGATGCAGCCCGCCACTGTTGACGAGCTGTTTCGGTGTCACTATCATTCAGCTTTTGGCAGCTGCCTCCGAAGAGTCTCATGGTCATTTGGACACTGCCAATGTTGTGAGATACCTTTAGCACTCCTATCTGATTGGCAGTGAAGTGTAACACCACTAGCACTGAACTTTCTGCAGTGTCTGTTAAAGATAAGGGGGCGGAGGGGGGAACTTGAATAATTTATGTAGTTAGTTTAATTTAAATAATTTATATGCTAAGCATTGCAAACAGAGCTGGAGTTGATAATGAGTCTGAGAAGCACATTTTGAACTCAGTTGCAGATTCTACTGCATTGTAATTCTTGAAGGATGCAGGATTTCCTAGCAGCGTAAAGGCCGGGGAGTGTAAACAAGGTAGTTGCTTGAAGAAGTGTCTGTACAGACTCCTTCTTTACCAATTACCACCAGCGCATCTTATGTTCTCTACAGCTTGTTCAGTTTGAACCTCCTGAAATTATCAAGAGCTGCAGGCATTTCCCCGAGCCGCAGAGAGAAGACTGGCTCCATTGTTTGACAAATAACAGTTTGTAACTAGTGTAATCTGTAATCAGGAATCAATTAAAGAGATATCAACAGGAAAGGAAAGATAAGGGAAAACCAGGAGAAAATCAATGAACAACATAAGGGAATTGATCATTCAAAGGGTCTTTCTTAAGCCACTGGGTCCTCTCAGAGGACTCTTTGCAGCATGTCCCATTGGCTTTGTCTTTTCTTCTTCATCTGTTTTTTGGCTATTTTACATGAGAAAGCCCTTCTCTTTAGCAGTGGAGAAAAAGAAAAAAAAAAATAAAATCCAAGGTTCATTGAGTGGCCACTGCCTTTTACACTTATAACGCAAGTGAAATACATCTGAGAGGTTGCTTAGAGCTAAAGAAAATTGATGCTAAACTTTGTGAATTCTTGCATGAATTCACAGCGAATATCTCCAGGAACACTTTAGAAATGTACATGTCCTCTTCAGGGATGCAAGCACCAAAGAGATCACTTGCAGTTACCTCATGAAAAATAGTTTTCCACAAATCTTTACGCAGTTTAAGAACCATCTTTGTCATAGTAGACCAGTTATTTGCTACTGGCTTCTTTTATCAAGTTCTTTTTTTTTTTTTCCCTGTTTGAATTTCTAACATCCTTAAAAACATACTGGTTTCAAAGAAGCCACTAGAACAGCAGTAATGAATCCATATTACCAAATCCAGCAATTGCTTTGAGTGTCAGGGTACTTTGTGTTGATCTGTGACTCCTCCCAGAGTTCTGCTGCTATGTGTGCAAATCACAGCTTTCAGTTAAAAAATAAATACCTTTCCAGACATGAATTGCTGTGAACAAAATAGGTTGAAAACATGGACCAAGTCCTGAGCCACAAAGACTTGAAAACCACAAAAGAAGTGAAAAGAAACCACAAATTTAACCACTGAAAAAGAAAAAAAAAATAATTTTTAAGCTGATCAGTGTTGTGATTTTTAGAGGGTCTCATTCGTCACTTTTGAACATCTGCAGGTTGGCACAGTTGTGAAATCATCAAAGGCTTTGAAGCTTTCTCTTGTAAAATGCCAAGATTTGTGTCATTTTCTCTTGTTAGTTGTACAATAGTTAGGGAATTCACATGCCCAATGAAAAAAATACTGATGGTGGAGCACAGAACTTGTTTCGGGGGCTTTCCAGGATCCCAAGGGGGTCAAAACAAAAAGCTTAATGTGAGGAAGTCCAGAGGTTACCCTCCTCCCTAGAGCACCAAGGAAGAAAAAGGGAGCCCGGGGCTCCCTTTGTGCCCGACACATGGACTTGGGAAAGATCATACAAGTACAGAAGACATGGTTGTGAGAGTGGCTACCCCAGGTGAAGGACATAATTGCATTCCTAAAAGGAAGAAAGGCTTTGGGAAGCTGGGGTCATCATCTCTGGAACTAGGTTTTGCTAACTGCCAAGATCTGCAGCTTCTCATATCTCACTCAATACTTGGCTTAAGCAAAGCAAAATTAAGCAGAGATGAGCTTCTGCAGTCCACACCTAATCCTTCTCACTGAACTCCCTAGCTTTTGCTTGAAAAAGCATGCACTTCAGTATCTGAAGCAATCGTTCCACTGCTGTCTGTCACTGAGTTTTAGGATCCTACATTTAACAGGAATAGGAAGGCAGAAATTTTGTTCGGGTGCAGCCAGCATTTTTCTTTTCTAAACAAAGTGTGGGATATGCGACAAGGAAACTTACTCTTTACTAACCACAAACAAAAGCAGCAAAGTGTAGCTGGCTCCCGTCTCCTTAGTTGTAGTAGTTTATCTTATACATCAAAAATTGCTTCAGTGCCTCCTGGTGCTGAACTAGATGATGTCCAGAGATCACTTCCAACCCCAACTATTCAGTGATAAACTGAACCTAGTTGAACTATCTTTAAGAGGGGAGAGGGGGGACAATCAGGGACTGGCCATGTTAGGTTTGTTTCACAGGATTTCAGCATGTGAAGGTGGCTAGAAATAAAGCTTATCCAATTGAGTTAATTTCTTCTCCAATTTGTCAGCAAGCATTATCAAGACAGAGAGTCTGGATTTACACTACTGATCAGAATTTAGCTTGGCCAAGGATGAGATAAAGCCTGGCAAAGAACAGTAGACTCATCTACATTCATGGTAAGTATTTCGGGTTTCGGTTATTGTCTCTGCAGCTGAAATATTGTGGGTATTAAAAGAGACAACAGAATTTGCTGTACTGAGCTGTACAATGTTGGTCCTTGTCTTCTGCCCAGATGGTGCTTGCTGCCTTGGAAGATGGTGATCTCCCCATTTCACCCCCATAATTCACTGGGTCAATTATGCAAAACTAGATGGAGAGAGCAGGAGAATTATTTCCTGACCCCCATACACCGTCAGCTGAGAGATTCCTTTATCTTTAGCTAATGATGTCTTGATACCAACAGGAAGTTATTGCCACTGCTGGTAAATAAAGGCGTTTAAAATCCATTACAGCAAGATATGTAATGGGTTTTCTTTCCATCAAGATCTCTTTGTCCTGTTCAAAACACAAGCGGGAATGAGCCTTTCTCCCAGTGGTGGGTGGTAACGGTCAGAGCTCCTTTGACCTCCTTGCATCTGACAGCCCTTTCCCTCTGCTCTTTAGGGAGGGAAAGGTTAAATGCCACCTCTGCCTTTCTTGTTTCCTTCGCTGTTGCTCTCTGAGAAAGAAAGGCCTGAAATTCATATCGGTGACATCAAGTACAGGGTTTGCTGTGCTACTGCACTTCTAAATTAACAAAGCATCCAAGACTCTCTCTCTCCTCCTCTGTCTCTGACTCTTGGCTTCTTTCTCTCTCATTCAAAGCTAAGCTGACCAAGCATTCCCTCTGCCTGATTTCCACCTAGGACTGAGCATCCTTGCTCTGCCCTCCCAAGAGCAGGCTCAGCTTTCCCCGTTCCTCACTGATGATGGAACTTCAGTACAACAGTGGGAAGAGGGGAAGCTGATCATATGCATCTGTGTCTCTCTTGAAAATCCACATGGCACGACACAATACAGCTCTCACTTTCTGTTGCAAATCACTTTTTCCACACATCCTAAAAATGCTTTCTAACCCACCCAGCTCTTTCCCTTCTTCCCTTTCCCATTTCCTTAAAATTCCTTCACACAGTCTCTTCTTCCCCTGACTTGCTCTGAGGGACTAGAAGAATGAGGCTGACTTCACCAAGTTGTATGTTTAAGTCTTTTTTTTCCTTCTTACCATATTTACCACCACCGCTAGCACCACCATCACCATGAACCTGGCTGCTTGATGTTAAAATCTTGGCTAAGCCAGCATCGAGAAGGTAGAAGAAGACAATGCACATCTCAATGCCACCATGGCAGGTGTGGGGTTATCGTTTTTTTACCACTTCCTCCTAATCTTGGAAAAAGAAATAGTGAAGGAATTAAAAGGAGACATAGAGAAAGGTTTCCCTATGAGGAAGACAGGTGTTTAGCTAGGCAGCTGGTGTAATCCACTTGCAATTACTGCTCTTTTGCTAGATTCAAGAACCTCACAGACATGAAATACAGCTCCTTCTCCTCTCCTGAACTAATGCATTCAGGACCTGTAATTGTGTACGATGTACACCTAGAACTGTGAAGCTCCTCACTTTGTAAAGCATACTTATCATTTCCCTTTCCTGGACTGCTCCTGCCCGCCTTACGGGTGAGATGTAACTCAAAACTTTCAGAAAAAAAATCTGTGAAACTTCCGGGTATTTTTTTTCTTTCTTTTTTGAAGACAAAACTTATGTGGAGAGTCTAAACAAAGCAACCTGAATTGCTCAAGTCACTGAGTTTGCTCAAGCCTGAGGACTCCATTCATTATTACTATTGCATTTAATTAGTAATAACACATCATCATAAATTATGCAACAGAAAATAAGTTTTCTTCCCTGCCATTAATGTCTCAAAATCTAGTAGACAAGATGATTTATGGAAGAGCGCTGGTCAAACTGACTACAAACACAAACACCACATCAAATATAGCAAACAGGCAAACAGGGGGGTTTTGTGGTTTGTTTTTTGTTTGGGTTTTTTTTTCTTCAAATTTATGCAAAAAACACTTAATTCTACCTTTCAAGAATGTGTTTTAGGTCAAATGTCCCCTTTTCTCTGCTAAACCCACAGATCATTTTCTCCTTTAAATGGGCATAATTTTCTATTGTTTGAAAAAAGGTAATTGAAGGACTTCTGATGAAAGTGGAATCTTCCCACAATTCAAATAATAGTGCTGAGAGCCATTTCTTGTGAGAGCAATAGTTTAGCTGTCTCACGTCCCCATCCTTCACAGGGCTGGGCTCCCCTGCCAGGCTACAAATCCCATGGTGCCCCCTATCCACAGCATTTGCCTGAGGCACTGCAACAGCTCAGGTCTGGCCGCCTGGAAATTGAATTTCAATTTGAGAAAAGTCTAAATGTTCTTCTTCAATCAAAGATGTCAGACTAAAAAGTTTCAGCGTTTCTGGAACTCCTTGTGCCAAGACAGGTTTTGATATTCTGCCTTTTCATTCCAATTCAGGACAAAACCAAATGTTGACAAAACTGTAATTGCTTAAGTCAGCTTTCCTATTTAGGTTCGTTTTGTTAGAGCACGGCAGAAGTCTGTGAGGACGTTTCTACTTCTGCTTAGACCATTTAGGGACAGCTTTAAAATAAGGTGGAATCTGTTGCACTCTTAAAGGAATTACAGTCTTTGGCTTAACCAGTTTAAGCGAGGCCCTATTTAAATGGAACGGTAGTCCAGGTATATCACACCTGCCAAAGGATTACAAAAGCGCAGGGCACATGAAACAAAGTGCTGATCTTATATACTGCTGGTTCAAATGTCTTTGATGTTTTTGATGCTTTAACTGTGTGTTTCAAAAAGTCTCAGAGTGAATATAAGGTTCAAATGGGACCTGGGATTAGTGCCCAGTTGTAGAAAATCTATTTTCTATTCTTCTATGCAAACCCGATGTTAAACCACGAAGTTTGTAGCAGCGCTGGCTAGCTTACTGATGCAAAGGTGGTTGCGTGCCCCCACCTGATATAGATAAAATAACACTGCAGTGTTTAGTGCATATCTCCTGTACTAGAGATTTTAGTGCCATATATAATCAGTTGCCCTCTATCAGCTGACCTGATATAACTCATCAAATAAGTGTCCTTAGTTCTGCCACCCCTGCATGCAAAAAACCCCATGAGAAGCCCCAAAGGTGAATGGCAACTATAAGCATTTGGTAACTTTAAAGCATGCAGCCACGCTTGAATCCAGTGTGATTACACTAGTGCAAGCCTGTTGCAGATGAAAATTGAGGTTCATTCCTGATTTTAGAGCCATGGACAAGAGTAACTACAATATCATATACCTGTGAGACGGAGCTAGTAATGTTTAGTCACCTCCAAGTTAAATATAGATTTTCTTAACTGCTAACCCTGCCCAATCCAAATGTGATCTGAACACTAAAGTACCCAGCTCAGCTTTTGACATAGCTGTAAAGAAATAAAGATGCCATACTTCATAACCTGCAAATGGCTGCACGGGGACAGACCGTGGACCGAGGCTAGCACATCCCATCCCTGACAACGGCCAGCAGCGGATGCGTGGGGAAGCTGTAAGGGCAGGTACTGATACTGCCTGAGGATGACTTCCTTGCCTTGAAACTTAATTGATAAATTTGTTGACAAGGCGCACGATGCAGAATTCCATCTTCATGCACTTTCTTACAGGGAGGCTGCTGAAGAAAAACTATCACCCTCCTGCTAGCCATGGACCTTGCAACGCTCGTTCGGCAACTGACAGTCAGTCGTTGGGCTTTCACATTGCAGCAAGGGAAGAAAAGGCATTTCAAAACATGTTTGCAAGACAACAGAAATCAGCAAGGGATACTCAAGGGCAAACATAGCACCTGAAACTACTTGTAATTCACATTTTGTTCCTGAGGAGGTAGTGCGTGTTGGCAGTGTCCCTTTAACTGCATTGACACAGCAGCAGCAACACATTCTCCCTGCCAGTAACCAAGTCCGTGGCGATTCAAAGACACATCGGACTACAGCAAATGCAAGCGTGCTGCTTTGAGTGCATTTACTGAAATAGCTCACTCTTTAATAATATTTCTCTTCGGTTCCCTGTTTCTCAGGGCACTTTCTAACGCGACTTTGTCTGGTCTCAGCGACATCCCTCACAACGACTAACCCATTTCCATGCAGAGGAATGAAAGCAGGAAGATATCAAATACCTGTCCTGAATGCACCTGAGACCCAGCAGCAGGTGTACACCTCTGGGATAACATGGGCTTGAATGACAGACACATCCTTTTTTTTTTTAACCACTTAAGAATAACCCTATGTATAATTAAAATAATTCTGCCATGCACTATCATCGCTTAGTTGATCCTGACATATGTCAGCTGCTAACTAAACAAGTAACACAGGCAATAACACAAATAATGTCTTTTAAGAAACAATCTAGGAATTGAAGAGTAGAAGAAAGGCCTTGTTGTATGGATGATTGTACTGAGGCAGAGTGAATGGGGTAGGAGCCACTTGAACTGTCTAAAGCTCAGCTGACCCGTGGTCTCAATAAAAACTCTTCAGCAATTCTTTCAAATACCTTAAGTTGATGAGATTAATGGCCACTTAGAGTTACACTTCTGACTCATGTGGAGGAACTAGCTCTTGTTCCCAAATTGCAAAAAAAACCCCAGTCAAAATAAATCTTCCTATTTACTCCCGTGCTTTTGGAAGATGTTCAGCAAGAACAGAAGTGACCCTTGTAGAACTGCACAAAGTGACTGCCTAACAGTTCTCTTGTCGCACGTAACTAAAGGTAATTCTTGACTTTGTGTGGCATGTATCCTCTGCTCTCTGCAGACTACCATTGAAATAATGAGTCCATGCGCGGAGAAGAAGACATTGAGACAGTGCCACCTCCAGTCTTCTGTTCAGTGTGAGGAGTGACAAAGCAAGGCACTCTCTTGCCCTCAACCCATGGATAGCTACACACTGAACCTTAGTAAAGTGATCTCTTCTGATTCAGGATGAGCATTAAGATGGAGAGTTTGGCTATGTCTTAGCAACAAGGAGATTTTAGGGCAATTTACCTATTTGTGGAGACTTCTTAAAAATGCCAAGGACTGCTTAGCTTCACTACTTCTCAAAATATCTGTTAAAGAAAGCAATGGACTCTGATGGAGAAGGGAGAAATGGTCATGAGCCATGTACTGGCCATGAGCACCAGTCATCTAAAGGAAGTCATGCTGTACTTGGGAGACCTTTACCCTTACCAGAATCCAAAAGCATCACAGACTGACTGAGATAACTACCTACAGGCAACAGTGACAGTCAACCTGAACCTGCTTTCTTGAGGCCCCAGTCACGGGGAGTCTGGGTGCTGAGCAGCCAAGCTATGCTCGCAGGAACAGTTCTCCACCTTACTGAGACCGAAACAGCTGCCCTGATGAAGGCAGGCATGATGTTTGAGAGCATCTTCAACAGGACACACCTATCAGGATGGCCAAACAGCCACATGGCATGGTCTTCAGTGGAGAAGGGGACCTTCACAACCCAGTCTGGCTAACTATGCTGACAGAGGAAGACGTTAACCACAAATCAAATTGTTGCAGTCACAACAAGGGCCAAACTTCCTTCCACTACCTGTCAAAGTGCAGGATGGCTTGTGAGCAGTGTACTGCTTTCAGCAGGAAAATCAGTTTTCTGACTGCATATGAGAAAAAAAATCTGAAACAAACAAACAAACAAACAAAACCGAGGGAGGCAGTGGGGAAAGAAAGGGGTGAAAGGGTCCAAGTGTGATGGTAAAATGTATGTCTCTCTCCCTAGACACATAAACACAAAACCCTATCTTCTAAGCCAAAATCCTGATGTTGGAAGGCATGCAGGCTCAGAGGAAAATAACTGTAATTTGTGTGAAGAAGGCATTTGCAGCAATTCATTATAATTCCTTGCTTGCTGTCACCCGTCTCTAAAGTCACCGGCGATGCAGTACTTGTGTGAAGTTATTAAGGCCAAACTCTCTTTAGATTCATGGCAAGTGCTGAATGACAAGGCGAGAGCCCAGGCAGTGATAAAGTGAAGTGACATGCCATACCCCCTTCCTCTCCCCCACCCCATCACCACCATGCCAAGGATGAAAACACCGTGGATTTTGCAAATGAGAGCCACTTCTCCTCTCCCTGCCCTGTGCTGGGCTTTGCCTGCCACACACACACATCTCCTTGAAGCATGCGCCTAGAGGAGGGGGCAGGAGGGAGTGGAAGAAGGTAAAGGAAAATGTGCTTTTCCTCGCTTTCCTTCCACAAACATCACACGGATTTCTCTCAGAGGTTCCCAGACAGATGGCATGTATGTGAGAGACAGAGATAGGCAGGCTGGGCAGAGGAGAGATCCAGGTGGGAACTTCTCAGTTACCTGAGATAAAGACATCTCTTAAAAAAAATAAAATATATAACTATATATATAAATCGATTGCTAACTTATCTATATCTAGGTTTATCCCTCTATCTGTGTTTTGCTGTTCATTTCAGTAACCCCCAAGTCTAGACAGGAGAGACGAATCTCTTACAGCTGTACAGACTTCCAGCAAATAAAATGTGTAAGTAAAAGGTGATCACTCTAGGGATCAGGGCTCCTTTCAAACTGCATTTCTCTGTCCCTTCCTGTTTTTTCTTGCATCCTTGGCCTCTACGTTTTTTTCCTTCCTCTCTCCGTCCCTTCTTTTCCTAAGCTGGGCAGAAAAATCAGCTTAAAGGATAATACTGCTCAGCTTTCAGTAGGATAACATAGCCAGCCCACAGGGAAGAGAAAACCTCAAACTCAACCAGAACGATGAAAACAAGCAGGTTATTAAAGGTCCTCCTAAAGCGACAGCTAAACTCGTGTTTGCAGATACTCACAGGCTGTTGCTCAGCAGTGAGGATCTCTGGTTCAAATCCAAGTGCTTGCCAACAGCAGGGTTGTAGTAGGAAAAAATCCTCTCCTCTCTCCTAGCCCCTTACTCTGGAAAAGCCATATGCTATTTTAGCTGTGTAGGGATGCTCACAGGCTCTGAGCATAATCTGTCAGAAGCCAAAGAGGAACCACCTTGCCCAAAAGATTTCTACAAGTTAAATTAACTTGCAGTCAGCTTCTGTCCACGTTAGGTTTAAAACTGCAGTAAAACCTATATTGCCAAAACTTCAAACAGATGAGCAAGGTTATTAAGAGGCATCTGATGGGACTAGATATTTAACCACAGTCCACTCTGTTCTCCTGCACTGGGTCGCAGCCATCCCTTAAGTTATCCTTCACGCTATGGTATTGATGACCCATCTCACCTCCCTTTAGGCTGGGGAGAGCATGTAGACCTTTTGAAGTATGTCTGAAAATTCAACCCATTGAAAATCTCAGAAAAGCGGGTTGCAAAAGTCTTCTGTAATCAGTGCCTGCAGCCAGGGAAAGGTCTATCAGCAGCCACCCCTCACTGTTCTCCCAGGAGGAACACCAGTGCTGTTGACTTTTCTGATCTTAGCATGGGGAGAGAAGTTTTGCCCTTCAAACACCCGAGACTTTCAGATGAAGTCACCCTCTTGGCTGAACCAGAGAAGCCTGTGGGGCATGGATGCTCCATGACAAGAAAGGAGAGGGACCCCGGCTCCCCAAGGATGCAGGTCACTTACTCCACTGAAAGCAACAGGAGTTGGGTCCTGAAATGTACTGGGGAACGTAGGAGTGAGTTAACTCTGAGCAAAGAGTTAAGGCTAAGGCACAACATAAATGCACCCACTTGTTTAAATTAAAATTGCCCATAACCCTTTTATTTCCTTGCATCTGATTCTTCCCTGGCAGATGACAAGAAATTGCTGGTCGTTTGTGGTTTTTTCTTGCAATGAAAAGCCACAATCAATCACGCTTTCTTCTGACCCTGCAGTTAGAGGGAAACAGAATGACTCTGGGCTGTATTTTCAGACTCCACAGGTTGCTCTGACTCTGTATTTGGTGCGCCCTCCTCCCTCCCTGCCTCCATGTTACAAAAGATCAGGACTCTCTTTTATAAAATAGTTCTGGCATTTCTATTATCACACATGCCTGAGAACAGGGATGCGATTGCACTGAATAGTGTGAAAAAAAGAAAGGAAAGGGGAAAAAAAAAGAAGAAAAATCAAAGCACAGCCGAGTTGATTATTTAAAGAGCTGGGTGAAATTTGCCATCCTTTTAAGGCATCCTGGGCTCTGGAATATCACTGTGTCACTTAATGTTTGCAGTTAAGTATTTACAGATCTGTTTCCATGGCAACCGATTCTTCAAAGTTACTTTTACAATTCTGTTTTCTAAAATGTGTTTCTTTGGTTGATTGCACAGGGATATTTGGAAAGCAGCCAGGTCTAAATCATGATTTTTTTCCCATTAAGGAGAGGTCCTTTCTAATCATGTTTAGTTAGTTCTTTGATGGCTTTATCTTGATTCGAAAATGTATTTTGTTTTTTGTTAGCGGGTGGGAGAGGGAAGGGGGGAGAACAGGAACAAGCATTGTGGGACTTTAGCAAAAAAAAAGGTGTTGGAAATTAGGAATGTGAAATAACCTTGTCTGAGTTGATTTTATTTATCCTTTCATTGTTTAGAAGAGTAGGCCTTTAACCACAACAAAATAAATAAATAAATGGCCCTCTGACAGTTTGAATGCATTTTGAGGCCACAGGAGAAGATGACTCACTTATTAATTAGTCAGGGAGATGGCAGCACAGGGAGGGATGATGAACGCTAGAAACAGTGCAGAAACTGAGACAAGCGGATCCAGTATGCGTGAGGGTTGGTTGCCCCCCGCTGTACTGAGACACATGCTTGGGGCCGGCGAAGGTTGGCCCCCCCTGATAAGGAGACACCTTGTGAATCAGTAGCAGCGAAACAGTCATGAGCTCTGCCACAGCTTCCTTTGCAACTGTGGACAAAGTAATTTGAAATATGTCTTTGTGAAGACATGAAGAATGTGTGCAAGTGTCCTCAGCCCACTGGCCAGTGCTCTTCCCATCACTGCAGCACCATCTCCCCATCCCTCCATCTGGCCCCCAGTGCATCCCAAGCACACAAAAAGGAGCACAAGAGCTTAACTAGAAAGCAACACGTCAGGAGCCATACAAGTACGTGGGATGGATTGGGAAGGGATGTACATGTTCCCTGTCATAAGGTATTGTCCCTACCTGAAGTCAGAGATACATTTAAGCTTGTCAGGATGTCTGAGAAAGGCGTGTACTTAGCAGTGATTTAGGACCCGTGTAAACTTTGGGCATGTGTTGGAGGGAAGATCAGCTCCGATGTGTTTGTAAACCTCACCATACGCAAGGAGTTCTGCAATGCTCAACAAGCCACCTCCCAGGCAAAGATGTCCTTGCTGATGAATAACTTCAAACAGGGGAAAGGAGGAATATTGAGTTACTTAGCTCGACCCACTGCTTGGGGTAGCTGAAGGTGAGCCTTTAACAGTAATAATAACCCACTTTAATTATAACCCACTCCTGTTTTCTACCACGCTACAGCAGGCAGGGGTGGATATCTCAAGGGAAAGGATAGGACCAGAAGACAGTACTACAGAGTAATCAGAGTATCACAGAGCATTAACCAGAAAACATTGGTGGGGTATCTGGCATTGATAAAGTAGATTAAATATGGATGGATAACTACAATAAGATGAAGAGGGATGGGGAGAGGGATAAGTTGATCCGTATTTTCCTGTGCTTTGTGTGAGACAACATCAGATGGTCAAATCTAGGAACGAGGAGTCAGGACTGCCGGGCTCTCTTTCTAGCTCTGCCACTAATTAAATATGTGACCATTCAGGCACTCTGTGCCTCCACTAACCTAAACTTCCAGGATTGTTGTCAGGTTCAGTTAATTACTGTCTGCAAAGAGCTTAGAAACCTACACAGGAAAGATGCTAGACAGGTACCCTGGTTTTAATGTTAAAGTTCAAAATATTATAATTGGAGAGCTGAAAAGGGGTGTGGATCTGAAACTGAAGCAACAGAATTGCAGGAAAGCTTATAAAGTGAAGGAAAACTAAGAAAAAAAACCAAGTTGAAGATTAAAGAAAGGAAAATGAAGACTCCTAGGCAGGTGACGGGCAAGGCGAATTTTGGCTGACTGAGATAATAAGCCACTCTTTTGAAACTTTTTCGCTTTTTCCTCTTGCTGCAGAAATGCTCCATTAACTCTCGGGAAGGTGATTTACCATTTGCCCTTTATAGACAAAGCTGAAATAGTAGGAACATCATAGCAAAACATATGACCCAGCTTTTGGCACACCCTGTGGCTCCAAATCTTTAATGCACAACACAGAGTCTTGGAATCTGAAGGGAAATGATAAAGAGACGCTGCCTCGCTATGATGTTTACTAAATGGACAACAGCTACTAAAAGGACCAAGAGAAGTTACAGGGGGCAGATTCCTTTCCCACAGGGAATGGAAGGGCTTGATTTCTCCTGATTTATTTATCCCTCAGTCTGTTGGGTGAAAAGAAATCTTCATGATGCATGACCCAGAGGACAAAGAAGCAACAAGGGGTGGGCATGGACACCTCAAAGAAAACTCAGAAAGGAGGGTAAAAGAAGAGGAAAAGAAAATCAAAATTAAACATAATAACAATGGAGTTTGGCAGTGACCTGCTATATTATTAATTTTGTCTGTCTGATGAGTGTTCATAGCCTCATAAAATGGGATCCAAATCACAAAACCAACAGGTAACAGTAACTGCTCTTACCACCTCCTCTTTCTCTCCCCGATCATTTGTTGTGTGGTCCAGCTAAGTGGCCCGTGAGTAAATGGTTGCTATATGAAAAGAGAATGATCTAACCAGCTCTGGGTAACCAGCTCTTGAGCCTCCAGGCTCAAGATCACAGTTGGAGAAGGAACATAAAAGTTTCCCCATGCTCAAAGATACAGATTTTCAACTGCTGGAAACTAGCCCTTCCTTCCTAAAGACAGCAGAGGTACTGGATTTGTCCACATGGCTGAATAAAACAGGGTTAGGGACCATTCTCTAGCACCAAGGCCAACAGACATAGTCTGGCCACACTCACAGTGAATAGTTCTGTTATTTCATGTGGGCTCTGCTCAGACTAACGGCAGAGAAACCCCATATAACAAACCAGGGTTTTCAAAGCCTGAAAATGAGGGGATGTGCTAATGTCATGAGGTGTGGCATAAGGATATATCAGCACCCATGGGCATGCAAAGCCTACTGGAAATATAATGGAGGACAGAGTAGGGTGGAAGGAGAGAAACTTGGTAGTAATTCATTCACACTCCATTTGGGAATGGTCCTCGGCATGATGTATGCTCTCATGTAGGGACTGGTGAGCAGGGGACCAGGCCAAAACTGGCAAGGGATGTGCTAACGGTTCAGTAGCGTGAGAAGCTGTAGGGCAGGGCTCATGCCAACATCCTGGACTGTTTTACTCACAGGTAGGTGGAGATGTAGGAGCTGTTGCCCATAAAGACAACAACCTGTGGGCTTTCGGTCCTGCAGTTGCGCTTTGCTTTACGCACTGTTGAGAAACCCAACCCCAAAAGATACTAAGATGTAGGTTTTCCACAGCTCTCTTTAACATTGCATATTATTATTTCATGAGGATACAAGTAAGGATTTTTCTTCTTGTTTATATGGGAAATATGTCAGAGAGGAGTCAAGACAAAGTAGGTTTTCTCTCATAAGCTATATACTCTATAGCACATTCATGAGTGTTGTGCAGACATCTTGGAAAGAAACTTTCTAAGCCAGCAACTGTTTAAGACTTTCATATACAGCGTAATACATCTTTGTCCGGTCCTTCTGGAATGAAACAAGCTGACTTCACTAATAGTCTATTGAGTTCTCACATCTCTATTATAAATAATTTTAGTTGCAGACATTTAATTAATGTTATAAATATACTGTTTATGATGTGCTTTGGGAAATGACTAGCTCTCTCAGTATACATCATGTTTTGGTTTATTGTTTTACTTTGCCTTGCTGCAGAGGCCAGGTGCCTTGCAGGTTCCAGAGCAATCACAGCCTGTGCTATGGGGGGCTCTGCCTTCATATTCACCCCTTCGCTGGGGAGCCGGGAGCTTACCCTCTTCTTGGAGTCTTTAGGCATTTAACTTAAATGCAAATAAGAGCATCTGGAGTCAGTAGCATACAGTTGAGATCCATCTAAGGATTAAGTGTCTAAGAGTTAGATGCCTACCCTGAGGTTGTCACCTAGCCTCCCTGTGTAGTCGGGAGAGAGCAACAACAACCTGGATGTCTGCCTGGGACCGGCTGGGTGATCCACACTCTTTGTCTGCCCATTTTTCTCTACAGCCCTAAAAGACAACCAGCTCAGACTTCTTCCCCTGACTTCTAAATGCTAAAAATAAAAGAGATGAATCCCACCCCTATATAATGAATAGGGGCCTCCGGATTTCACAGGATTTGCTTCAGATAGCTACAGCTAGACAGTATTAACACTCCCCTCTGTGCTCAGGCTCTGATCCATCCCTGTGGCTGTTTCCATCTTAGAAATGTGCTGTCAAGCTTGGATTTCCAAAAAGAAGCCAGAGGACTGAGAAACTTTGATGGGATGAAAGTACCCATCTGTACCAGACCCCAGTGAAAAACCTAGACTGAATTTTCAGAATAATGCTGTTCATGGAGTGGTAGGATTGCCTCCAACAGTGCGTTTTTTGTAAGAAAAAAGTTTGTTGGCTACTTTGAGTAAGTTCTCACCATGCTTTATGCAGTGATTTCCATCAGAGCATCTGAAACTTCTTACACAACTCACTCTAGAAGAGCTCAAAACTCATATGATGTTTGACATTGTCGTGACCTGAGGTTTTCTTTTTTTGATTGAGTAAACTGAGGCACATTAAGTTAGCAGGCAATAAGGAGCACAAAGAGCCAATAACTCATCTGACAAAATATAAAGTTACATAGATGACCCTGTGGTTAAGGCACCCATCCAAGAATTAAAAAAAGACTGAAATACATTTGTTTTTTTTTACACAGATACCCATTATAAAACAGAATATTTCATTTGATCTAATTGCATCTCTAGTTCCCCCCAAAAATGCGTAAAAAGGCTCACTTTGTATTGATTAAGTAAATGTGCATGAGTAGTTTAATGGGGTTTATTCTCAGACTGTACAGCACCTTGCACACTGGACTCTCACTTCCAGTGCAGATCAGCTGATACTAATGTTGTCATTAACCGGAACAGCAAATTTGTAATAAGGAATCCCTTTCCAGGACCAAAAGCACTAGCCTCTGTGTCCAGTGCAACTGTCCCTGATATCAGTGGAGGTTTTATATACGTGCAAAGTGTATCAATGCGCCTTGTATTTGTGAAAGCTGTTCTTATGTATTGTTGGCTGCCCGTAAGCTTCAACACATGCAACATGTGCATGCACACACGTACTCACTCACTCACACACACCAGATAGAGTCTTCTGCCGCTTTCTATCTGGCAATGTATTAATCTTGTGTTTTGCATTCTCTAAAAGCTTCACCATTATAATATAATTACTGCTGAAATTGACCTTTAAAATATATTCTAAATTTCAAATGTCTTTAAACCCCTCAGTGAGCATCATTTTTCAATTTCACATATTGTTTTCTTTTTTAGGAGAGGCGGGACAAAAGATGGGAAAGAGGATTAGCAAATGAATGTCAGCATGTAACATATGCATCTAGGGATAAAACAAAATTTTTCAAAAATTTACCTGGGCATTTTTAATATCTAGTCTTCAAGCAGTTGCAATTTCCCTTAAGGTAAATGAAAATGTAATAAGACTAACTAAAATGTCGCATTTGTGTCTCACCCTTCCCTAAAGTAATTCAATCAATCAGTTTAGCTTCACTAATATTCAAATGTGTATCTGATACTGGCAATATAAAAGTTCAAGTACTCCTCAGCTTCTAAATACATTTAAACTACCTTTATTAGAACATGCACTTTTCTAAATTTGTATTAGTACCTAAAATTGGTTGTGTTTCTAACTGTCCTTAAAGGAAAACATAACCTTGCCTGCAAATGAGGTGCTGAACTGTGTGTGGAGGCAGATTTCTGTAACGCAGCATTTAAGGCTGAAAATGTGCATATTACAATGCACAGATGAACTTGGGTACGCTCACATTACTGTGCAAATAAGAAAGTATAAAAGCACGGGGTACAATTTCCATCCAGCAGCATTTGCATCCAGCTTCGTTCCTTCCATCTCTCTACCCCCAGGAAAGGGAGGGCAGAGGACCTGCAGGAGATGGGAGGAAACTCCCATCTCTTGCAGGAGCTCCCCACCGCCGCAGTGTGTCCCTGCCCTGGTGTGGGGCATCCAGGAGAAGGACTGCCGAGGAAGGCTGCTGTCTCTTTGGCCAGTGAAAAGCTGGCATGGGTTTATTCACATGGTTTCCAGTTGTGGGCTGCCCTAGGGAAATCTCAGCTGGAAAAGATGGTTCATGGACCTCCCACTCTGTCTTCTCCTACGCAGGCAAGCTTATGGTCTGCATGCAGGGACCACTTATGCACATATGACTCTACTCACCCTTGGAAGTATACACTCAAAGGACACTTTGCAACCTCACACTAACAAAGCCCACTTAGGCTGGGGTGGGAGGGAGAGGGATAAAAAGCGAGAGAGAACTGTACCCACAGAGGTCCCCAGCCTGTAAAGCACATGCTGTACTTCAGAGGTTGCTTTGAGTACCCACCAGCATCAAGTGTCTGAAGCCAAGCGTAACTCTGGCTTTACGCTTCCTATCAGCATAGCTGCCCACATTCCTGAGCAAAGCGCCGGACCTGAACAGCACCTGGCAGATGAGCCGAGGTATTGCGTGCAAGCTCTGCAAACCTTCTCTCATGTTTTGTCCACACCCTCTCCTAACTGCCCATGAGGACACTGACGCCCCAAAGGGATGCAGCTTCAGAGGACCAGCTCCAACCCTGGGAGGCACGTGGGTACCACCAAAGCATGGTTCGGGCAGCTCTCCGATGGAGGGAAAAGAGGACAGCCTCCCTGAAAACACTGGTTTTGTGTCCGTTTACTCCACCTGAGGATCCAGTCCATTATTTCCAATTAGGTTTGATGGAGGATTAATCCAATTTCAAGTGTCAGTTTTCTGCCCCCTGACAGCTGCTTACGGCATGACGCGCGTGCTGTAACCTGCTGGCCCACCTTACCTTTCCCTTTATGAAAAAATGCCATGCAGAGTCAAGCTTGCTAGAAATGAAGACAAATGAAAATCATCGGAAATCTCATTAGTGACCATCCAACAGCTTCGCTGAAAGGTAGAAGGTTTTTGCTTTCCCTTGCACACACCTGTTTTAGGTTGTGGGGTTTTGTTGTGTGTGTCATCCACACCTCCCCCCTCCCCGCTTCTCCTTCGTCCCTTCTAAGGGGCGGTGAGATAAGCAAATAAATTGCTCTGCCTACTTTGCACAAAGGTTTACATGTTGTTCTGTTGATAACGTTTTTGGTATGCCTAATAGATGTAAGGGGGAAATAGCTGTCTGCATCACTTCTAAAGTTTGTGTATTATCTAACTAGCTCACACTGCTTTAGAGGTTTTAAGCCCTCCATAAGAAGTCCTTTTGCCTGCGAATCTTTCATGTTACACCTAGGTGTCCTCATTATAAGGGCTCTACTATTTGACAAGCAACACTTGTCTCTACAGTCGGTGATGAACACAGCATGACAGGTAATGTGTGCCTCTGTCCAAGGCACTGAATCACAATAAAATGGTAAATTACTGTCTGTCATAGCTAGAAACTGCAGTGACTAATAACCAATTCCCTATTCTACATAAGATGAGGAGTGTGTGTGGGGAGGTTGGACTCGTTTGGTGGTGGTGGGAAAAACTAGCGTTACATTCCCTTTTATTGAAACATTGCAATTGAAAATGTACCTGGACACCAAGAAAGAAAGCAAAAGAGGGGTTTTAGCATGAGGAAAAGGATGAATTACTAGCAAATGGCATTATTGCTAGAATATTTTTTGGACAGCTCAGAATTTGTTATTGTTTGGGGATCATCAGGATAGAGATATTTGCAAATGGGATTCACTCTTCGCACTCT
Source organism: Burhinus oedicnemus (assembly GCA_008921705.1). Taxonomy (NCBI): domain Eukaryota; kingdom Metazoa; phylum Chordata; class Aves; order Charadriiformes; family Burhinidae; genus Burhinus; species Burhinus oedicnemus. Next base: position 523,688 of record VFFE01008974.1, read on the forward strand.
CTGGCAGAAATACGTAATTCAGTTTCGATTAAAATGCAATAATAATTGTGAGTTGGACTGTGTGTCACTGCTGCTCAGAAAGGCCCCCATTAGAGAAGCCTCTATTTTAAAGCAAGCCATTCATCATCGGAGTATAATTTCCAGTAAATATATTGTTTGTTCAACTGTAATGCTAGAGATAATGTTTAAAATTCTCCCCTCATATCTCATTATGAAATAATTGATAGCAACATGGCCATTTCTTTTCATTTGTGAGGCTTTTTTTGTTGTTGTTTTTCTCCCCTTCTTCCTTTAAGGGAACCTCTTGAAACAATCAATATCAGCAGTTTCAAAAGTGTGATACAATAAATAAATCTCTCAGACAATGACAGAGAACATCCTTATTATAATAAATTTACCATAAATAAAACTGTGTGTGATATTCCTAAGAGCCATTTTACATGAATGCCTTCAAATTTAGTGCAAGGAGAGAGGGGGAAAAGGGGGGGTGGGGAAGAGAAGAGGACAAAGATGTCTATTCAACGAATTGCTTCATTCTCAAAATATATTACATTTGGCTCGCTGTATGGTGCACAGAGAGTAAACTCCTCCCCCCTTGCAGAAATACACTGTATTGTTTGGAGTTGTTTAATTAAATTGGCCTTGATTGTCACATATGACTGGATTATCTGCATCCCTTTTTAATAAGATACATCGCTACAGCAGAGTTTGTAATTTATCTGTTGTCTCACAAAACACTTTTGGAATCTTTCTGTTGAAATATTGTAATAGACCAAAATCAAGAGAGACCAGCTGCTTTTACCACTGGCGTCCAGCTTTGAAGTGACCCAGCAAGAACATACCAAATGGATTTAAATATCAACACAGGTCTGAAATACAGTTTATACCCTGCTTGGTACAGTACAAAAATTCCTACTTTGCAGTCTTTTCCTCTCATTTCATACGCCACAATCCGACATTTCATGTGAGCTTGAATTTTTGGAGCAAATTTCTCCTCTCCCTCTCCTTCCCATCCCTGCTGGCTTTCAGTAAAACTGGGGCTCCACGGAGAATTTGGCACCCAGCTTTCTCAAGCCTAGAGCACATGCTTTAATTTAAGTATGTGCGTAAGTGATTTGTTGAAGAGGAATCAAGCATATGGTTAACCTTACAGAGATGTCTTCTTTGACTTTGAAAAGAAATGCTTCAGGTGTCTACACAAGAGACCAGAATAAGGAAGGGCAGATTTTTACGCAAGACTTGCGGTCTGTTGGGATTTGATATTGGTACTGGGACACTGTGGTACAGAGGTGGTAAAATACAGGCAGACACGGAGAAAATGGGCTCCTTTGAAATTTTGGATTGCTTAGATCGATGTATTTGTTCTTTGCTGGAAGTGTTACGCTTTCCTACTGACTTGCGCTGGTGTTATCTGAAGTTTAGAACTACATCATTTAGGGAAAAAAGAAGAAATAATACCTGGTAGGTGGTATATGTTTTGTTATTAATAGTAATACTTGGCACTCAGATGTCACTTTTCATCTCCAAATCACTTTACATAATTAACTAATTCATCTTCACCATCCCTGCATGAGATGGAGCTTTTCACTGAGGCAGCACGGGAGCTCATGCATTCGGGACTGACACTGTTCATAGAGCAATCAGGCTACCCAGATGGGACCACTTTTGGGCGAAAAACAGCTGACTTGCCCTAAGGACAGGGCTGCCTTAGGACACTGTGCACGGATATGCGCTAAAGGAGTATTTACTTTGAAAATGTTGGCATATGGTTCCCCAATACCCACCCCAAAGCTCTGCATAGCCATGCTGAGAGGGATGCTGTGCAGAGCCTGCTCTAGTGACTCCCCTCTCCAGAGCTGTCCCTGTGTCCTGGTGACTCCCTGGCCCTCTGGGTACTTGGAGGGTACTGGGGATGAGTTGCCAGTCTCGTCAGTGTCTCCACACCTATAGGACCTACATATCCATTTGGAGCCATGTTCTGCCTTCAGTGGGAGCTGGTGGACACAGGGTGCTGCCTGGTCCGGGTCTGTTGGCAGAACCCACATGTGAGGAAATCTACTGTGAAATCTGCCTTTCCTCGTGTTTAGATCGGCACCACCATTTCTAACCAAATCACGGCAGTGGCAAAGGGCACCCTGCAGACATAGCTGGAAGCTCCTTGCTCAGCAACTATATTTGCTGGCATGATTATATTATTTTCTTCTCTATTTTTTTTTCCCCATGGGATGACAGAACTTTTGCATCAGAATCCAATCCAAAGCAGCCTGAAGTCTGCTTTTCTGCCCTTTTTTCAACAGTCTGGTCATATCTATGGGCCAAATACAGATACCTCCATGCTCTCGGCAAACAGCCTGGGAGAAGTGTTTTAATCCTGCCAAAAGCCCAGACATGCAATGATGCCTTCAGTGGCACAGGTCCTGACTCTGCACTAGAGATCATAACAGGCATCTCCCAATGCCAAGCTGCGGGGAATAAACAGGGCAAAACTGTAGAATCTAGTTTGAGGGGACAACACAGGGCAGAAAGCCCATGCAGGCATCACGCTGCTTTCTCCTTCCCTGTTGATGTAAAAAGCTCAGGGAGAAACGGCTTTTGTCACAGGCTCCCTAGTGTGGCACCAAAAATTAGGCTGGACTATCTTCCCACGGGTTTAGGCATGTGCTCTGCTGAATGTGGGAACTGATCAGCTTTTTTCTTGGTGCGTGGCCATTCGCACGTGCATGGGAGAGGCTCTCTGCCAGAAGGTGATTTGTCAGAACTTGCAGTGAAAGTCAAACCCTGCAATTAGAGGGAGCGGCTGTACTTAAAAGAGAGATGTAGAACATCCCAGCGCGTGCTTGGATTTATCATATTGAAAGAACATAGTCCTCTTTCTACGCAGTTGCAGCTTTTGATAAACGGCCTACATTAGGACACCTCAAAGGTGCACTGCATCATTAATTACCAGGGTATATGCTGAAGAGGAAGTTAATAAAACTTGTCTCTTGCATGGAAGTGAGAAATCTTACTACCTGATGATTCCTGATGGAAGAAGATGTTTCTGAAGCCACATGTGCAACCTTGTACAGGTAATAATAGCAAAACACTCAGGGGAGTCTTTTATGTTTGAAGATGTCATTTTTCTTTTTGATTTATAGGATACTAATGGCTTTTCTCTTTTTTTTTTTTTTTTTTTTTTTTGAGCCAAGAGCCATGGTAAAAATCAACCAATGATGCTCAGATTCAGAGAGAA